>CM026279.1:2040278-2461388 GCA_014851415.1 Cnaphalocrocis medinalis
TGCGAAGTCGCGGGAGGCCGCTAGTAGTCAATATTTAGATTAAATCACAACCTCGGTGTGACTCGCAGTAAATGTAAATCACAACCTCGGACTTTTTACAATTCAATTAATTTTATCGAAGCAAGGTATGTATATAACTATCACAAGTTAAAAGGCCGCAACGCATCAACGACCTCTCTGATCTCGCAGTTGTTCATGGGCAGCGGTGATTACTTACTATTAGGTCGCTCGTTTGCTCGTTAGCAGCCTCTAGTACATAAAAAAAGTAGTTCAAAAATACATTACGTAATAAAATAATATCATTTTATTATTACATGGTAAAAGTACCCTGGCATAGGGCGATACAGCACTGCCAACTGAATTAGAATACCATGCCCAGAATGTATGCATACTTACCTACTGAAAAGGATATTATTAAAAAAAATAAGGGCCTCGTTCACCACCCCTGAGTAAACTTTGAGTAATTTACTTGTCAATTAAAGTGGGTTTGGAGGCAACTGGCCCCTGGTCCTTGGCCTAGTTTAATTTAAATAATTTATTCAATACATTTACCAGGGGCCAATTTTCTTACTTGAAAGTTTACTCATGGGTGGTGAACGAGGCCCACACTGATTTACTTGCTGGAATTCCTCGGTGAAAATTCACATTTTTGATATAAGTAGGTTTTAAGTTACTACGGATAATATGAACAAAAATGTTTCTATTTCGGTTTCTAGTAAATAATGTAGATTTGCTATACTCGTATCCATTTAGTACTTACATACAAAGATGAAGAATCGAAGATTTCGTTACTGGCTTATTGTTATACTGTGGTAGGCACAACATGCGATTTCAAAATTATGTGGCAGGGCGCGAAGCAACAACCTGTCAGAAGACTTGAAGTTTCCCCCACCTCATACATTGAATGTCTAAGGAAGTGTTGACGATGTAATACTTATGTTAAGCATGTGGGAATCTTATGGGAATTGATGCTAAATAATACTACACATTGGAGTGTCCCAAAATATCCGTTAAACATTTTGTGCTAGTACAAATTGTAATGCTTCAATAAAGTCATGAAATTAACTCACAACTCGAGTACAATAAATTACATTATTATGCCCAAATACTTTAATTTGTTTATTTAATACACATTTTGTAAAATCTTTATGTTCATTCATAATCAAGAGCCGTCTGAATATTTTTATTTATTCTGTTCTTTTTGTAAATATTTATAACTTGTGTCACTATAGCCCCTCTAACAAAAACTGGTTCCACTGAAAATCAGCGTTAGCGGCTCTTCACGTCGCTAACAAATGCTGAGTGAAAACCAATTTGGTCACATGGTTTTATTAAATTGTAAATAGTTACACATACCTACGTCCATTTGATTAATGTGCAATGATTTTAAGTCCCTTTTAATGTGTAACTCTATGTATGTAACTATTTTGTGTGCCCAAATAAATATTTTTCTTTCTTTCTTTCTTATTTTTAAGTATTTCATAGGGTAACCCCATTGGTTATAAGACATGGGAAGTTTATTAGTTCCCCAGGCCGTTTTCAAGGCTTTTTAAACGCCTTATTAAGTACTCGCATTCTCAACACTTTAGTATTTTATAATTTTTTTAATGGGCCATAAATTTAGCGAAAAATACCATAAAATTTACTCATACTTCTAGAATTAATTTAGCTCCACATCTGTAAAGGACTTTTAAGGTAATCGGGAAACTACTTATAAATTAATATTGTATTTTTTATTATAATATAAGCAGCCAGTTCTGTAATATTTTATGCAATAAAGAGTATCTATCTATCTATACTTACTCGCCATTAAAAATGAAAAGCTTAGAGGGTAGCTACCTTGACCAGAAAGCTTGAAACAGATTCCAGTAGGTAGTATAATTGCTTAATTAAAATTTTAATATTTAAATAAAAGCTCTATGAACCGCATTCTAATGGATAAATAAGTAATGGACATTTAATGTACCTGTGAGCAGCCTTTGGATTAACCTTTGAGTGGAGTCGAGCTTTTAAGTTAAATTATTTCTGCCTGGTTTTAGTTATTTTTGGGTTGTGATGAGCTCCTATTCAAGAATTTTAACAGACAGAATTTATATATCTTTACTATGACTCTATGTTAGGTACATATATAAATCTGGATTTTTCGAGTTTGATCTATTGATTTGTTAGTTAGAAGGTCCTATAAACTTAAATAGTTTGTCATTGAGGGTAAACTATAATGTAGGTGGATAATAAAATAATACGATGAGATGTAGGGAAATAAGAATATTTATTACAAGCTCCGATAAAATTATTTAACTGGTAAAATTTAAAAATGACCCATAAGCAAATTATTAGGTACTTAAAACTACTTATAGTTTTAACACCTTATAGTTATCGGTGTCTACGCTTAGCTTTAACGCTTCATAATTAAGTAAACATGCGGGTAGACATAAAAAATTATTGGGTGTAAAATTTCCACCGACTCCTGCGTATAACATTGAACATTTTTGTATAGTTGCGTCAGAGCATTCGGCCGGCGCCGGTCGTTAAGGACCAAGGCACTAAGGTCACTCACCTGACGGGGTCCAGCACTCCGGGCACTCCTGGCAGAGCGTCCCCCAGTCGAAGGCGAGGTCCTCGAAGCTCGCCATGGTTACACCCACTCAAAACGCCAGTCCACCCATCACACAGCGTACAGGTTCCACAACACTCTCACCAAAAACCTGCTCTCATTCTACGCTCAGTACTTTGAGGTACTTATTTCGGGATGCACGGGGTTCAAGAGTTGTTATCATACATAAACAGCGCGGGCGGCAGATGTTTCCCGCGTTTAGTTCGTTCGGTGCGCACGCGCACGCAGGTAAGCGACCGGCGGAACACTGCGCGGCAACCTCGCGCGGCCGTCGCGGGATGTGTCGCAGCGCATACACAACTCAGGAAAGGTAACAGTAGAGACGCGAGATACGGGCGTTGAAAGGCGAATGCTTGAGTTAAACCACGTGCTTACTTAAGATCTAAGACACTTTGGGGATACAGCAGAATTAGTTACAGCGCAGTGCTATGTTTCGAATAAGGGTTTAAGCTTCGATTGGTAGTTTATTTGGTATATAAAGTTGTCATACTCTTAGTAACTTATTGTGGCGCGGGCGCCGCGGAACCTGTTCCTCCGTGGCCGAGCGTTCACTCAGCCCGCACTCTTTCGATTTCAATGAACCGTTAACGTTCTTTTCTTGTTGGGTGTGTCTTATCACACGACATCACGTAATGTACTCGTAGCTGCATCAACATATACCACACGGGACCGTTGCGACGAGTCCGGCGAGGTTCCAGCCGAACATTCTGTCGCTGAACTAGCAAAACATATGACGAGACGAGTTATTTTTTTGTTCCTAACTTAATAGTTTGCATATACATTTCGCGTCGGAAACGCATGCCAAGCACGTAGTGTGGCCGTTAACACCAGTCGTTATGCAAGCCCACGCTCGATTCAAGTGCACAGCCTTTGAACACGTTAAGATTCCATTCTCGATATTTATTGTGTCATACATATTCCGCGTGTTCATTTTCAGAGAATTTACGGCCATCAGGAAGATTTGCGAGAGGAGTGGAGAGAAATAATGCGCCTTTACGTCCACTGCTGCTTTGCACGGAGACCTCATAGCATCCTATTTTCAATCAAGGTTGTTAATGCACTTGCGTAAGACCAATTTTCCCACAAGAAGAACGCGATGTGTTTACCAGGTAAGTGGCTTATTGTAACGAGGGGCTTATTTTGTAAAATTAAATAAACTTACGTGTGACATTCGACCTCTCTTGTGATTGATGAGTAGGTAAAACAAGTTATGTTACTGGTCTTTTTTTACTTCAAAATTTAAGTGAATGGTTAGGTACTATGTACTATTCGTTCGGAAGTTACGTGCTAGCTACTCAAAACACATGGCTAACTGTGTCACGCCCAAGATACCGTCACAAATAGAATTAACAAACTAAATAGAAACTTAATACATTATTAAATTTAAGTGAACCTTCTATCTTAATGCTTACTTAATTCTTCGCATAAAATTGGCATAACTGCGGCGGTTTCGTCGTTTTATAGTTATTAAAGCAGAAAGCGGCAAAAGTCCGTGCTCGCCGCTCGTTACCATTCGAATGAAAGGCTCCATGCTTTTGAAAATCTAGATTAGCCTTAGTGGTGTGGTTAAACCATGTTAATGCTTGGAAATTGATACAAATACATGTTTGACGGCAATAAAAACAATTCAACTATTTCAGGATTACACATAGATATTTTAAAGACCTACTGTCATTTAATGGAAGTTGCATTAATAATCTATCTACTAAGGAAATGTCTAGTAGATGAATTTTGTGCAATAAAGTAAAATCTAACTACTTATTAACTACGTTTCTTACAGCTTAGATAAGTATGGTAGCTACGCCTTATCACTTTTTTATTTTGTTTCCTGAAACGAGATAATTTAAAAACGTTTAAAGTTTTTTCTCCTGCAAAAAGTTACATGAAACCAGCCAAGTAGGTAGGTAGGTCGTAATACCAAAATTATCGCAACAAATTTAAAAATAAAAATCGTTTGTGGATAATTGCGTACACATACCGGAGGAAACCCGTGAAATTCCTAAAAGCGGTTGCCCAAACTTCCATGCCCTTGACGATACACAAACAAACGGTTTGAAACGTTACCCACCTGCCCACACGAAATTAAAACTTTATAATCCACCGAGCCGCGGTTACGCAGTCATTAAAAAATCCAACGTAACATGACGTCCTTGAACTGGAGTAACACAGGCCTACACACCGGACTAGTTTCAAACTAAATTGCACGTAGGCGCATACAAGAAGGTACATACTGTGAGGGAAATAGGGCATGCTAGCTCATATTTCTCGGGCAGGCACGACCGTATGGGAAAGGTCAGGAGGTATCGCTGATACTGAGAAGGCTAATGCTTAAACGAGCACTGTTAACAGCAACAGTGACTGTCTCTGAGTAGTAATGGCTACATGGATACATCCTATTTCTAAATTCCGAAAGTAAAAAAAAATATTCTTAGCTTAAGCACTTGGGTTACAGATAACAAAGACAACAGAGAAAAAAAAATTTAATACTTACCAGACACTGAAAGTACATAAGTTTTCATCACACGAACATTCGTGTGATAAAGA
Organism: Cnaphalocrocis medinalis; assembly: GCA_014851415.1. Taxonomy (NCBI): domain Eukaryota; kingdom Metazoa; phylum Arthropoda; class Insecta; order Lepidoptera; family Crambidae; genus Cnaphalocrocis; species Cnaphalocrocis medinalis. Next base: position 2,045,437 of record CM026279.1, read on the forward strand.
TGAAGATGTCCAGGGTGAGGATAGAACCTTTGCCGTATGAGGAATATGGTTGTAGATTGAAATCCCAATGGTATGTCCATTACGTGTATAAGAAATGGACCTAGTTTGGTGGGGACATTGTAGGAATTACCATAATGTCAGAAAGAACGAAGAAAGACACTTTATTTCGGAGGGGACCTTAAGCCGGTAGACGATCGTTACTATGATAGGGGTTGTTAATAACCACATCAGAAGCCTTTAGAGTGATCCAAAAAACGAGGCTTGAACAAATAATAGAAGAAGCATCTGTGATATTGTAACATTTCTAGACGAATCTTTTCGTGTAGTTTTTCTACCCGATTTAAATATAAATTCTTCTTCTCAAACAATACGAGCTACTGCATTTTTTTTCTGAAAAACTATTCAGAATTATTCATGCGGTGTGCCCATCAATAAGTCACCTTCACTAGACTTCCATGTAGGTAATTTTAAAATCAATACAGGTAAAGCAAAAAGCAACCTGTATCTTCTCGTTAATTCATTGAATTAATTTCCTATATATTCTTGTTAAATACGAAACGAGCGTCCCAGACTTCATATATAAAATGTTAAGTAAACATTTTCCAAGTTACTACCTAAGTATAATCTAAGATGAACCATTTATACAATTCATTGCAACTGGACGCGGTTACCGTAACGAACTTGAAGCAGTGGGTGGCAAACCGGCTCGTAATGCTAACAAAATATAATATTGTTCCACAATAGCGAATTAATCATTCAAACATGATTGGGCAAGTATGGACCGAATTGAGCATTATATTATTACGTTCATAAGTCAACATAATGGTTATTAGGCAGTTCAGAAAAAGACCCGGCTAAGTGCAAGTTGGACTAGCACACTAGAGCTCCGAAATAAAAGCTTTGGTTTAACCAGTAGAGGAGCCAATCTTCGGCATGAGTGGGCCTCGTCTGGAGTGATACCATACCACGGCCTCACAGAAGATCGGCGTGAATCAGCGCCTGCGCTTGATTGAAGTCGAGTGAGTGAAGGTACCGGAAGGCCCAAATTGTGGGAAAGGGGATAAAAGTTGGCAGTGCACTGGCTGACTACTGGTGTTGTAGATATCTATGGGTGGCGGCAATTACTTACAAGCAGGTGATCCGTCTGTTCGTCTGCCACCTATCATATAAAAAAATATATTCATAGGTTTCCGCAACCTAATAAACCTACTCGTACATAATATGTAACATAACATAATATGCAAAACATGCTTCATATTATGAAGCATGTTTTGCCTGGTCCGGGGACCAAAAAATTTTGCTCCGGTTCCGGTTTTTCTTTTGAGATACGTAACCCTAAAAACGGCACGAAGCCAGTGTCGTTGCCACGTTCGCGTGAGCCAATGTACGAGTAGCTATTTAGTAACACCAAGCGGCCGGTGCATCTCAATTTGTGCAATCCAGATGAAATACAAGGAAATGCCTCAAAGTAGAACGGTAACAGCTTTTCTAATAGGAATGTTAATAAAATAGCGATGAACATGTGCGCTTCTGATTAGTGGAATTATAATGAAGAGTGGCTATTTCCTGTAAATAATGCAAAATAATGTTCTGAAATTTTACCGTTGGAAAATAGAGGAATTTAACGTTTCCCAGTTGTAAAATAATTTACGATAAGTACTTATGTAAGATATTATCGTGCTCTAATGCCGTTACCATCTTTTATTATCTACTTATAAGATACATTTATTATAAACTACTAACCTATACTAAGAGATATATAACTTTAATGGTTCATTAGTCAAAACTTGTGATAGGTACTAAAATGAACGGCGATTATTGCATGAACAGATTGTGTTAACACAAATTGAATTTTATTCACTTAGATATTTAATAATATGATTTATTTAATTTCGTTTAACGTTTGGTTGAGACGAATCTGTTTCTCTAAATGTAGTAGGTATCGTGCGACTAAAAAAATCTGTACTTGATTAACACACAAATAGGTCCGAGGTTTTACAATATGAAGTAAGAATTCAAGCATTCAGCTTGTTATGTGCGAGTAACCTATAAGAGATAGAAATCTAAGGAGATAGTGGGCCAAACTGGTGGGTAGGTACATATGTCTCGCAACATACGAGAATTATGCGGGCTAGTCCAGCCGCGGTCCAATTACTTGGACACCATATAAGACTGTGTATCTAAAGGTATTTACCTAGCTATAGTACCAGTATTTGAGCTACTTAGATTATAATCTGTGTGCGAATTAAATTTCCTGAAAACTTGGTGCGACAAAACACATCTAGCTATTATCCGTAAATCAACGAATGATAGCTAAACTTACACCTTTAGGCTGAAGACAAGTTAGTACTTACGTCATATAGTTATGAGAAACCTAAGTTAATATATTACTTTATTACTTAGCACATAACGTGTGGCTTATCTATTAAAGGAGTTGTCTGCGAAGTATCATCACAGCAATTTACCGCTAAACAATTTATCATTGCGACATGGTGCTATGTAAGAGCTTAAAACGTATACAATTAAATTTTTCCGTTAAGCGTAATATTTAAATAAATAATTTAAATTTACATACCCTACTACTATTAATATTGTGATTAACTCTTTTACTAAAAATGTGTACATTAATTAAACTACATTTCAATCGAACTACTAGGACTAGCAGGCAGTATCTATTCTAATAGTTAGGTACTTTAAGTTTTTTTTTTTGCGACATGTTTTTTAAACACCCACCTAAATTTGGTTTTACTTTTAGAGATAAAGCCATCATTGTTTACCAGTTTACCGCGGTTAGGTAAATACAGTATGGCATAATTAACATAGTTACAATTAGCAGGTACCTCAGTATGATGTAAACTTAAATGATAACATAACCACAACATAACCCAACAGTTTTAATCTTTTTAATAAGACCTGCCAAGTCAGCCAGCCAGTCAGTCTCTTTGGACTTTTCTGTACTCATGGGAGAGAAATAAATTCGAGTCATTGAAGTAGCAGATTTTTCTTTGTCTTTTGATTGTTGTTTGTTTTATTTGACAAAAGCAAAGTCAAAGTAGACCCCTGTTTGTGGCTGATATACGTTGACTTTACAAGTGATAAATAACTTTTTTTTTTGGATAAAATAAGCAATAAAATATTTTGTACCGATCACTAGTTAAAATGAAACGAATGAATGACTCGCTGGTCAGTGTTCGGTAGCCGTAACACGCATTATATCCACCAAACTGAGATATCATACACTAATTGACACCTCTTCATTAATCATCGGTTCGATATCAGTATTTTTTAAACATTCGAGCTATCTGCCCGAACTAGACCAGATCATAAATATTTACTTCAATACTCTACTAATGGGGATAAGTGCGCGCATCTGTCATAGTGTTGCCAGGTGTCCCGATTTGCGCGAGACGTCCCGATTACCTATCAGGAGTAGGGGACGCGTCCCGATTCGTACCTGATCGGGACGGCTAGCGGCTTAACGGCCCGATAAATAAAATAAAATGTTTTTCATAAACAACACTACATACATTATTTTTTCTCATCACATCAATAAGTCAAATTCAAAATGGCACGCATTAGCGTCACATAATATCACATCACAAGCGCCCTTTAAAACGCAATAAAATTTGATTAAATGAATTAGAAACACTTTGTTTGTCCCGATTTGTAACCCAAAACCGATTTTTTTGACCTATGTTCCGATTCGACACAAATGGGACCTGACAACACTAGTCATAGGTGAGGAAGAGCTGGTAAATCAAAAAATCTAGATCAGTGAACGTCACTGCAGATGGCTCAGCGTAAGCCGCTCGAGTGAAATCGCCCCATGTGGACACGCTCGCGTTTTCTTGGCCAACTTACCGGTACGCTGGACACATGAGTAAGATTCCCACTAGCGGCAAGGCTAATTTAGTTCTTTAAATTTCGGATTTCTGGTGAGTACACAATATTCTATCGGGGATCACTCAAGTATTACGTAAGCAGATTTTTTGGGAAATTTAACCCCCTCCCGCCCTTGTCAGCAAAAACTTGCGATAAAATATATTTTTTATTTTGGCAGAGCCAAGACCCCCCCCCCCCCTCATCGATGCTTACGTTATAATTGAACGGTCCCTCGATAGTAAAAGAAAAAACAATAGTATTGCCATGTGTCAATAGTATTAATAAGAAAATTTGAGCAACACCTACATAATATTGATAACACCAATATACTATTCGATAGTTTTACGTCCGACTATTTATGACTTGTGACACAAACAAGCAAAAACCATTTATAGTATGTGTGAGTAATATAATTTTATGCGAGTTCTTGTTGGCCTTGTGGTGATGAACTAGCGATGATGAACATAAAACGGTCATGTTCAAATATTTACGAGACGAGATAAAATCGAGTATAACTGATGTCGACTGTACGTATACAGATACAGTTATGGTCGATTTTATCTCGTATCGTTGGTCTTACTTTGTTTTATAAAAATACTAAAACAACTGAATTGCAGTTTAACTCATTTATTCAAATTAATATTAAAATGTACACACTGCTTAACTTATGAATACGCTGTTACATCTAAGTCATAATAACGTCTAATTTGAAAGTATGTGACCAAGGTCGTTCAATAAAATTTCTGCGCTGTAATGTATTTACCAATATTATTTTCCTTTGGGTCACAATCACAAATAAGACTTTTGACATTCAAGTTATTTTGGACAATTTACTATAAATCCTCACTCACTTGACGAGAGATATGCGTAATAGTCTACGTGGTCTTCTTCCCTACAGACAAGAATCCTGAGGTATTGGAGAAATACTTGGCGTTCGCCTCGTTGATTCTCGTCTCCGCTGCCTGAGGATTCACTATCTCCAAACCCTGGAACAATAGATAAACTTCGATTAGTTTTCATCATCATCATTTCAGCCAATAGACGTCTCCCCCAAAGTTCTCCACACAGATCGGTCCTGTTTATTAGTTAGTTAGTTTTACATAACTATAAAAGAGGTTTAATAGAAGTAAACACGACAACAATGGTTTGCATCATCGTAATAAAAATTTATAAAAAACGTAATTAAAGTCGTAAAATATAAAACAATAAAATTAATCCTAGTTATTATAATAATCATCATCAGCAACCCACACTCTTCCACTACTGGATAGTTCAAGTATTTGAATACGTTCAATACTTGAGTATTTATTTGCAAACTAAGTGTACAAAAGGTCTTATAGCTATTACATTTTGTTAGTTATCATAATAGTAATAGTAATTATTATAATATGTACTGTGTTTTGTACAGGCGGTAGTTCGAATGAAAAAGGGTAACTGGAAGTGAAATCGTGTGTTTATTCTTGAATTTTACCGCTATTAAAGAATTTTACGCTTCGCAAGATAACCCTCGCAAACGTGGTACAGGAATTCTTATGAGATCGCATGTTTGCTCCAAGTGGGGTTCAAAATTCCATCCCAAATAATATGCGTCAGGAGCTAGTATGTAAATGTTTTTGGGTTATTAAAAAGATGTTGTTACGCACGCCGGTTGATATATTCTGTCTCTTTTTGACAATGGCACTGTCCATAAAATAGTGTCTTCTTTTTCCCACGCTTTGTTTGTTTTTTTGCAGAACGTCATCTGAAGTCTATGGGGTCAATGGACAGTAACATTTCGCGCTTACGACTAATATATCAGATTAGCCCTACAATAACTATCTATTCAGACGTAACTCCGCATCCGGAAAATGTTAAACCTTTGCAATTACTAACAGGAACCTACAGCATTATAAACGTATTAACTTTCACTGAACCAATAGAGCAAAATTCCTTAATAGTCCTTTTCAAAAGATAAGAAAATGCCAGCGCCCAGTCGGAACTGCAACTTATTGCGCAACCCTTATCAGTGCTACGTCTACCTGTAAATCAAGATCTTAGGGCCGCACCTCGCCCTGAACACTATCGGTTCGGTACGCAAGCCGGAAAGTGTATGAAATATAATAAGGCCTTTGTCATCCAAATTAACAATAGCATTTTTTTTTCTTATTTTCAGACGTACACACGCAACGCTAGTAAAATTCGACTGGATGGATTCGTGGTAGGATCTCTCCTACTTGGAGAACTTGGACTTAGTTCCATCATCTGTTAGCACTTTAGTTTGACCAGCCTGTTTGTAATAAAATAGTCTTGTTACAAGCCTATATACTGTCCCATTGCAGGGCAAAGGCCTCCATCATAGAAATCAAGTTATCGCTACTATGATGGGATTAGGCTTAATCACCACGCTTGCCTAATGCGGATTGGTGATCACAAACCCGAGCTATGTTCGAAAAATTCGAAACATACTTTTGCTCGACCCGGGAATCGAACTCGGGACCCTGAGATCACGGCCCGGTACTTAAACCACTAGACCAACAGGGCGTTAAAATAGTCTTAATTGTTTTTTTTTATTCAGTCAATATACCTAGTCCATGGGTAAGTATAGTCGTTTAATCAATAGGTCAGAATCAATACAATGTCAAGTCTCAAGTAATTTTGTTTCCTCGTCTTTATAACCCTATTGCGTGGCGTCAAAGACAACTCGTAGATCACTCGATAGACACTTCATTCTACAGGTGATGTCACACCAGCTGGCTTATATCATACACCCTATAGAATTGTAGTGACTGACGGGGACTGTCGGGTGGTGCGAGAATATTGAAAGGGGTGGAAACAAAAGGAACTGGGCTACTGTGTTGAGGTTGATACTTGATCAATGACAATTTATTTATTATCGCATGGGACTATGCAATGTCAACATAGCACCTAGGTACGTAAGTGTTATTATTCTATAAGGCGCAAGGTGTTTCAATTGAAGCCTAATTCGCTATGGCAGTTATCAAAACAGGAAACCTTGACTTTGATTCCGATTAAGGCGGAAATCTGATGTAGTTAGGCAGTTAGGTATTATAGAATGCCATATAGTTCACTAAAACGCCATGAAATAAATGATTAGCCTTGCCTTTATTTGTTAGTACCTACCTAGTAATATCCATTTTAAAATTTATCTAATTTTGGACCTTGATAATATCGGAAAACAAGGACAGAGATTTCTTGAAAAAAAAAGACCATTCGGAAGTTGAAGCTTTAATGCATTAGATTTCTACGACTATTTAATTAAAAACTAATGGCCCGCCATTGAGACATTACGGTTCTGAACCAAAAGAGGGCGTTGGGCGTCGATTACATCGCGCAAGTCTTCGCTTTTTCAGTTTACGTATAAGCATCGTCGTTATCTATAGAATTTATTTACCTCTTTTTACTTAGTTAGATACCATTGTTAAGATAGGTGTAGATACTGAACTTAGCGAGCGAAACCTATAATAAGCCTTAAACATGTCGTGTTAACCAGTACTTCTTGGTGGTCAGCCTTATGAAAGGAGAAAATGACATTAGAGAATGCCAGCTTTCCGGGCTAACGAGATAACACCGCGTAGATCGTTTGCTCTTGTCATTCCCCGTGATTAGGTATTAGACCGGCCGTGATTGCCGGGCACGCGGCGCCGGCGCAGGAGACAGGTGCCATTATAAAACAGACAACACGCTGTTTGTAAGTAAACATTTAACCATGATAATGGGATATAATTGTTTATGTAGTAAGTGTCAGACAAGCAGGCGTGTCACCTGCTGGTAAGCTACTGCCGCCGCCTATGGACAACCGCGATACCTGTGGAGTTACACGTGGGGCTACCAACTTGGGTTTTCGGTACCCTCACTCACTCGGCGAAACACGGCACATGCATTTCTTCACGACGGTCTTTTGACAGACCGTGGTAGCACTCCGATCGGGCCGGCTCATTCATGCCAAAGCGGACTCCATCAAGGTTCATTAACATTAATTAGCTATGATTTATAGGCATGAAGTGCATATGCGAAATTATGTTCATGAAACTTGTTGTGCCAGTTAGGCTGTTATGATCGATGAACTAAAAAAAATGAAATCCGTACATAACATTAATTTGGTAGCGCCACTTAGCAGTAAAAAATATCATTTCATGTTCGCATCATACTTAGTCTTGCCACAGTATCGAAAACATAACAGTAAAATAAAGATAGACTGCTAATTCGCTTGGTTTTAATGCCAGAATGGTTTTAATAGTTACCAGAAACATGCTTACAGCGGCGCACCAGTTATCGTAGTCTATGGACGCTTGAAATACCAGAGGCATCAAGTACACGTTGCCGATTCATAGGTCTAACAACGAAACCGTCCTGTCTAACGAGAATCACCTAGTCGGATCTAAACAAAAGAGGTGTAACAGGGAACGAAGGGAAATAAATAAATGTATTTTATTATTTACTCAAAAACCTCAACGGGCTTAAAATTAAATAACATTAACGGCGTAAGACCCAAAAGCCTCATACGAGGCAATAGCAATTGATTTTCTATTGTGTCTGCTGTCTGGGCCTTACGACGTTAAAGTAGAAAATGTTCACAGTTATAAAATTAACTGTGATTAAATGATTTTTTTTAACCAGCCAGTATAAGATTTTTCACTGCCATTCCTTCTATTGTGGTCATACTCAGATAGTCAAGTAAGGCAATGCCAAACAACGACTACATTAATTTGCCGAGTGATTGTCCACTAATTAAATGCTATTGCGAAAAACAAATGGAAGTTGAAATGATTCCACATGAACCCGTTGGATATGATACAGTACAGACATGATATAACAAACGGGTTTTGCAATTACGCTTTTGATTTTCTTCACTCGTACCGCTCAGAGGCAGGAATTCGTCTGTTCTTGGCGTAACTGGAATGACCATAATTGAACCAGCCTGATATGGCGATGGTATTTTAATGTGGTAATAGTAACTGCCGTGGTATATTTTTAATTAAAATGTTTATTAGCCACGATAAGTTACGTTACGATTCGGTTATATCAATTTAACAAACTCAGATTTAATACAAAATATAGACTAAGATTTGACCAATCTTTATCCAAGAGGTATAACGCTATCATATCTTAGGATTCGTAAAAGAATCTATATACCGTTTACTCTCTTCTCGAGGGCATTATACTGATGTAAACAATATTTTTCCCCCAAGGAAAAATACAAAAAAATCCCATACAAATTGCATCAATCAGTTGATGACTTTTGTATGGTATTGAATGTGAAGTTTTTGGTCATCAGATCGAGCGAGATTTCGAAAATTTCGAAAGTATCCCATACGTGTAAAATGCATTTATTACACAACATTATAATTAAGTAGTATGAAAAACTTTTATCGAAACTTTCAATCCATTCATAAGGGCAGTCATATACCTACACGGTTAGATTTAGTCAATAATGTCACACCTAAATCCGATCCTTTAGTAGACGTAAAACTGCAGATACCTATTATTAAACTTTTACTTCAACAGTAAGTATGGCATTTAATAGATATTTTATTCTAAATTTATGTTATTTAAAAAACCCAGGTTTACACTCATTCCTATATCATTCGGAATAGCAAATTACATCATGAAGTCTTCCGATTTCCTTTTGTGTCTTCCTGATTTCATTAATCAAACCAATGTTATGCCCATTATTAATATTACGTGTCTCATGCATAATGGACCATACAATTCCATATGTAATAGATTTCTTGGACCGAGAAATGCGACGTAACTGGCTTTTATAGTAACAGTAATAAATATGAACATTCGCCTATCTTTTCCCTGCAAGGGCGGCCCTGTGGGGAAGGCGCAACAATAGTCAATTAGCAGCAAGTGAAACTAAAGCTGGACTTTAAAAGTCACAATGGCTGCTTTATAATTTCCCCTGCGTGAAATACTATCATCGAGCGACTGTAAATACGTTTTAACTATTGGATTCTATCGAAGAAAGCTTGGTACGTCGGATACGAGGAAGTTAATGCTTGGTACAGGCACAAGAGAACAAGTATATTAAATTATGTGCTTAGATGCAAGATGTCTTTGCATGTTTGTTTGAGCTGGTTATGGGCACAGCTAGTAGGTAGTTATGTATTTTAGTTATGAGTGTCTTTGTGTTCTTTCGCTTTTGAACTACGTACGTCCTTAGTTTCTAACGTAATTATATTTTCTTGTTTTTTTGTGTGAACCTGAATGCGATTTTTTTATCAATCTATGTCTATCTATACAAAATTGTAAATAACTTATTTAACCGTTTAACTCTCAACACTGCAATATTTAACGCCTTCAAAAATGTTTAAACACTTAATAGAAAAATTGTTATCTGACTTTTATATATAATCACATAGTTATCACCTAAATTCAGCCATAATAGAATAAGAAAGCATTTGCTATGACTTTATTTGAAAATTTGAAATCGCCTGAATACTCCTCTCTCTCCCTCTAACTAACTGCTATGCGCTTTTCTCTCTTATCGAACTAAAGATCTTTTTACTACTTCCAGAGGTCAGGCCTGGCCTATTACCTGCAATGAAAATCAAAATGGTTTACATGGTGAATTTATAAACATTGAACTTGTATACTTAGATGAACATTAGTAGAACTTGCGAGCAGGCTCGCGGCGCCCGCGCCGGTCGGAATCTCGCTGATTGCCATCTATTAGGCTAACGGCCCAGTATAAGGGTGATAGTAAAGTAACTTAAACGGTGCCTGGCGTACGCGCACATGTACACTCGTATTTTCTTAGAATTATTGCCTTCTAATACTTCAGTAAACGCTTATGAGCCTAAACGGAAATGTAAGAGCCAAAATCACATTTCGTCGAAATGTAAACGAGTTCGTTAACGAATGAAGCCGTTTGAATAAAAAATATTAGAACTCCTAAAAGGCAGGCAAATCAGTGGCTGTCTGTCTGTTACTCTTTCACGCCAAAACTAAAGATGGTCTAGACCCTGAGAAAGAACATAGGCTACTTTTAGGTTGTAAATATGGATTGTTAAAAATATTAAGTATGTAATTAAAAATGCTACGACGCAGATGCGGACGAAGTCGCTGGTAACAGCTAGTAGCTTATAACACATTGTTAATTCTGCCAATGTCAAGTGATTAAAGAGGCGACTTATAGTGAATTTGATCGGTAATTTTCATTGGAAACCGATGAAGTGTCAGTATCACTTTATGCCATGATGACTAACTTTAGTATTCTTTTCCTAATCAGGAGACATGTTATTTAAAACCTGATTGCTAAAGCAATAACGTGTTACAAGTCTCACTGTCATCAATTCTACTGTGCTAACGGTCTCAGGTATGGCAGCTTAGCGCCAATGGCTGGGAGGGCACGCCCGTAATAACCCCTATTTCCCCCAGCTCTTTCACACTAAACATGTTTGGTATTTAAATTGTACCGGCTATCAAGATAACCAAGTACTGTTCTAAGATGGCTGATAAAAAGATAACACAGGTATTGGGGCCATCATTAGGTTTGTAGGTTATCTCTGAGCTTAGCCTCTAATAACATCTGCAAACATTTGGATGAGCAAAAACGTTACTAGATCTGAAACGTGACAAAATACTTATAAAAGCAGAGCGAGAGAAACATTTGTTTGTTTTGCAGGTGTTGCAAAAAATGACCCCGCCATCAAACAGTAGAGTAGGTAAAGCCTAATCTAGCGATGGATTAACGGAGAAATTTATAGTATTAACATAGTTCAACAGTGGAGTAACCAAAGCCCGTGACAAATTCTTCGGACGGGGGTCGCTCAAGCATATTTTTGGGAAAAATGACACCGATAAAATTATAACAGGTTTTTTTTGTGATAGCTGGAAGATCAGCAGACGGATCGCCTAGAGGTTAGCAATTGCCCCCGCCTATCGCGAAACCCGCAACACCAGTGGACTCACAAAGGCTCTGCGAACCTTGAAACTAGGGGAATTTACTTACTACGCTAGCTCAGCGACCCGCAGTGGATCTTGTCATCCGACATGAGAATTCGCCACTCTGCTCTATTCAACCAACTCTTGCCAATCCGGCCTTTGAAGGTGACCAAAATCCTTCAAGACTTGGTCCATCCAGCGATACCTATCTATCTGGGGCGCTTCACTGGGCGCTTCCCGGTAGATCGAGCCAGAGGGCCTAATTTGAAGTGGACGTTACGACCGAATCGGAGTTTCTCTTTCACAGGCGCTGTGCGTGCTGTTGTTTGAACATGACAGATGTATTTTCATTCGTTACGGGACGTCTTCGTCATAAGCCACCAGGTCAGCTCGCTTGGCAGCACAATCCGACTCCATTCTCTGAATGTGATCGAGCCAGCGCAGCCTTGCTGACTTTGTTTGTTTGGGAGTTTAAACCCCCTGAATTATCCGGGTCTCCGGTACCCTCACTCACTCAGTGAAAACACAGCGCAGTCGCTGGTTCACGCCAGTTTTCTGTGAGCTTTAGCAATTAACTTATGTGTTAATTCATATCTCGCGAATGCTTTGACCCGAGCACTAGACATACACGCCTCCACAGTATTAACAAGAAGCAACATTATTATTGGCCATAAATACACCAGGTTTCGTATCTGAAATAGCATCTCAACATTTCCAACCTCATACCATAAAAGGGTTTGCACTCTCATAGCACAAATACCAACAGCGATAGTCCTATCAGACCGGTGAAAGTTACTCCTACTGAAATACCATCAGGTAATTTTCTCTGAGACTGTTGTACCTACAAAACTTGTAATTGACCAATACGTTGTTTGTTAGTGTGAGGTCAAGATATATTTTTGTAGCAGAGAATATAAAAATTGAAAATGACCTTTTTTATAATAGAGGCTGCAAACGAGCAAGCGGGTCACCTGTTTAAAATGAATACATTTAGAAAGTTAGAACAAGTGAGGGCGGGCCACTCATTTGGGACAAGTAGGTATAGGTACCTAAGTAGTCTTAAAAATATGAAGAAAAAACATTAGGTATGACCATGCATGTTTTATACCTATACTCTGATTTTTAATTATGTGGAGTAAACTGACAGATGCAAATGTCAAGTTTCTATACATTTTGACATTTTGCATCTGTCAAATTGAGTGATAATGTATGGGGATGATACAATGACATCTGTCAGTTTACTCCACATGATTAAAAATCAGAGTATAATCATGTTTCTCTTGCCGCCATTTTAACTCTAATTGGTATGATAATAAGAGTCTAATTGGTAGTGCGGTGCGTAAATTTTGCAATGTTTAGGTATAAGAAAACATTAGTTACTTTACGCAGCAACCAGCGAACAGTTATGTACTAGTTAGTCACAGCAACACAAAATGGATTTACATTCCAATTTACTTTGAGAAAAGCCCTTTCCTGTCAGTTTAGAATTGTTCCGCAATAACTAACGATGGTGAAAATACCTTTTCAGATCTAACCACAGGATTAATATACGCGGTAGCTTGACAAATGTACTCTGAAAGCTCAACGCTGAGTTTTAATATTAAAATAATATAGACGCTATGACGATTCGGGCATTCGCCCGGTAGGTACGGCCGTTGCCACAAGCTAAGTATAAAATCCTGTAAAATTTCTTCAATCGACTCTCTTCATGCCAAAAACGCTTAAACTAAGATTAAGTAGGATTCTGTAAATTATCTTAATATCAATTGTGGAAATGCAGATTATTGTAATGATATGTGTGACTATCTGGAGGTACTCTATAAGGTACAATAAACTATAATGGAGACTGGAGGACTATCTCAAAGTGAGCGGTGTTCAATGTGCCCGCGCGCCAGAACGACGCAGGTCAAAAAGTTCCAGTCAGTCTGGCTTCTGGCAATCTTCATTCTGTGGATACTGCCCGTCAGGCGCAATTTACCATACTAAATCTTTATTAATTTACCATTCTGAATGGCTTTGCAGTATTTACGACTCGGAACTGTATTCATGGGCAGTTTCCTACGTAACAGAACTACAGGCTGAATGGCGGTGGCGTAATATTACCTTACTTGACACTTCCAGGTCTATCTATACTACTTATTGCTGAAACATAATCCCCTTAACTCGTTCCAACCCCATTTAACATTGCGTGATGGAACGGGATAGCTTTTGATTGCGGCTTCTTACTGGTAGTTGAAAGAATATGTATGTAGATAAGTAATACAGAAAATCGATGGTAAGTAACATTAATGATAGTAATTGATTAAAAATGAAAGTAAAAATACAATTAAGTTAAAACAACAATAATGTATTGTTGTTTTATGTACTATTATTATCAATTTTATTTTCTAAAATGGTCTCTTGATTGTAATCTGTTTCGTGTGCTTTTATAATAAATAAATAAATTTTAGATTAAATGGAATATAATACATATAATCATTAATACCGACATGTTTAAAGGTCTCCAGATGTATTTATTTAGTCTATTAAAGAATTAATGCACATATAAACTAGTCTACAGAGTAAACCTGTTTTACTTCACACCACATTTTCCCCTAAGATCTGAGATAGCGGTCAAACGCTTACCTATAATACCATAATAAGAAAGATCTATCTAATTATTTAGATACGTGTATAATTTTAGCTATCTAGGAAAGCTGGCTTCACAAATAAGGCTGTGAACATAATGTGTGGGCTGGATAGATAGTAATTATAAAGAAAAAAAATAACAATTCACAAAAAAACATTCATTTACCATTATGTTGTTGGTATCAATCAGTATCAACAAATGTTCCAGTAATGATATACCTACCACAAGTACCACAATAACAACAATTACATAAATAAGTGTGTATCACAAGAACTCGAAAATCTTCACAAAAAAACCGGCGTGAAGCAGCGCCTGCGCTGTGTTATGCCGAGTGAGTTAGGGTACCGGAGGCCTATGCTGGACATAGGCCTGCCCCAATATTCGCCATTTCACCCTGTCTTCGGCTAGACGCATCCACTCTATACCAACAGCTTTTCGCAGACCGTCACTCCATCTAGCCGGAGGCCATCCTACACTACGCTTTCCGAGTCGCGATCTCCACTCAATATACATAGTCAGACACTACCAAATGTATTATCGGGCTATAAATCGTATATACTTACATTGTAGGTAAGCCTTTATCACCATAGACGACACACTGACACCACCCAAGATCGCGGTCAACGCTTACCCATAATAATACAGACCTAATTATTTTCATACGTGTACCGGCATACCTATTCCTAAATTAAAACTATTACTGCTGTATCACCGTTACGATACGATAGCTGTACTTGGTCACGATGAAAACATTAAAGGGCCTCGATAGGAACAGGCTAGGTCAAAGCGTTAAATTACTGGCCAGTCAGGCGGGTAAAGATGCCGAGCTATGATATGATAGTCTTGTTATCGATGACCTTAAACTAAACCACTGCTGGACGTAGGATTTCTTCATGCTGCGCCAGAGGGGTGAGTTTATTTTAAAGTGGTTAGTTAAAATCTTTACTATAATATAATATTTATAAAGAGATAACTTCTATAGACAACCACAACACAAGGCTTATACATATTATGCATCCCGAAAAATCGAAACACATGCGCGATGTAATCGACGCCCAGCGTGATCTATTGGTGCAATGTGGAACTAAAGTCCCGAAACGAAATTAGGGCGGACCAGTAAGTAGTATGCAGTAAAGAACACTTAGCATTTTTTTAGATCGAGTCTAAATGGTATAATGTACCCTTTTATCAGCGAATACGTTGCACTTTTTGGGACAAAATTAGTAGCAGTCTGTTCTCTAATCATTACAATCTGGATCACCGTCTCAAAAATTGTTTCTGTTGTTGTTATGTTATTTCAACTGTTCTTGTGGGCTTGAGGTTCTCCCATCCGATAGGGCAGCAACCATTACTTTCTAAGTAGCTACCTTAAATGCAATGTTAAGAGGGAGAGAGGTCTATCTATCTCTGAACTTTGCAGTGAATTGAATTGAATAATTAATTTCACTATTGCGTCAAAGAAAGAAGCCTATTGTGATATAATAGCCAACACAATAGGCTATAATAGCCTATATTCTAAAGTTAATTTAGGAAACTTTTATTGGTCCTATTGCTAGACAAAAAAGTCTTGGAAAAAGTACATGATTTGTAATTTTCTGAAAAACGAAGATCATTTAACATACCAGCGTAGCAAATCTACCAACGCAGTAGACTGACTGACAATGTGACGAAGACAGGCCGATTGCAGTTTAAATGTGATGTTGCGAACATCATAATAGCTGATAATTATGATTTATGTTAATAATAATGCCTCCGAAACCTACAAAGGCTTGTCGACGGAGGTCAAGTTCGGCATATTGCCAAGTATATGCAAATATATCCCAGATTGAGCACAATGCACATATTTATGCGCGGCAAACACACAAGCATTAATATAATCATTATATCAGCATCTTTTAACCTTCCTGGGATGTCAGAATGATACGATAGGAGGAGTCACAAAATCGTCTGCCCCTATCTCATAAAAAAAAGAACGCCGCCAACATTTTATTAATTTAAACTCACTCGGTTAAACACAGCGCAGGCGTTGCTTGTCTGACGCTGTGGTTGTTGGTCTTTTGTGAGACCGAGGTATCACTACGGTCGAGCCAAGCAATTCGTGCCTAAGCTCTTCTACGAACGACTGTGTCATCGACGTAGTCATAAAATGTGACTGAACAGAAATTGTTCTGTGTTGGTAATGACCTCTTCAGGTCAAGGAATTACAAGCCGCGTTTTACGATTTAAATCAACATACGACCCAAAACCCAACTAATTTACGTACACTCCTTCTTACTGTAAAAACAAATTATGCATAAACACATGCAATCTTCTATTGTTTATTAGACACTACACTACCGACAGAAGACATGTATCTATTGTCCATCCGTAATTACGCAGATAAGCGAACAAAAATGAACTCCGGAGACAAACACTGATACCTATAACAATTTGAGTTCAGTCAACTTAATTTAAAAGCTGCCAATTGATTTTGACCTCTAGCTACGAAGACTTTAGGGCGCCTAAAGACGTGATACAGAGTAAACAAGATTATAAAACGCACAATGCAATATACTTCGACACAATTTTTTCGCCACTACGCATAACCTGTATTTATGTAATCTTATACAATTTAACACACATTTATGCGTCGCAACTGGTATTTACCGAGTACGGGATTCAATGGACTAGTAAAAGAGCTCGTTTCAATCAGTCTCACAACCCGTCAGACTAAATTAAACACTAATAAGTAGAACATACGGAGGTATTTTGCTTCCTCGATCGCCACGGTCCCGTGGTTTCTATATCTACAGATTCCTCCTATTAATGAGGTAAAGTCTATGGACAACGACAAGGCTTATACAGATTATAATGCGGCAAGAAAGTCTTGCAAACAGATATTTGGGAAACTAACGGGATTCCCATGTTTTATAACCAATAGGGTTACCATACCCTTTGACAGTGGCGCCTTCAAATTAATTTCATGGCTTTATTGACACATTAAACCCAAAAAGACGAATCACTTGCGCGATGTAAATGTACACCCAGCGCCATCTATTTGTAAAGTTTGGAATAAATAATAAAATTAACTCCCGGAAAGAAGTGAGGACGGGTCACTAGTTACGTACAGCCACACATCAAAGTATACACTGTCAGATTTCTTCAATCGACTCTCATCTTATTGTCATACACATTAGGTTGAATATGAATTGAGGAAATTTGACAGTTTGTGGTAACTTCATGTGTGCCTTTACCTAATAAATAAATAAGTATCTAAACAATAATATAACAAGAACGTTTTGTCTTTAAATTAAACAAGCAGAAGTCGTTAATCCAACCGCCGCGGTTGCGAGACAAAAAACACCTCTGTGTATTTTAGCTTTAAACTAATACGCGTTTATGGCTGACATGGTTTATCGATTCGTGAGAATGCACGAGCGTGTAATTTGGAAGTAACTCGAAATAGAACGTAAGAGTAAAAGGGATTGGCAACTGCCGCTGAGTGATTGAAAGTGATGGAGGAACGATAGTGGCAGATGAAGGGAGGAGTAAATAAATTACCTATTCATTCGAATTAAAGTTTGGCTTTGCACGGATTGGTTGCGAATATAGTAGAAGGAATAAGTATTAACTGCTCTGTAAGACGGCAGTCAGCTTAAGCTTCCTTTGCACGTAGACAGCCTGCAGACATCATCTGTTGTATAGAAGAAGCAAATTGTGCGTCTGTGGGTGTGTTGTGTGTTTGTGTAGGTATTTAACGTCTACAGACGCATTTGCGGTTTTTTGGAACTGATCAAAATGTTTTCTAGGATCGACTGACATTCGTATCCCAGTCTGATTACGCGTGGACACCTCGTGCTGATTGCTCTGCTAATGACACTTACCGATATCTGTAGAAAAGTTCAGTAGATAACATGGTTTGTGATTACCCCGGGCGCCGAAGCAACCGAGAATGGCACGCCGAAATGATGATGAGAAAACAGGAAAACCGCTGTTACAGTTTTATCTAAGGATATTTTCGATATATCCTATCGGTTTTTGAAGGTTTCAGGTTGGCCGTTATTTCAATGAAAAATCAAATCGCTGACCTAAAGTAGTGACATTACCCCGAACTAGCGTCTTTTAAGCGTTGGCGTCTAGTCGGCGACTTCCCCACTTTAGCGAAATCGTCGACAAGACGCCAACAAAAGACGCTAGTGTTGGGTCACTCTCGTGGGGTTGTAAGAAAGAATGTTTGAAAACAACTTCATTACTAACCTGAAGAGGCGTGAAAGCCACCGAGGAGGCGGTACCAGAAACCTGCCTCCTTATGCTGGTGGCGCCCCCGTACTGCTGGTTCTGCTTCTGCAGGTTCTTCTGCAGCGTCTTGCTGATGCGGACTTTGGTCTTCTCGTCTATTTGCGGGAGTCTCACTCGGCCTGTGCTGGACTTGCCGATAGTGCCGCGGGTGTAGCCTAGGTCTTCTTGGTACGCGTCGTCTTCGATCTAAGATAAAAAAAAAACAGAAATTATTTTTTAAGGGAAACTTTGAGACATAAAAGAGGCTTCTTTTGGAATTCACTGCAACAAAAACACAACAATACAACACACAAACAAGTGTGGGGTCACTATTACGGTCTGAAATTATACTCTGGTTTTTAATCATGTGTAGTAAATTGACAGATGAAAATGACCTGTAAATTTGAGTGATAATGTATGGGGATGACACATGGACATGTGTCAGTTTACTTTACATGATTATGAACCAACTTATGCTCGCGAGTGTACGGAAAAATAAATCAATGCGTATGTGTACTAGTTCAACTGCAATTTCAATTTAATTCCGCACGATTAATCGCTGAAACGATTAGAAGCTGTAATCCAACTGAATTATACTTTTACGCCTCTCGGCTTATGTATCACACGGGGGCTATCTCTGTATCATTTACTGAAGATCAGACAATTAGCCGCACCGGCACTGGATTAATATACGATTTAGCGGTAGACAGAATAGACCGAGACACACGGCTAAGAGCATCGACAAATCTACTCAAATGTTGACAAGGTTTGACTGCCGCACTCAGAAACGTTAATTAGAGATAATTGTCACTTAAGTAAAATATAGTTTTTATTTTAACAGACATAAAGACTCTCCATAATTAAGATAATGAGCATTAGGGTTAAGTTACGTCTCTGGAGTGCAGCAATGAGAGTGTTTTTTTTTTGGAGAAATTAAGGTGAAAAAGAAACTATGCGCTTTTTTTAACTAGTCTTCAGAACTATGTAGAGTTCAAAGTTATATTACTAAAACACCTAGAAACTAACAAACAAAGTCTGCCCACGGAGGTTTGCCCAGGGTTGCAATCTATACCACGACCGTGGGAGAGCCACGCTTCGGCATGAATGCTCGACTGGAAGCGATACACTTCAAAGAAAACTGACGTAAAATAGCGCCTGCGCCATCTAATCTAGCTAAGAACAATCCCGACTATTATAACTTTCAATAAAATAAAAAAAAAACAAATAGATTCATCCGTTCGGGAGCTACGATGCCACAGTAAGGCACACATAGACAAACAGGCAGTAAGACATCAACACACAGAAACAAAACAACAGACGTAAGTTTGACGTGTCGATATGTTATCCATCACTTGTCCAAACTTTTGAAGGAATCGTGACCTCCACCCCTACAAAATTGATTTATATTAGTACCCAGCTCACATACTTCTCTGAGTGAACGCGAACTGTATGTAGGCCACATACCTTTTACAACAGTTCCGGTCATACGGTTGCCGAATTTAAACCGAGATCAATTTCATGTAAAACTCATACGTAACAAAATGTAACACTGATCTGATTACACTTACAGCCTTTCAACGGTTAAGTAAATTGTAAACAACGTATAGTGCTTGCAAAATGCCGGTTTTGGTTGGTGCTAAGGGGCTAAACATTAATTTCCTAAGGTGCGCGGACATAACATAAAATCAATTGTTTTTGGCATAAAAAAGGATTTTCGGTTTTACGACTTTAATCACGGGAGGCCCAAAGGGTCCGAAAAAATGCTTGAAGAGGATGTAACGTGTATTTATTGTTTTTTTCTACATACCTACGTTATTTTTCGATAGTTTTCTATTGTTTTTTTTTTCATTCAAAATATAATTTATTTTTAAAAAAGTCACAAAAATCATGTGCATTCGAACCACGACGTATGGAAGGCGCATTTTTATCCACTGAGCTACAATCGCTATACTATAGGTATGTTTTAATATGCAATAACCCTTAACCAGGCAACTAGACATCTTTTTTTTCATTGGTTTTCAACCTATCGTAACTGCAAAAAGTTCAAAATCTGGGGGTACATAGGCTGGTTAAACGTTAACTCATAACTCTGCTAGCTCAACTGATTCCTGCGCCGTGTGTCACAGTACCGGCGCAAACGCACGCGCGATCAACGGGCCGCCACGGATGTCCGCGCCACAACGAACAGAACAACAGCAGGGCAGTATTTAAAAATTACTAATATTTATTGAAATAAAACATGAAACAAGTGCCTACTTTAGTTCACATCGAAATCTACATAATAAAAGCACTTTACCGCCATAGCAACAATTTCCTACATTAATTATGTAACTACACATTGCACACCAATTTCTTAAGAGAACAAACACAACAAATCCTAATCTTCTTATGCCATGACGTCACTACACGTATTTAAATGCTTCACGTCCTACTCTCAAAGGCAACAGACTGTAATTATCTATTTTACTATGCGCATGCGCTCCACCAGGTTGAGTTCCGGTCTATTTGAATCGCGCAAAAAAACTTTGGGCCATATTCTGGCTAACGATTTGAAATTCAATAATTCCCAATCATACATCTTCACATACGATGACGTCACTACGCGTATTCAAATGCCTCACAGCGTCCTACTCTCAAAGGCAACCGACTGACTGTTATCTAGTTTACTATGCGCATGCGCTCCATCACAGGGTCGAGTTCCGTGGCCTATTTGAACCGCGTGAAAAAAACCTTCGGTTACCTGATTCTGGCAAGCGATTTGGTAAATACTAATGATTCTCCAAATATTCAATATGAGCATTTTTGGATGAGATCCGATAAGGAAGGATATTTCGAACTTAAAGGGGATTCCAAGTTAGGTGATGGGACTACGTGATTCCTTGGCCCAATCTACTATTTAAATAATCACCTTTAAGTCAAGAGTCATAAAGTTCACGCAAACGAAGTTGCGGGCGGCCACTAGTTCCCAAATATACATCTTCACATACGATGACGTCACTACACGTATTCAAATGCCTCACGTCCTACTCTCAAAGGCAACCGACTGTTATCTATTTTACTATGCGCATGCGCTCCACCAGGTCGAGTTCCGGTCTATTTGAACCGCGCGAAAAAACTTCGGGCCTTATTCTGGCGAACGATTTGAAATTCACCGCGCCTACGCCCCGCCGAGCGGCACATTTATAGTACAAGAGCTTGCTAAAAATTCATTTTCCTTCTTCAGTACTTAAATTCTGATTATTTTTCAAAAAAGTATAATATCTATCTACCTTTTAGGGTTACGTAGCCAAAAAAAGAAACCCTTATAAAACCGTCATATCTGTCTGATTGTCCGTCCGTATGTCACAGTCACTTTTTTCCGAAACTATAAGAAAAATGGTATAGCTATTGGAATTTGGTAAGATAATTAATACAGACATTAACTAACCATTTGATAAAATAAATTCATAGCGAAATATACGATAGCATCTTGGACTATTGTAACTGGGATAAAAACTCGAGTGATACAGCACATAAACTTAATCCCCGGCAATAACGAGCAAATTAGCTTCAATTATCAATAATCTTGATCTTCATTGCGAAAAGTATTAAGCGATGGAAGCAATTACATCTATGTATGTATTCCAAATCACAAGCTAGCATAGTAGAATAGAGGAACCAGTTCTAACTATATTTTTAATTGACTTTTAATATTAAATATTGAAATATACTCTGGTTTTTAATCATGTGGAATAAACTGACAGATGCAAATGTCAAGTTTCTATACATTTTGACATTTTGCATCTGTCTAATCGAGTGATAATGTATGGGGGATGACACATTGACCTCTGTCAGTTTACTCCACATGATTAAAAATCAGAGTATAGTATTTATTATTATCGTTATTATGTGTCAATCTCATACATTTTTACACGCTTTGACAGACGCAAAATGTCATTTACCTTTGCATCTGTCAGTTTGCTTTTCATAATAAAAATTCTGAGTTTAATTTAGGCGCTAATCTTTTTTTTTATGAAGTGAAGGTAATTTATGATCCAATTCGTTTTTTTATTTACTTTAGGTAGGTTTTTTTTTAAAGTAAAGTTTGAATGTTGAACGTTACACTCACGTCAGCGAAGTTGAGCCTGTTTGCGTTCTTCCTGAATTCCGTCATAGCGTACCGCTCCTTCATCTTCCTGACGCGCTTGCCGCCTCGCTTCTTGCGGCTTTGCTCGATCGGCTTGGGCAGGGGCTTCACGAATTTCACTGGCGGCGGTTCCTGACAAAATAATGATATGGTCAATATCCATAATAAAACTTAAATGGACATCTTGCGAAACTAAATATGGTTTATACAGTAATACTCGCTACACACATTACTAGTGAAGAGCTGTCACATGAAAATGTCAATAAAAAATATGCACCAGAATTTTGAAGAAAGTTTTATTCTTTTTTTCTGTTTCTCAGACACGCTTAAAGCGATATATACGTTTAGGCGTTTCAAATCAAGCCTGGTCCATATAATTAAAATAATTTAGTAAATAATGAACAGTTAATAAAGCTGGAAAATTGTGTGGGCGATTTGCAACTCAAATGTTCACTCGTGAATAACAAGCCCAAGTATACTAGGACTGGTTAGTAACTTTGTATATTTTTACTGCTGGTTGTCTTCTATTAAACCCTTGACAAATTATCTTAAATGAATGACATACTTGTAGCTTGTCCAGTTTCTTCTCGATCCCTTCCCGCAACTGGCGGCCTATGCGGCCGTCGGTAGCGTCGTGGCACGCATCCACTCTGGCTGCTAAAGTTAACTTTGTTGATACCAATTTTGCTGCTTTGTAACGCAGCTCCTAGAATCATACATATAGTTTAGTCATATTTAATAGCAATTAAAAAATAATAAGGTAGTTGGAAATATGCTATTTATTACAACCTAGAAATCGTCATAAGTTCCCCATCCGTCAAGCATGGATATGGAAATGGAAATGGACCTCAAAAATGCTGTAGGTCTGACTGAAGGGGGCTATGGCTAAACTCCGCTACTGACGACAGGGGGTCTCAGGGGTCTGTGTATCAAAGAAAGGTTGACACAATGAATTGTAACCTTATTGTCATAAATATTCATGCAAATCTAGGTATTTGTATTTCCTTGGAGAATAACTATGGGCAACTTAATCGCCTTTTTTTCCGCTAATGATGAGAACAGTTGCAGACAGAGATAGACAAATTTAGTTTAGAACAGAAGAAAACTTAGCAACAACAATAATAATACAATAAGAAACTTTTCTTATTTCGGTACTTACAGGTGTAGTGTCCTGTACTATCTGTGAGAAGTAAATAAAACCAGTATGAGGCAGAGCAGCAGCCTGTGAAAACCCAGACAATGTCTTCTTCTGCTGACCAAGAGGCAGCACATTGCACGCTGGCATTTTGGACAACTTTGACAGACCTCCAGCAACACCCAATATTTTGGCTGCCGTTGATGCACCTGTGAAACGATAAATAACTGCAATATGCCAATGCAATAATAATAACATTACACAGCTTACATTCACTATAATTATTATTTTTAAAATTGTATTAATGCACTCTCAAGTACCTAGGTAACAATTTGTTTATGGTTAAAGATTATTTTTCATTTATTTTGTAGTAAAGTTTGTTGACAAAAAATAAGAATTGATGGAATTGAAAAATACAATAACATCTTACCAACAATAGCAGTTATATTTGGAGCAATGAATGTCATCCTGCTCTCAACATACTCATAGATTTTTGATTTGAAATTGTTCAATTCTGCTGCCATATCACATGCTTCAACAATTTCTGCTAATTCATGATCAGTTAACAATTTCCTAAAAAAAACATTTAATATTTCAAGATGTACACTGAACACACTGAACAACATTAACAATTCAAGATACAATAGTTGACAAAAAGGGCTGATGTTTGTAAATAGGTACTTTATAGTATGTACTTATTGCTTGTAATCATTCTCACATTTCATTTTGCCCCCTTTTTTATCAAGTATTTGTATAATGCAATTGTTTAAAATCATAATATAATTTTGTGATGTTATTCTTACCCTTGAGTAGTGGATGCAGTAACTGACACAATCATAATAGTGGCCTGTGTAAGGAAACTCTGCAGTGTCTCATTGTTCTTAGCTTTGTCCAAATCATTTCCGAGCTCCTTTACTGAACGGATGTACTCCAGTGGGGTGACAATGAGGGAATCTAGCTCCGGAAACCGTTTCTGGTATTTGTCCCGTACAAATCTGTGAATAATTGCTGGAACGTGACAGTTAAGGCAAATGTTTATGACTAACCTAGCTTTGAAATAATACCAGATTCATATCTGACAGTTTAAAATTAATTCGAGATTTCTTAAATTGTACGAAAATTATGCATATTATTACATAGGGATAGTACAGAATCAAGTCTTTATGAGAATTAATTCAGGAATTTATTTTTTTACTCCGGATAGAACTACTTCTAAACCTATGAAATAACAGCATCAAAGCTACCGAAAAATGCACGAAAAGTGAATTCTGGTATGAAATCAGTAATATAGTATTAATTTTATGATTGTGTAATTACCAATTTCTCCATCAATTTCAACAGCTATGTTGTTAGCCTCCACAATAAGTTGATATTCAGGGTCTGACTCCATCAGCCCTGTTACTTCTATCTTCTTTCTATTATTGCCTACATTCTGCTCTACTTCAATCATAACCTGTTCAAAGAAGAACACATCAAGGTAAAGTAATGTGGCATTATGTTACAAATAACCTTTTATAAATAAAAAAAAATTCTTACCCTTTTCAGCCGCTCTGAATCTCTGAGCTTAGCCAATTCTCTGATGGAAACATTCTTTATTTCTTCTTCTTTTGGAATAACTGGATATGGTACCGCAAAATCATTAGAAATATCGTTGGATGTTTTACTCTCAATCACTGCTTCGAGCTCCCCATCATCGTTCTCTTCTAAATCGGCCAATAACTCATCGGCGAGAGACATGTTTATGTAAAGTTGATTGTCTTATTTCTAATTACTATTGATTACAAACGAAAAGTAAAAATCACAGACCAAGAACAAGTAAAAATTGCAAAATTGCTTGAGTGATTTTTTTTGGATTTTTTGTTTTTTTGTTGACAAGCACAGCCACAGACTACGAATAACAGTGACAGATGATAAACATTTTCCACAGACTATCGCTTCAGGTCGCCACAAAGATGCGCATACAATGGATTTTGTTTAATGGTATATAGCCTTGGCATTATTATTGACAGTAGATCGAGTGAATGAAGCCAAGCACATCACTGGCTTGCCATTTTTTCGTGGTGACGGTTTACTGAGGCCCTCAAAAGGCCGAATTATTTTATATTCAGTGATTTCTGGTCATTTTAGTGATATTTCAGACTATTAACTATCCAAATGGCGCTTAATCCCCAATACGATGCTATCGGGAAGGGTTTTGTTCAGCAATATTACACATTGTTTGACGATCCGGCACAACGACCAACCCTCGCGAATATGTACAACGTGAGTGTTTACTCATCTGCAGAGCTTTCTCCATCATTACACTGTTCTCCTTAGATTATCAGTAGAATATAAATTTGATAACACTTTATATTTTATAGGTTATCTTGACACTTTCCCAAAAAAAACTTACCACATTTTGGTAAGGTTTTTTATGTTTTCAACGCTGAAAACATCTGCCACATTTTTATAAGTTCCCCCAACAGATATGCTATTGCCATATATACTTAATAACACAGATATCAGCCTGATCTAACTAACAATTTTAACATCATGATGCCCCCATTTGTATGATGGTGAAATACCATAATTAACTAAATTATGTGATTGTGAGTCACCTATAAAACGAAAGGAATATAAAACCTTGTTGTATTTATTATAATACAAGGTTTTACAGCCCACACATTAAGTAGGAAAAGGTCTATTCATTGCTATTTTCCACTTTGCAGAACCGAAGTTGTGTTATTTACTCTCCTTGATCTAAGATTATTATTTTTAGGTTGAAACATCATTCATGACATTTGAAGGAGTTCAAATTCAAGGTGCTGTTAAAATTATGGAAAAATTAAATGTAAGTATCAATTTGGAAATTGTCAACTGGTATAAAATGTTATGTGATAACTTACTGTACCTTTATTGTTAGATTATATGCTAAAATATAAGTGTGATATTCTTTATTGAAAATAAAATGTAGAACCAGGACTTTTATCTTATTAGTTTCCATACATACATTAGTCAACCTACTACTGTATAATGTTCCAACTCTAAATTGTGATTTTGTATTTATTTCAGAGTTTGACATTTCAAAAAATCGGTAGATTAATAACATCAGTTGATTCACAACCAATGTTTGATGGTGGGGTTTTAATTAATGTCCTCGGAAGGTTGCAGGTATGTACCCTTTTATTTGGCAAACATCAGTTAAACTATGTTAATTTTGATAATAATATTTTTGGCATTTATAACAGACAGACGATGATCAACCACATGCATACCTCCAAACGTTTGTGTTGAAGCCTATAGGGAATTCATTCTATGTAGAACATGACATATTCAGGCTGGCACTTCATGATGTTTAAGAGTAATTTAATCTTCAAAGACAAAAGTAAGAAAGCATAGAGTTGCGTGTACACTTGTGCTCGTCAAACTGAGGTCAATGTATAAAAAATGCTCACATTGAGAGTTAGTATGGTTCGTTTACATGAATTTGAATGGCATAAATTTGATGTCAGTGTATTGCTAACGCACAAGGATTATGTGAGAAGATTGTCACCAGTTTGTCTGAGCTGTATGCACTGTAAATAATCATGCTTACACTTTGGGTTTGCCAATATCCTTTTATTTTCTGCTAATTCTAGTACCTAACCATAACCTAAGAATGATAAACTGAAACTTAGTAAAACATTTTAAAAGATCTTCAATTGTAAAGTATATTTCCTGTTTTAAAATTAATCTGGTTTCATATTCTCTTAAAATACATTTCTCACATATTTCGTATTGCTAATTATTCACATTCTCTTAGCCATAATAAACTTAAATTGATAAGAATGCTGTTGTTGAACTTTATGTTATGGATTGCAAGCAATAAGCAATGATAAGATAAAATATAAAAATACTGATTTATACTTATAGCCCTCGATTTCTTTTTAAATTATATTGTCAATGTGTAGGTGTCCTGTAATTACAGGTTCTTTATGTAACCTATAGCAGGCTTATACTAATAAACCTTTATAGGCGGCGGCAATCGCTTACCATCAGGTGATCCGTCTGCCACCTATTACATAAAAACAAAATCAGTGTTACAAATGACATGTAATTTAACCTAAAGTCCTAGCTCGTAACACCTATTTGTATTACCTATTATTAAATATCAAAAGATTTATTCAACTTGAAAATGAAATGAAAACTTCTTTGATAAATGTTTCAGAAACATTTCTCAGCAAAATGTTATGTTAAAATGTTTATTTCTTAACTTATGAATGCCAGTGTAGTGCTTCTAATACATCTAGATTACTACTCTATATATGCTGCAATAATTTATTAATACCATTATGTATTAATAATTAAATTAATTAACCATTAAGTAAATAACATAATATTAATTAAAATATACCTGCTGCATTAATGGCAATAATCAATTACAATCTGCATGCATAAAATATTGTATAATTTTATCATGTATGGGTCTATCTGTATATGGAACATATAAACCCATTATCTATCAAGTTTCTTAAATCTGAGATAATTTTCTTAAGCAATTTTTCCTTATTACTAGGCCAATATCATATACGTCTGTTACTTATATTCTGCATGTGTTATAATGGAAGATTTTATACTATTGTGTGGAGAGATGTGTCCCCATAAGTTTTGATTTTAGCATTGTTTTACTTCCCAATTACCCTTAACATTCATACATACCCATGCAATATTTTGAGCAATCAATGTTTCAAAATGAAAAGGTCCCAAAACAACCCATTTGTTAAAATGAATGATTAACATTTTCCCTGGGTTGATTGTCTGTGTGATAAATGTTTCTGTATCTTTCATAAAAGTAAATATAAATGTTATTGTATGCTTTCAGTGTGACGACGACCCTCCGCACCCATACATGCAGACCTTCGTCTTGAAGCCACTCGGAGAATCCTTCTTTGTGCAGCACGACATATTCCGCCTCGGTATCCACGACTCTGCTTAATTTCTCAGTACTCACCTTTCAATGTCGAACAAGGTCATAATAATCACTACAGTCGGTTAACTAACTGTAGCTCTTGTTTTGGTTATCTAGGTATAAGCAATCAATGCAATTTATTGTCCAATTGTAAATTCAAAAAACAACATTACGGGTCCTAGCACAATTATTTAGCCAAAGCAAATAGCTGTCATGAATTTTTGCTATTATTTCTTTTGAAATGCCGTTTTTTTGTCGATTTATATAACTTAGCTGTTGGTTGTTGATGATTTGTGCTAGGACTCTGGAAATTGGCATTGTTTTTGGCTTGGTCACGTTAAAGACAGCTTAGGCAAAGTAACGGCGGACTTTTCAGTTACATGTATACATTTTATAATAAATACATATAATTTTTTAACAACTTGTTTTAATAAGTAAATGTAGTTAAACTTAACTACATTAGTGTAACTTGAAAGTTAGGACCGTAAACCAATTTTTTTTTCTGTATTGTCTGCAGGGTAAAAAAATACACAAAAATAGATGCTAAGACAATCATGTATTAAGTTATAAATAGTCAAAAATTAACAAAAGAACCATTGAAAACAGGTACATTTTTACCAATCTCGAAATTTAAGACTTGCCTCCCTTTAAATCCTTACGACGCTACGAACACTTAACAAGTTATTCTGCATGCACTACTATACGAAATACACACCAAGCCACGATCGTGGCCAACTTGTCTAAGTGAATGACTAGGTTGCAAAAGTGATACACTCTATGCGAGGCTGGCACGCGTAACTGACTCGAGTCTTCCAACTTACAGGCTTTGTGTCCATTCTTACATTTAGCAGCTTTATTTTTAGCAGGGCCGGCCGTAATATAAAACAGTTGTTATAAAATTTTGATCTAGTTTCATGAATTTTAAAATAAAGTTACTCTTGAAGCAGTTCTATTAACCATTTATTTTGTACTTGAGGTTTATTGTCCAAATCATGTGAACGATTTTACATAAAATTTAAATGCTAAAACTTCCTTTTGTAATGGGATCCACAAAATAAAATAAAAATGCAGAAAATCTAAAATGTATGAAAATTCGTGCGCCAACTATGTCTGCTAAGCACAATGCTTAACAGGTTTTTATTGTGTTGACTATCGGCGATAAAGTAATATTATTTATTAGAGCGACCAACATAGTTTATGTTACTATCAAAGGAGGAAGTCTACAGTATCAGTGTTGATCACTATACAAAAAGGGTAGCTTCAGGTTTAGTATCTTCAACAACTATTAGTCTTTCTGCGTTCTGAACATACGGACCGGCCTTGTTACAATCTGAACAGTGTTAATCCTTATTCGAGTTTAATTCGTCCACTAGCACAGCTACAATAACGTAGCAGTTATTTTTGTCTTCCCTCTATTGCTTGTCACAAGCACTTTCAGTTAAAATTAGAATCTTATCTTAAATTACGAATACAGAAAACAAGAATGGAACGAATTACTTTTATTTTAAACCACTTTTTAAAAATGTAAATATATTTGAAAAGCATTTCTTATAATTTTCAAACTGTTAAAGGATCCACATATAGGTACGACTATCACGAGGTGAAAGACTACAAAGCAGAGATCAAATAAGACATGGCAAGACCCCAATATGGTCACTTTTACACAAAGAATATTTGTACATTAGCCTCTTATTGCTGGTACTGTTTCAATCCATCAAAGGTTTTATATAAAGTTTCTCACACAACCAATAAAGCATCTCAAGAGAGATTATGGCATAAATAGAATAACTTAATCACAACACAGATATACCTATTTATTTGAATAGAGGTTTGACACCAGGTTAATTGCTGTAATGGGGGTAATAGAGGACAGCAAAGAGTGCGACAAATATTATTTTACCTGGCACACTCTGCCCACAGACTTATTAAGGTGGTTGGATAGATTATGTATTCATCATCATCATAGGGACATTTAGGGATTCTGAAATTTGATAATCATTATTTTTGTCAAGAGGGCCAAGCGTGTTAGCAATAAAAATTGGGAACATCTTTTTTCGGAAACCTTTTTTAAGACTTTCTTGACGCATTAGATGGCGTACGCACTATAGGAACGAGGCCATAGGGTGATTAGTTGTTTAATTGTGTAATATCAATTTGACGAACAATCAATGGTGTTGTAGTAGAACCTTAATCTAATAGAACGCCATCTAACGGATTTTACACACGCGTCATGCGGGACGGTTAGGGGGATGGTTGCATCATAGACATACGGCGCAGATGGCAAAAAATGTATCTACTCGATGTTTAATGTTTATTCTTATCAATTTAAAAGCCATTATTTATGTTGCAGTATGAACATGCAAAAATGCAATTTGTACTTTGATTTGACATATTGCTTTTTTTGTTCGTAAACTATGTAATTTTTTTGCTTTTAAACCAGTTGATGGACTCTAAATATGTCTCAATTATTCTCCACAACGCAAAAAGTCCAGATAATCGCCCGTCTTCTAGTTGATTTATTCAGCGGTAACATGCGATGCATGATTAATAAGTAGATTACTGGAGCAAACCCTGAATAGTATTGAATATAAATGTTATTTCATAGAAATAATTGCTTGGTTTTGAAAGTGAATGTAAGTTGCGATCAGGGACCGAAACCGCATACCCTTAAGGTTTTCGATCGGATTTTTGAAAGTCTTGTTTTCAAAAACCCTATTCAATGGTTTACCTCTATTACCGTTTCATAATTGAAAACCCAATGACAGGTTACCCTTTATGTTAGGGCAGTGATTCTTAACCGGTGGTCCGCGGACAATTGGTAGTCCCTGGAGGCATTCCAAGTGGTCCGCGAAGACATCGTAATAAACAAGTGACGTGACGTGACGTGAGTCGAGTCGAGTCAACACAACGCAAACGGCGCCGCGACGCATGTCCGAAGTGTGTGGTCCCTGACACGACAGAATTTTGGTAAAATGGTCCCTCATGACTTAAAGGTTAAGAACCACCGTGCTAGGGTAATAGAATTCAACCAAGCTTTTCTAATATCTACGAGCACGCGAAAAGCATTGAATTACTTGCATTTATTGTTTGCATTATTGCGCTCCGCGCTTATTGTGGCACCACCATACGAATGCGTGGAAAAGAGATAGACAATCAATAGGGTAACACTTATTTAAGGAGTTTTAACCCTATTTATAGAAGTAAGTACCAATATTATAACCAATCAAAAGGGTTACCCTAACCTTAATAATAGGTTTAATGGCGATCAAGACTTACGCAAGAAAGGGTTTTTTGACATTAATGTTTCCATTAAGAATAAATTATTTCTGTGCATTAATGCATGTCAGTCATACGTAATCAGTCTCGGATGCCACACATCACATAACATAACAGAAGTGACAGCCCGGAAGCTGAACTCATAGTGGAAAACAGCCCTGACATTAAGACCTAAGAGGTTGAAAGAGATGCCAGATGCGGTGGATGAACATTGTGGTAAGGCCGGAAAGCACAAACCGGGTCCAAATCGGATCGGAAAGTTGAGCATTGAAAGAGACTCACGAATATGATGGGAATTGGGATTAGATGATGAAGTATTGTATCTCAAGAGTTAGAAGCTGCGAGATTCATCATCATCATCATCAGCCCGGACGTACCCGGTCCTCAGCTGCTCGGATCCAAGTAGGACCTCCTATTTTGGTCCTATTTTGTTGGCTGCGAGACTACTTGTTCACAACTATTTGATTTTAGCTTGATAATAATTGTTCGGAAAGAAAAATGTAAAAAAAAGTCCTAGCAATGGTAAAAATAGAGCAAAAAATAATAAAATGTATCAAGATTTGTTACACCGACTATCACTTGTCAAGTTAGTTCTAGTTCTGATAATAACATTGATTGATTGCAACAGTACCAACAATAGCGAATACACGAAAACCATTTAGATGTACTGGTAATACGCGTAATTTGATTTTATTTCAAGCGATACAATGTTTGTTGTTCATATATTCCAGCCTGAGTTTAAAATCTCGCAGTTAAACAACTTTGAGTCATAGTACTTTTAGTTTACGTTAACATCTTATAAATAAACATAACACATTTTAAATAAACAAACAAACCTGAGTCATTGTTAGCGCCTAGATTTCTGTTAAAAACTTTACACTCGACGTCATCATTCTTTTGGCATACTCATAAGTGATCGAAGCTGGGACTAAAGATAAAAACAACGTGAAATTCTAATAATAATGTCAATATCTGTAATACCTTTAATATATGGTGCGCTTAACAAAAAGAATACCTCGAAAAAGAGTGAAAACTCCTATCTACTGGTCAATACATTTCTCGTCGTGCTTCTCTCACTTGACATTAGCGGAATCACCGGGCATCAAACGCGCGGAACCAAGACAAAAAAAAATTTTGACACTATCCTTGCGATATTTTTTAGCAAATTACAGAAATACAAATTTGATGAATAGCTAAGAAACACAATTTTGGAATATTTCAGCAATCAGCTCGAATTTTTACAGCTGTTCAAACACATATTGAATGGCCTGAAAAACACTGGTAGGTAGGAAAGCTTTTTTAGATATTAACTTTTTTCTCTACAATATAAGGAACGAGTTATTGAGCTTTATATTTTATATATTAGTTTGTTATTATTATTAGGTCACAATAAACAAATTTAAAATAAATTATTTTCTTTTTCAAATTTACTCTAAAAGTATCATTATTAAAATTTCACGTTGCCAAACTCCTTACACTTTACAAAAACGTTAAGTAACTGCGGCGAAAATAAAAAAAAAAGTACTTGCAGAGATCTCAACTCAGGCGCAGATGGGTTGTTCAGTTGCCGCCTTTCTTGCGGCCGCGCGAGCCCGGCAGCGCCACCCCGCGGAGGGAGCGCATCGCCATCGCTCGGTTGAAGTGCCGCTGCGTTTTGTGCTCTTCCACGTCCCCCCCGCTGTCTACTGATGAGAGGATCACTAGGAGCACTCCCATTACCTGTTGCGATGAGAAGGAGAATTAACCTGGGCCTAGTAAGAACTATTTAAAGATCGGCGTGAAGTAGCGCCTTTTTTTTTGTAAGCCAGAGGAAATGCGTTACGCATACCCGTCCACCGGGGGGCGGACGGATTTTGTCGGCCGCATGACAGCGGGGGTTATACCGACTTAAACTTTTGGGCCTCTCCCTCATCGTCCATCGTGGAAGATAGTCATGTGCTGTGTTTCGCCGAGTGAGTGAGGAGACCCAATTGAAGGGAAAGGGGGTAAAATTTAAATTGTTTACGATACATATACGCTACGATTTTTTTATTGATAGGGTGGCAGACGTGGAGACACATCACCTTAAGCATTCGCTGCCACCCACAGACACTCGCAACATCAATGGAAGTGCGCTGCCAACCTTCAACCCCTTTCCTTCGATTAGGCCTCCTGGTTTCCTCAGTTTTAATACATACTTTGCGCCTTTGTGGTGCTTTTAATGCCTTGTATGCGTTACTCGATAGTGTTGTAAGCGATCTAATTTAGCGGACCCCTATTTATAGCGAATAACATTTTATGAATTAACTTTTAGCCATTAGTTCAGTTTGACTACAAATCAAAAAATCGACCCTAAAGTAAAAATTGTCGCTGTCATCACCCCTCATAATAAATTGAACATCACTGTACTCACCAAACATACAATGATTAGTAGTGTGTAGACATGCACCGAAGCCTCCGGTATGTTTTCGATATCTTTGAGCGCCGCCAGAGCCGGCTCGAAGTCCGGCCGCAAGTCGAGGGCGTGCTTCAGATGCACCGCAGCTTCCTGCAACGTAATATCAATGTATGGAGCCATAAAGTCCTTGAGTGGAGACCGCGACTCGGTAAACGTAGTGTTGGACGCCCTGCTACAAGATGGGATGACGACATTCGAAGGCTGGCTGGAGTGAGCTGGATGAGAGTGGCCGAAAATCGGGAGCGGTGGCGTGCATTGGGGGAGACCTAGACGAGCGTGGGTTGCTAATGATTGATTGATGATTGAATATCAATGTATTAGGTACCTCATCATCATCATTAGCCTGTTGCAGTCCACTGCTGGACGTAGGCCTCTCCAAATGCTCGTCACTTTGGCGTTCGCGCTTCTCGGCTTACTCGCGTCCCAACTCCAGCCCAGTGCGCGCGACGCCTCTGCGCAGAGATCGTCACTCCATTGGCCTGAGGCCGTCTTGCCACTTACGTGTAACCAAGGACGCGGTCTCTCCACTCCAGAACTCGTTTACCCCAACGGTACCTAATATAACCAATTATAGCCAGTGTTCTTTTTTTTTATTTACACATTGTCGCTAAAAAATCATAGCGCGACGAAAAGCAACTTTTCCTTCGAAGCTACAACGAAACCCACTGTAATACTACGAAGCGCGATGTAATTGACTCCCAGCTCCATCTTTTGGTAGACACTAGACAGTGGAACTACTTTCCCCGAAACGAAGTGAGCGCGGGCCACTAGTAAATAAATAAAATACAATACGATCCAAGGTCAAAGTTGTGATTATTGATAAAAAATATCAACAAGCAATAAATTACATAGCAGTTACTTTAGACCAAACAATACACAATATCGATAATGTAAATGATACCAATAAGTAGCCCCGGCCTCGGTGCTTCGCGTAAATGAACCGCAGAGTGGGTGCGGTTGTGTATCGTAGGTACGGTGGCCAGCACATCAAGTTTCTACAATCTGTCAAATTTCTTCAATCGAACCTCACTTTTATGTCAAACGTGTTTGGTTCAATATCAATTGAGGAAATCCGACAGATTGTAGTAACTTGATGTGCTGGCCACTGTACAATCGATTGTGGATGTGGTCGATAGGTATCTAACTCTAGCTTTAAATAAGTTTATGTTGTTGTTTTAAAGCCTCAAGCTTTGTTGTTGTTTTAAAGAAAGAAGTCATTTAGATAACACAATTGGGTATTGGACCAAATTTTTTTATGTGTTTAATCAAAAGACGCCTCAATTTAAGAAACATCGTTGAAAGAATCACTTGATTCTCATTTAAATTACCTGAGATATCACAACTTTAAGAGCACATATTTTGGGCAAGCCCAAAAACGCTCTATACAAATGGCTATTGAATTGTGACGTCACAACTCAAACTTCTGTGTGCGCGTCTAGTAAATTTTGTTTGGTAGCTATATCAAATGTTTCGTTTAAGTAAATGGTTTTATAATAAAAGTTGGTGGAACATGTACGGGTAGTTCAATGATATATATATATTTTTTAATTTTATACTTTAAAAATGGACTTGCCATTCAGCATCATGCATCAGCCTGTTGCAGTCCACTGCTGGACATAGGCCTCTCCAAATGCTCGCCACTTTGATCAGTCTTCGGCTACTCGCATCCAGCACCAGCCAGCCCTCTTGCGCAGATCATCACTCCATTTGGCCTGAGGCCGTCCTACACTACATTTACCAAGACGCGGGAATGGCTTACCATCAGCCAATCCCTTTGCTCGTCTACCACTTATCACATAAAAAAACTATCTTCAAGTATACCTGATAATGTCCGTACGCCTTGAATATCTCGCCGAGCGTGAAGTACTGCTGCCACGCGCTGCGGTCGGGCGGCTGGACCTCCAGCGACCGCCGCGTCAGGTAGATGGCGTCGTCGAGGTACTGCAGGGTGAATAGCACCCGCGCCAAATTCAGGAGCACCTGGTTTGTGTAATGGAAAAGGCAAGTCAAAAAGAGGAATCTGAAGATCTGAAGCGCTCGGCATTGAAGTCGAATTTAGAGATTTCATACATTCGTCCACACAAATCTTAAATTCGACTTCAATGTCAAGTGCACGAGAATTGCCCCCCTGAAGACCAAATTCTTGTACACTACTTAGATATTGAAGTCAAATTAGAGATTTGTATGGACGAATGTATGAAATCTCTAAATTCGACTTCAATGCCGAGCGCACAGGAATTGCTCCCCAGGTATAGGTAAGTATGAGATGCATAAAAAAGTATTTTAAAAGGCTGCATGTTGATGCAAGGTTAGTAAGGCCCTGGATGGACTTTGAATGTGTCAATGTCAAGGCATTATTAAGTTTTACGACGAGTTAATATCCTCATTAAAATAATAATAATAATCATAGATTGAGACAGCAGATACATTGTCCTGGTCCTAAACTAAAAAGGGATAAACTAGCATCATTTGACCATGGTTTGCCAGTAATTTTTTTCTGATAATCCCATATAAAAATATTCAAATAGAATACAATAAATATTAAAATGTAGCTTGAAATTTAAAACATTACGTCGACAATGTCGACATTAAGCAGCATAATTAATTAACTATTTCAAGTGGTAATTCAAAAGTAATACTACGCCACTGATATCAATCTAACAATATGTTGTTTGTCTGAAGTGTTGTAGTAATGTTTATAATGCATCATTTTCGCACACATTTTTTTCTGCACCAGAGGGGCATTTCTCGTGCACTCGACATTGAGGTCGAAAATAGAGATTTCATACATTCGTCCATACAAATCTCTAATTCGACTGCAATGTCGAGTGCACGAGAATTGCCCCCGAGAAAATACTCATAGTAAATTAGATAGTCAATAAACACTATATTTTTTATTAACATACCTCTGCATTGTAGGGCGATACTGCAAGGGCTCGTCTGAAACACTCTATGGACTGGCGAGTGTCTCCCTTGATTCTCCAGAAGTTACCTATTTGGTTGTACAACTGGACTGACTTTGGTTTCTCTCTTTTGGCTTTCTTTAAACGCTTTTCCAATGCATTTATGTCTAACTCTGTCACACCATTCTTGTAAGACTTTTTCTTTGTAAAGATAAGAGCAACCTGTAATTAAAAATAAAGGACTTGAATTAGGTAGATACATTCTGACTACAATGGGGCTATTGTTTACAGACGGTTTTCCCATTACAGCAGCAGTCAAGTAAATATTTTTAGATCCATTTCGTTAAGACCATATAGATAAGCTGCCTATCGTGACTGATGCTCACGACAAAAGCAGCTGCAATGAGTTTGTTGTCAAAGGTTTTCAGTTTTTTTTTCCGACTGAGACATTTGGTGGGTGTCACATCTGATAGTGATTTTACAGCTGATGTTTAGCCCTAATCATCTCTCTTTGATTGGCACTTGTTACACCCACAACAAGGAAAACTAAAGAGCTATATTATTTACTTGTAGCCTGGCTTCACTTTGTTTTGAGACATCAGTTCCACTCTGTACTAATACATAGCACTAGTTCTCGGTTTGTTTAAAAGGTCTGTCAAATATGTCTATAGAATTCAACTCTTCACAAATAGTATAGATTATGGACTGAAAAATGAGTATGCCTATCTATACGCTTACCTGTGGCTCAGGTACGTTAGGATGTCTGTGACGCCGGGCCACTCCAACTAAGTTATCATAGTATGTGAAGTTGACTGCTTTGCCGCAGTCTAAGTACTCATCGTCCACATCCCCATTAGCTTCAGCAGGTGTGCTTTCATCATTGTTATCACTTCCAGCCCTAAAGGAATACAAATCCAGTTATATCTAAATTTATAAGATTTTTGATATGTTTTCCTATACTATAGGAATAAGATAGATAGTTTTCTTGTACTTAAATATAGCATTAGATACCGCTGAAAGTAAATATAGCCTTCTGACCAGGTTCAGGTCAATAGCTGCTTTAGGTTGTTCCAATGGTTAAAACCAAAAATATCCAGTTTATCATGTTTTTTTTTATTTAAAGCTAATGATGATAACATAAATTACCTAAAATTCATTTTCAATCACCAGTCCACACACACACACCCTATATCTCATACTTTGACCTGACTCCCTACTAAGTAGCTTAAGCACCTGTGTTACAGATATCAGACAACAGAGGATCACAAATACAATACCTAATATATGTTAAATAAATATAGATATTGAAGTACCTACATTTTACTATAAATACATCACTTGCTTATTTTATATGCCAAATAACATTGGGCATTTGTTGTAAGTAATGTTTATGTACCTACATAATATTTTAAAATATATTTCCTTCCTTACTTTTGAAGTCAGGATAACACTAAATACTTCACTTACATAATATTATATTGTGAGTAACATTAGTCCAAATTATAAAATAATCATTTCATCATAAGCAACAATATTTCATTTTATATTATCATCAGAATTTAACATTGTAACAATGTTGCTAACTATTAACCAGGCAAATTAGGGTTAGTGAAGGGTAATAGGGTAAGCTACTTGACACATTATCTGCAATCATATGAACCCTAGATACAGTGAACGCTGTAAAGTGTCACCGCCAATTAAGGCTGCATTCGCAAAAGTATTTTAGGAATCAAATTTAATTACTATGGATTAGGTTTTGGAAATTAAAACTTAGTGAAAACATTTTTGGAATTCTAAATATATATAGCTGTGTAACTACTAATAACAGCACTGTTTGAACCATATTTTCATAAACTTTCAGTATGGTATGGGCATTATGTGACCAAAGCACACTATATTTAAAATTAAGTAGGCAAATACATTTGACTGGCCCAACATATTATTTACAATATAATTACATTAAAGATAAGTTGTCTGATAGTGAAATGTACTACAAAAGAAAGTGAACAGAGTAAATATACCTACCTTTGTTGTTCATATATCTGGCAGTCTGTGCAAAACATGTCAAACCCATGTTTAGTCCATGTGTTTCCGTAGTACACTGTTGATGTTATTATGTTGAAGATTGAGTCTTCTTCAGTCAGTTTCGTTTTATCAGCATCATCCTATAAAGTAGATTTTTGTAAATACAAAACACCTACACATTTTAAGTAATGTTTCTGGATAAACAACATCTACCGGGGCATTAAGCAAGTCACATAATTCACTTACAATTCAAGGTAAAACAATCACGATTTACTGTAGAAAGGAAAGTACCTAAAACAATATGTATAATACCCTGATTATATAAATGTTTTGAAACGTTATCAAATAATTGTAACTGACCTGGGGCAATGTAGTTCCATCAACAATTAGGTCTTCATCGGCGTTCAGTTTCCAAACGTTGGAAGTACGGGAATTGGTCACAATAATTTGGAAAGAAAATATGTACAGAAGTAAACAAGTCAAGTAAGGAGAGTCCCACATTTTGATCACTCAAGTTGCGAAAAAACATGAAAGTAGGCTTTCATATATATTTTATTACAACTTTCACATAAATAATTCTAGGACACAGTATTCACCAGCAACAAATTTACAATAATCGTACGCAATGGATCTTTGTCGCTCTTCCTTCCCTTTCCTTTTCCTTGCTTCGCGATATTTTGACATAAATAGTGATGTGACCATAATAGTTTTTTTTAATCACGTGATATTTTTTGAGATTCTTTAAGTATGGATTATTAGGGATAATCTATACTCAAAGAGGCTCCTGCTGAAAGCATGAATGTATAAATTAATAAATTCTATAATTTACTCTGATTCACATGTTTTTCACCGCTTCGCATACTAACCTCCGATTTTCTTGATAATTTGTCCCGTGTCAAAAAAGCTGCGAAGAGCTAACTAAACTTTCCGCGATCCGCGAACAAGAAAAGTATGTTGTAATTGGACAAACTGGTACGTATAAATGTCTTTCATAAGATATCATAATAATAATAATGCTTTTATACGTGTAAATGTTATGATTATTTAAGATGTATCCATCTGATGTAGTTTTGTCAAAAACCTTTATTTTTGCAAGATTTGCGCTTTATAACATAAAGTACGCTAATGCGCTGTGCGGAAGTTGCGACAAACAGCTATCAATTATTTCCATGATTTTCTTCTCGCATTAATCATTATATACGAAATTCTTATCTTACATAATTTTTTTGTCTTACTGGTTTACTAAAAGTAACAACATAATAGTCTATGGTCGAATAGGCCATGGTCATGTCATTTAAAAATAAAGTATCGTCGATGTGTCAAAATACAAACTGTCAGTCAACTTGTTCATCTGTCAAAAAAAAACGCGACGCTCGATTCGATTGTGCTTGCACTTATTTTTATTAAAACTGAACAATTAAATGTATAAAGAAACTGAGATATGGATTGATGATTAATATCCAATCTCCGCAACACCTCAAACATGAAGAAAGAACGCACGGGCGACAACTGTCGTCCGTTTAAATTATATGTATCAATACCATTTCCATAGTTGTACTCAGTGGTTACAAACAAAAATAACTTACAATTTCATTTTTCCTTTACAGCTCACCAAATTCTGAGTTTGACTGGCATTAGTTTTGAGAGGAGAAGTATTATAGTGAGTTTCCTTGTCTACTTTAAGTGCAATCTGTTTGTTGAGACAGCAGAGCAGTAAAACTTACTATTTTTCTAGGGTTTCGTGGAGCTGACCATCGTGCCGTTGAAAGACAACTTGCGGTACATCCGGCTCAATGCTAAACAATGTCGCATCTATCGTGTGTGTCTGAATGATCAATATGAGGCCAACTTTCAGTATTGTGACCCATTCCTGGATATTTGTCAAGCTGATCCTAATACGTAAGTAACTTCATTTAGCTAGACAATACCATCACTCCTTATTCCGAAAACTGGTTGTATTTAACTCTGGATGTATTTCACCCTTAAGTTTATTGAAAAAAAAGTTTTTTTTTCGAAATAAATTTACATAACAAAAACATATTTTCAGGAGATCCCTGGAAGGGTTTTCTCAGTTCCACTTATCTGCTGCTCAGAAGATTGACCCTGATCACAATTCTGGAGAACTCCACATCCAAGTGCCGGAGGATGCAGTCCATCTGGTTGGTGAGGGCCGAGGGCTCCGCATTGGGATTGAGTTCTCACTGGAGTCTCCGCAAGGCGGCTTGCACTTTGTCGTGCCAGAAGGTGAAGGCAGCTTGGTTGAGGTAACATTCACATTTAATGACTACATACAATGAATTTATTGCTGTGTTATGTAGGTATATGTTACTGTAAAAGCTCGAACTAGAAGATCTTAAGATTTAAGTGTAAAACCCAAGATTTACCAACATGAGTTGGTAAATGTAAGTAATTCTGAAATTATAACAAATTTTTAGAGCTTTTACCAATCAAATTTTTTTTCAGTAGATTTCTTTAAGTAGAGTTTAGTCAGTATTATCATCACAAAAATATTGTTTAGGTTAGGTTAGAACAGTTACCGGCCAAAAAATCTTAAAATTCTCTTATTTTCAGAATTACGTACATTTACCAACCCATGTTGGTAAATCTCAGGATTTACACTTAAATCTTACGATTTACAGTAGTTCGAGCTTTTACAGTAACATATACAATTAAAGATTTTAGACTTTATATTTTTTATTGGTGAATATAGACCTTTTCCCAGGCTTTACTCTTATTTGCCGAATCATGGCTAAATAGTTAATATGCCAAATACATTTTTGAAATTTTGATATTGTAATGGTAGTGGGGAAATAATGGATGAGGCTGATATA
Organism: Cnaphalocrocis medinalis; assembly: GCA_014851415.1. Taxonomy (NCBI): domain Eukaryota; kingdom Metazoa; phylum Arthropoda; class Insecta; order Lepidoptera; family Crambidae; genus Cnaphalocrocis; species Cnaphalocrocis medinalis. The sequence goes on from CM026279.1 coordinate 2,087,755, forward strand.
ATGAAAATGATGATTGTTTTTTTAGAAATCAGCTCATATGTTTACATATGGCCACTCTGCTCGCCTCTGGTTCCCCTGTGTGGACAGCTACGCAGAGCCCTGTACGTGGAAACTGGAATTCACTGTTGATGAGAGCTTGACAGCTGTGTCTTGCGGAGAGCTCATAGATGTGGTTTATACACCAGACCATAGGAGGAAGACCTTTCACTATGTAGTGAACACTCCAGCTTGTGCTCCAAACATTGCTTTAGCAATTGGGTAAGTAAAAAAAAAATCATTTTATAGCTATAAAAAGAATGGTGTACCATTCTATAATTAAGATTAAGGACTTGCTGTTTGATCTTATTTTGTTGTAACTGTGTTTATACTGACCTTCTTGCTAAAAGTCCTTAAGTAAATTTGTAAATAACATTATGACTTGTAGCTCTGAGTTAGACTAAGTTATATTCTATTAATAGTTTATTTTATAATGCTGTCTTGGATCATTTGTAGTAGTGGTCAATTATTTTTTTGTCTAAGCATAAAAAAAGCTGTTATGAGCTGAGTTGTACACATGAGCTATACATATGTTTAGCTTGTTATACCATTCACCAAACAGCCTGTAATGCAAATTTTAATTATCTGTATAATATACTAGCTCTTTAAAGAAAATATTTGAAATTTGGAGGCTTGCATCATAGTATTTTAAATCTTATCAAAGTGTTTTTATTTTACCACAGGCCATTTGAAACTTATGTAGACCCATTCATGAATGAGGTGACACACTACTGTCTGCCCAACCTGATGCAGATTCTAAAAAACACTGTGAGATACCTGCACGAAGCTTTCGAGTTTTATGAAGAAACATTGAGCACTAGATACCCTTATCCGTGTTACAAGCAAGTGTTTGTAGATGAGGTTAGTATATGTAAAATATTTATTACTCTACAACACCGATTATCTGAATTAATAGGGACTGAGATCGATTCGAAATTTGATTCATCGAAAATTCGGATAGTAAGCCATGGCACAAATGGGCTGTAATAAAGAAAAAAAAACCGTCGCAAATAGTTTTTTTTATAAATTTTATCAAACCCCGTTTTACAATGACGTTTATACTTGAACATCATTTTCGATTCGGCGATTCCGTAGTCGGCGATCTACTCTATGTTAAAAGTTTTCCAATATCTAATAAAAATAATGTTTTTTTTCAGACGGAAGATGACGTCACTGCATACACCACAATGTCAATATTGAGCACTCACTTACTCCACTCCATAGCTATTATAGATCAGACATACCTCAGCCGTAAAGCGATGGCCCAAGCCGTGGCAGAACAGTTCTTTGGCTGTTTCATCACTATGCAGAATTGGTCAGATCTCTGGCTAGCGAAAGGCATACCAGATTACATGTGCGGACTGTACTCAAAGAAATGCTTTGGAAATAATGAGTATAGGTACTGGATTCATCAAGAGTTACAAGAGGTAAATTTGATTCACATAAAATGTTTTAACATTCTATCTATGTTAATTAGTAGCCTTTGGCGCGATCTATGTACTCTTAAGATGCAATACTGAGATGGAAGGGCGAGGGACGTTACGTCGATCTGTACACACAATATGTGACGTAATTTTGGGCAACCTTATGTTTCCATTTAGAAGGTCACAAGCGGTTGTAAAACCTTTATACATCTTACCATGGGCTATCTTTCTATCGTTATTTTTACTTTTTATTATAAAGAGATAAATTCTATAGAAATCGACACATCTTATTTACAAACCGAAAAATCGAAACTTTAGCGCGATGCAACCGTCGTCCTGCGCCATCTGTTGGTGGTGAGTGGAATGAATGTCCCGAAACAAAGTGAATGCGGGGCACTAGTATGCTTATAAAATAAAAAGAGATGAAATAGTTTGGCCTTATTAATCTCACTCATTCATCATACTGAGATTATTACGTCGTTTGCAAATTACAGGTAGTAAGCTATGAAGAACAATATGGGGGAATAGTCCTCGATCCTTGGCAGCCCCCGGCGACTGGCGCACGCGTTCCAGATAAAGATCAGTTCTACTTCCCCGTACGAAACGTGCACACAATGTCGCCAAGATACATAGAGGTAATAATTTAAACGTAACTCTAGTGTAAACAAGTAAATTGAAAAAGCCCTGTGTATTCAGAAGCATGTTATAATGTGTCAAGTGGAGACATCGGAGAATGGAGTTCCCATGTTATAACCAAAGCGGCCACCATCCTTTATTGACACATTATAATAACTTTGGCGTCAATGTTATACACTGATCTAACTCCTCAAAGTAAATGTACTAGTGATGTCCCAATAACCTGTCGATAAAATTTTAATACGAAATCGACCAACGAAAGGTGGATTGATTTGGTTGATTACGCCAAACTACCTATATTAACCCCTTAATGGGCAGTAGGTATAAATACAATTAATTGGTTTTGGACATTATCTCCAACACATTAGGTTCAAAATATGGTGTCTAACATCGACAGAGCCCCATAAAGGGTTGAACACTTGGACCTGACCTAAGATATCCCATATGATTGACATGAGTCCCACAAAAGGCATAATATATTGAATTTTTATAATTAAAAATCGCGCAGTTAGTAATCAGCCTAAATTTTTTATCAGGTCATGCGTAAAAAGTCCCACCTCGTACTCCGCATGTTGGAACAGCGCATCGGCCAAGAATTGCTCCTCCAAGTATTCAACAAACAGCTCTCTCTGGCCACGACGGCGGCCAACACCAAGATTGGCAGTGGCCTATGGGGGCAACTGTTGCTGTCCACCAACTCGTTCGTCAAGGCGATATTCACAGTCACTGGCAAGCACATGGCAGTGTTTGTTGACCAGTGGGTCCGAACTGGCGGCCACGCCAAGTTTCAACTTACGTCTGTTTTCAATCGGAAGAGGTTGGTATTGCGTATATTTGTATTTTTTTTTTAAATAAAAAGTTCATGACACAGAAAACCAGTCAATAAATAAAAAAAAAACAAATAGACCGCAATAGAAGAACTTGGTTCCCAAGGATCTTTCTTTATGTGTTACTCTTTCTTTTTCTTTATGCGCTAGTTAGTAGACTGATGGTAAGTGCGCTGCCAACCTTTAACCCCCTTTCTTCCCAATTGCGCCTTCAGTACCCTCACTCACTCGATCGAACACAGCGCAGCCGCCGAGCCAGCTGGCCTATTCATGCCGAAGCGTGTCGCTCACAGTTTCTGTTAAAAATAATAAAAAACATTTCATTCATTAATCGACAGCATCATACAGTATTTTTTTGCCTTTCACAGAAATACCGTAGAACTGGAAATCCGTCAAGACGCAGTCCACGATCGTGGCATCAGGAAATACGTCGGGCCACTATTAGTCCAGCTACAGGAGCTGGATGGCACGTTCAAACACACCCTGCAGATTGAGAACACTGTGGTCAAGGCCGACATCACCTGCCACAGCAAGAGCAGAAGGAACAAGAAGAAGAAGATCCCCCTGTGCACAGGGGAGGAGGTTGACATGGATCTCTCGGCTATGGAGTGAGTACTTGGGTCTGGTGTTGCAGAATTAGCGAATTGCTCATCGATCAGAACTAACGATTATACGCTGTGACAATAATCGATAGGCCAGTAGGCCTGGCTCGAACTTATCATGGAAATGACGGCCTCAATGGTGCAGTGGCTAACGTGTTTCCCTGAAGGCCGAAAGGTCCGTGGTTCGATTCCCGGTCAAGTCAATTTAGAAAACTACATTTTGTGTAGTTTGTGCACGATAGGTTAAGGTTAAAAATTTTATAAGTTCATGCTAGGCCTACAGATTCGCAATTTCTATAGATAGTGATGCAACACTGCTTTCTTCTTTCTATTATGTTACTTTTTCTATTCACATTTGTCTTTCCCTAGACGTAGAGTGATTTCCTAAGACTATTTAATGAGGGCTATCGTGTGTGAAAAAACGCTAGATGGCGTACAGTGGAATCTACATCTACTCAGTGATTGGTGATTTTTGAAGTGAGATGTCACAATATACAATTATTGATGATGTTGCAAGGTTGACCTCAGTCTAACATTACACCATCTAGCGGATATTTCACACGCGATAGCTTCCATTCCTTTTTATGAGTAAAGGTCTTGACTGACTGCGGTTTCTTTGATTAGCGTTTTATACGCATATATAAGCTCGTTATTGCTTACAGGGTAATTCTCAGTTCACGTGAAAACACCGCAGAAAAATGCTCTAATCTGAAACCACTCAAAAGCCCATTGCACTTCTTGTGTTTGATTGATACTATAGGGTGTATCTGTAAACATTCCATTTCGTTCTACGACGTTTGGAAGTTAATCGATTTTTTTTGCAACTCCAAATACAAAATGAAAAAGACACGTAACCGACTTTGTGTATGAAAAGTTGTGTTTTATGATTTTGGTAATTAAAAGTTATAGAACAAATATGGTTCAGAATGCTTGGTGGAAAACGCGGTTACACGTTTGTAAATGTTTACAGATACAGTCTGTATAGGTGCTAGATAAAAACTACTAGTGCTGCTGCAATACTTTATCGATTATATTGATTCTATCGTCATGTTTCGATCAGTGATATCGATAAAATCGATTTCTTTTAGTATAGCAAGCTTTTTTAAAGTCTTTGAATGTTTGAGTTTAGAGTTTTTTCCAGTACTTGTACTGTATAGGTGCCGGAAAATATTTTTTCACTTATCATAACAGTAGCGTTTTTCTAAATTAATATCACTATATTTTGTCCTCGATCTTTGAGCACCTTTTCTTATCATCTTTGCTACTGCATCATAAACTTTTTTATTTTTATGTATCTAGTACAGGTACCGACAGATAATTTCAACACGTTGACATTAACAGTTCGTACAGAATTTGTCAAGATTGATAACCTATTGTATTGTACTTATACAGGAAGCTACTTGTAGCTTCCTTCGTTGCACGTGTTTAAGTAATATGTCGGTATATGTAGTAGGATTTACTGATTGACACATTTGTTTGGTTTGCTATTGCGATCGTAAGGGGCCTTAGAGGTGTCAGGTAAGTCACCATTCTCGGGTTTGCTCCACAAAACGCTTTCGCTAATTAGTTGCTATTTGCCTTCTTATTAAAATTTAAAATGGGAAACTGAAAGTGTGTATATAGTCTTTAGTATCATTGTCAGTTTCAATATTCTACTAAGGCTAAGTTTCTAATGAGTTATTTTAGAATTTACTATCATTATTTTTGATTACGTCTTCATAGCTAGCTTTTTGCCTATTCATAGGAAAGGAAGGAATACATAATATTCCTATTAATATAAATATTACATACTTCTATGTAAATATCCTTAAATTCAATCCTGGTTAAATATTATAGTAAGGTCATCTGCGCATTCAAAATGTCAGAACTGATCTCAATTTTGAATAGATTGAGTCTTTAAATTAGTCGAAAGTCAGAAATAGCGATTTCTTTTTGCGGAGTATCGGCCCTGAATTTAAACCACAATTTATTTAATACGTCCCTGATAGTATGTACTTTTAACCGAACAAAAATTTCCAGCGACTCGCCCGTCCTGTGGATCCGATTGGATCCAGAAATGTCGCTCTTGCGGAGCACGGTGATATCCCAGCCTGACTACCAGTGGCAATACCAGCTGCGGCACGAGCGTGACGTCACGGCCCAGAGCGAGGCCATAGATGCGTTGCACAACTACCCTGAAGCGGCGACGAGGAAGGCCCTCACGGATACCATAGAGAATGAGCAGACGTTTTATAAGATTAGATGCAGGGCTGCGCATTGTTTGACGAAGGTGAGTTGTTCCAGGAGATCGTCATTTCAATAAAATAAATGATTGACAAACACAACAGTCTCAGTAATAAGTAATTGTTATATTGGGGTCATAGCGCGTCATTAATTAATTAAAGATAGGTTTGTCTTCGATATTACCAACTGTTAGTGGAAGCTTCTTTCTAGTAATATTGAGTATAGGTCCAAGTTTTGCACTCTATCGATTTATCGATATGTGTCCGAAGCGACACTATTTCTTAGTAAGACTTAAAAAATGGTTTGACTTTTTTTCTGTCTACCAATTCTTTTTCAATTTATGTTTATGTAAAAAAATAAAAATTCCTTTTTTATTTCATAGGTGGCGAACGCCATGATATCAGCGTGGGCGGGTCCTCCAGCAATGTTGACGATATTTAGAAAAATGTTCGGCTCTTTTTCGGCCCCTCATATAATAAAACAAAATAATTTTGACAATCTTCAACATTACTACTTGCAGAAAACCATTCCAGTTGCCATGGCAGGTAAGATTGTGAACAGTAGGCCATACTTTGCATAATAATTCTATGGCATGGTATGGCATATAAATTGTATTAAGGCTTATCTATACTCATAATAAAATGGTCTGTGTTCATTACATATTGAAGTATTTTTGGGTAAATAAAGAAACTTCGTTAACCGGCCATTACAAAATATAATCACAACAAAGTAACCCTGACAACCACCATAGACATCATACCACAGACACTACACATATAAAACATATTCATCAACCCGCGTTATGTCATATCTAGGTTGAATATAATTTTTTTTAAAGGTTTGCGCAACATTCACGGTATCTGCCCACCAGAAGTAGTGAGATTCCTACTAGATCTGTTCAAGTACAATGATAACTCAAAAAACCACTACTCTGATAACTATTACAAGGCTGCGCTAGTAGACGCTTTGGCGGCGACTATAACACCAGTTATATCGGTGTTACAACCAGTAAGTATAAATATAATTACTTGTAGTTTGTTATTTAGATGATGTTTTAGTTTATAGCTTGACTATTCACCTGACTGAAGATTTAATCGAGAAAACAAATACATTATTATCTACCTACTAACTAAATGATTATGATTGACAGAAGGGCGATTTAATTTGATTTTTTTGTAAAGAAGTGTCCCAAATAGTCTCTACGGAAACATTCCAGAGTTGGTTTCGAAATAGCAAGTGTGTATTTGTGGCTTACAGAAATGATTCCAATACAGATTACATCCAGTATTGTAATCTATATCTTCTATCTATCTAACTTCTATACTATTTATAAAGAGGTAAATGCTTTAGACAACCACACGGCTTATAGGTAAACCGAAAAACCGAAGCACATGCGCGATGTAATTGGCACCCAGCGCCATCTCTTTGTTGACAATGAAACTAATGTCGCGAAAATAAATAAAATGATAACATAGATCAACTTTGTATCAGGGTGCTCCAATAACAGCGGACTCCCTCTCAGCCGATACCAAGCTGGTCCTAGAAGAAATAACACGGGTGTTGAACCTAGAGAAAGTGTTGCCATGCTACAAGAACACGGTGACGGTGAGCTGTCTCCGAGCGATACGGAGGCTGCAGCAGTGTGGCCACTTGCCGAGTATTCCTACTATATTCAGAGCGTACGCGCAGTATGGATTGTATATTGGTAAGTATTTGATGTATAATATGTAACAGTCGATTTCACCCGCATGGTGATAGATTTGTATAGTCAACTCCAAAAATATGTATACACTTTAGGACCTTGTCACAATACACTAAGAAAGTAGAGGTCGTTCTACTTTCTTATTTTATGGTGTAAGTAGAGGTCGTTCTACTTTTTTATATTATGTATTGTGACAAGGTCCTAAAGTGTGTAGATATTTTTGGAGTTGACTGTAGTAATATTTCGGATAATATACACAACCATAAAAAACAATACGTGTCAAAAAAAAACAAGTCCAGCTAGTCAGCTTTTCTACCGTAAAAGTTTGTGAGATCCATTATTTTTTTCTTTCCATTATAAAAGTCAGTCCCTACCTAAGGGACTTTCTGCATTAAGTCGCAGCTGTTTTAAATAAATATATTGTCTCAGCAAAATATTTAAATGTCATACAATTTTAAATGTCATAGTAGAAAAATATCGATCAAGCTTACCTCTTACTTAGGTCTGCTTACTTTTGATAACTTTTTTAGAAGTAAAATACATTTTTTCGACCATTTTTTGCTAACAAGTGGGGGGTGGATGGTTTAAATTTTCAAAAAATATACTTGTGTAGGTCTTAACACGGCCTCCTCTTCCCTTTACCCTTATTAATAAACATCAAATATTACAGACGTGCGGTTAGCCGCATTCGAGTGTCTAGTCGACTTCGTGAAAGTGGACGGCAAGCCGGAGGACCTCTCCTCCCTCCTGACGACGGTGGAGAGCGACCCGGACCCTTGCGTGAAGCACGGGCTGGCGAGGCTCCTGATCAACAACCCGCCTTTTGAGCGTGCTTCCAGGCATCGGCTGGATACGGAGGCTGTGGTTCACAGGTATTTGATTTCATTGGAGAGAGAGAGAGTTAGAGAGAGAGAGAGAGAGTTAGAGAGCTAGAGAGAGAGAGAGAGAGAGAGAGAGTGAGAGAGAGAGTGAGAGAGAGAGAGTGAGAGAGTGAATGAGAGAGAGAGAGAGTTAGAGAGTGAGAGTTAGGGAGAGATAGAGTTAGAGAGAGAGAGGCATGCTGGAGGACCTCTCCTCCCTCCTGACGACGGTGGAGAGCGATCCGGACCCTTGCGTGAAGCACGGCCTGGCGAGGCTCCTGATCAACAACCCGCCTTTTGAGCGTGCTTCCAGGCATCGGCTGGATACGGAAGCTGTGGTTCACAGGTATTTGATTTTATTGGAGAGAGAGAGAGTTAGAAAGAGTGAGAGAGAGAGTAAGAGAGAGAGTTAGAGAGAGAGAGTTAGAGAGAGAGAGTTAGAGAGAGAGAGTTAGAGAGAGAGAGTTAGAGAGAGGCATGCCGGAGGACCTCTGCTCCCTCCTGACAACGGTGGAGAGTGACCCGGACCCTTGCGTGAAGCACGGCCTGGCTCCTGATCAACAACCCGCCTTTTGAGCGTGCTTCGAGGCATCGGCTGGATACGGAAGCTGTGGTTCACAGGTATTTGAGGTTTACATTTGACAGAGATAGAGAGAAAGAGACCGCGAGAGAAAGAGAGAGAGCGAGTGAGAGAGAGCGAGGGAGAGAGAGCGAGAGAGTGAGAGCGAGAGAGAGAGAGAGAGAGAGCGAGAGAGAGAGCGAGTGAGAGAGAGAGAGCGAGTGAGAAAAAGAGCGAGTGTGAGAGAGAGCGAGTGGAAAGAGTGTTGGACACTCTTGCACCTACGGATTTTTCAAATGTACGTGCATATTTCTACTATTAGATCGGATGGTGAGGGAAAACATCGTGAAGATATCTGCACGTTTATTGTTTCTATAACGTGTAAGAATGATACAGTTGGCCTCGTTTACCTGTTAAAGGGTTGCGAAGGTCAGACTTGCAGTAAATTCCTTGTAATTACCGGACTTTGAAATCCATGTGGGTACGTACAAATGTGTATGTAGGCGCTAAGAGCAAAGCTATAGTGAATAGGCTACTTCTGGGCCCGCTCCTACTGTCACAAATTGCTTTCTTCTATTCCTGAAACTGATTAAATAAAAGACATTTAACTAAACCTCACATTTAAGTTTCTATAATCTTATCTGCAATAACGAAGAAAGTATCTATCTATAAACTTATCTGAAATTTTTTGCACATCGACTAGAGCGGGCCATCTCTAAGGAATAGAAGTATTAAGACTTGTATCTGGACAATGTACCTACATGTAATAATTTTGTGCAGCAGAATAAACGATATCTATCTATTTTAGGCTATGGAACAACATGAACAGCCACCTATCGAACGACGCGCGCCTTCGCTGCGACCTCGTCGATCTCTACTACACGCTATACGGTGTCAAGAGGCCCCTTTGCGTCCCTCTGCCAGAAGTCCAAGCTATGCTGAAGCAAATGCACCATAAAGAACGCGAGCGGCTGGAGAGGGAGCGGGAGAGGGAGAAGGAGAAAGAGAGGCAGAAAGAGTTGGAGATCAAGCCGGTTATCAAGCAGGAGATTGATGAAGTGAGCATGATTTTTGTGTAATTCTTATCGTGATTTGGTGAAATTAATTCATATATTTTTTCTAAATTTCCATTTAGTACTTCGATTGTAGAAGCTCTAGATATAGCGTGAACGCTTTAAAATTGTCGTCGCCAATGAAGGCTCCCAGCCCATCTCCATTCGCAAATGAGCGCTATTTGATGGCTTTGGATTAAGGTCGAAAATAAAATACTACTTACATATTATTTTCGACTTCGTCAGCATGTTCGGTATTCAACTGTAAAACTACTTATGACAGAGCTGTTTAGATCAATGTTTGTGTATCAAGAGATTTTTTATCTAAGATTCACTAATAATAATATTACAGTAATAAAATCAAGTAGGCGACAAGTATTTTTATCCAGAGATGTCATTTGGGGCGTTGTACGGCGCCAAATTTTCTACAGAGATAATTTTAACTAACAGTATTACGTCAACGACACAACGATAAAAAGTTTTGTTCCGATTTGCACCGTATAATTTAAAGAAATACTTTTTCACTCTCAGTATTGATTTTTTTGTTAGCTTAAACTGTCACTGCACACACTCACGCACACACACACACACACACACACACAGAAAGTGCCATGTTAAAGGTTTTTACTATTCTATGCAGATAAAATTCGAGACAGAAGTGGGCCCGTTAACGGAGACCACCTCTCAAGTTGTACCGATGGAGATAGAGCGCCGGGACGACTTGCTTCCCGTGCCCCTCTCCAGCATCAAGGAGGAGGACGTGAAGATCGATGTGACCACCGTCCATGATATGCCAGGGGACTTTGCGGTGAGTATGCTCGACTGGCCGGATGGCGCATTTGGTAGTAACACTGCCTCATACGCCAAGGTTTTACTAAGTCAATTGTGGGAGAGCCACGCTTCGGCATGAATGGGCCGGCTCGACCGGAGTGATACCACTGCCTCACAGAAAACCGGCGTGAATCAGCCCCTGTGCTGTGTTTCGCCGAGTGAGTGAGGGTACCAGGAGGCCCACCCGGGGAGGGGAAGGGGATTAAAGGTTGGCAGCGCACGTGTAACTCCACTGGTGTTGCAAGTGTCCATGGGCGGCGGCAATTGCTTACCATCAGGTGATCCGCCTGCTCGTTTGCTACCTATCACATAAAAATAAGTCTACACGTACGCCATCTAACGGATTTTTCCACACGCGGTAGCCTCCATTAGTATGCAGTCAGGTCAATGTATGAGATGTCGTATGAATTTATACCTGTGCACTTCAAATGTGTATCTCAGGGGTGACGAGCCCCTCATCGTATCCTCTGGGACCCCTCGTCGTAGTCGGATATGACCCGATGGAAATCCCCCGAATTTTATGTCAGTGTGCAACTTTGGTTTTGCGATGTAGAATCTTATGAGAAATATGAGAATGCTGATCTTATACGTAAATGTCAGTTTAGCGCCATCTGTTATCCGGGTGGTATTGATGGCGAACATTCTTGAAGTGATAGTAAATGTCACCACGGTCTTTCTCTCTCTTGCCCTCACCCTATCTATTTTTCTCCCTGTCTCTCATCTAACTTAACCACTTACGTTATTCAGACACACAAGGGAAAAACTAATCGTTCCTTCTCATCTCAGGACGACAGGAAACGTGAATATATATCGGACAACGCGGTGGCTCTCCCTGGCATCCCGGGGACTTCAGGACCGATCGGCTTCGAACCGGGCATGTTCCGCCATGACAAAGATGACATGGGCGCTCCTAAGGTACGTGGTCTGAACCCGGTTGTTACAACATATTTGAATGCGTTCTTGTTTGTATTTTTTGTTAGTATTATATAGGGAGCAGTGGAGGCTATTGGGGGAGGCCTTTGCCCAGCAGTGTGACAATTAGTGCTACAACAAAAAAAAATATATAAGCTTTCCATTTTAATGACTGATCCGATGGTGCAATTGGTAGTGAACCTGCCTCATACACATAAGGTATATTTGTGGGTTCGATCCCCGCTCTGGTCAAACATTCGTGTGATGAATACTACTTGTGTGTTCAGTGTCTGGGTGTACTATATGTACATATTTAAGTATTATACAGGTTGTATCTGTGAACGTTTACATCCTTAATCACGTCTTCTACCAACCAACCCGACAAATGTTTCTATGACATTTGGAAATTTGAATGAAAAATGACTACTTTTCGTATAAAGTTAGTCAAAGGACTTGTCCATTTTGTATGGAGAGACGAAAAACTTCGACCAATTTGAAAAGTAGTAGAACAAATTTTGTTTAAAATTTTGTTGGTAGAAGACATGGGTTACGAGATGTAAATGTTCACAGATACACCCTGTTTAGGGAGCAGTGGAGGCTATTGGGGGAGGCCTTTGCCCAGCAGTGTGACAATTAGTGCTACAACAAAAAAAAATATAAGCTTTCCATTTTAATGACTGATGATGGTGCATTTGGTAGTGAACCTGCCTCATACACATAAGGTATATTTGTGGGTTCGATCCCCGCTCTGGTCAAACATTCGTGTGATGAATACTACTTGTGTGTTCAGTGTCTGGGTGTACTATATGTTCATATTTAAGTATTATACAGGATGTATCTGTGAACGTTTACATTCCCTTTAATCACGTCTTCTACCAACCAACCGGACAAATGTTTCTATGACATTTGGAAATTTGAATGAAAAATGACTACTTTTCGTATAAAGTTAGTCAAAGGACTTGTCCATTTTGTATGGAGAGACGAAAAACTTCGACCAATTTGAAAAGTAGTAGAACAAATTTTGTTTAAAATTTTGTTGGTAGAAGACATGGGTTACGAGATGTAAATGTTCACCGATACACTCGATTCCGATTTGCAATATGTTTAATATAGGAGATCGGACTTTGTTCTTCTGAGGAAGCGATTTGTAAATCCTCTGTTGTCTGATATCTGTAACCAAGTGCTTAAGCTACTTAGTACAGATTCAGGTCATTATATGAGATGTTGTGTGAATTTATTTATTTATATTATTATGTTTGGTGAAACGTTTACTGCACTTGCTTTCGACATAATAAAACTTTTATGGCAAATATATGTAAGTTAACAGATGCGTTCTAGATCTAGTAATAAATTCGTATTATATTTATTTTAGCGAATTACGTTTTAAGATACATTACACACAGTTACAGTACAGTTACATCATTTGATAATAAAATTATTATGCGGGAAGCGCCATACTCAAGCGATTTTAATTCTTTATCAAACAAATTAGATAGTAGTAGACATTACTACAACTTATTTAAATAATACAATCGTATGTATGTTTGTATAATGATACCTATTTTAGTACCTATTATATAAATGCTAAAAACAAGTTGCGATTACTTTTTCACTTCTATACTATAGTCACCTTTATGTATTTGAAAACTTTAAATACATTCAAAAGTTAAAATTACCTTGGCCTCAAGATTTGGGCAACAAAACAGATAAGTACGCACTCTATTAAACAAACATGTAACAATGATGATAAAATAATAAGATATAACTATCTCATCTGCTTTTGAATGTGCCACTGTGTAAACAGAAAGTACAGAAACAAGTTTACGATATAAATTCTAATGCCACTAGGATAGTTTGGTTTATAGATGAATCTGGACATTTTCTTTATTCAAACATAATTTAATTTTCATTTCACATCACGATACTTTCTTATAAAAGCTATGACTTGGGGGCCCCTCTGTTCGTCCGCACACCTCATCGAGCGAGATACTGTAAAATTCCACTGTATTTGAAAAGAAGACCTAAAATAATTTGGAATAATGGTTCAGCATAGCCGAATTACTGCTCTTGGAAGGAAAGAAAACAGCAAAATAATATAACTTGGTAGTCTTATATGTATCTCTTTATACATAGTATAGATTGCGTCTTTGTTACAGGCAAAGAAGAAGAAGAAAGACAAGAAGAAGCACAAACATAAACACAAGCACAAACACAGCAGCAAAGACAAATCGTCCAAAGACAAGGAGCATAAAGACAGGTCCCTTCCACCCCGACCTCCCTCCAGCACAGAGCATCTCAAGATCAAAGAGGAGACCAGGGAGACGCTTAGCTCGTTTAGCTCGAGCCAGAGTCCATCTGAAGATCTTACCAATATGCCTAGCAATATGAGTTTTTGAGTATAAGTATTTGATAGACTGTATAAAATTTGTAGTTGTATAAGAGAAAGACTTTATTATCTTAATGTTAATCATTAAAATTCTTCTTTAATATAACGTTTGTATTATTTTATTCCTTTACCCTCTCCCTTCTGTTCTGAAAATCATCTTTTGTTCTACGACTTTTGAAAATTCGTCAATTTTTTTTTCAACTACCCATTCAAAATTAACAAGTTACGTGATCGACTTTGTAGGTATGAAAAGTTAATTTTTTTATGCGAATTTCTAAAAGTCGTAGAACAAATGTTGTTTTAAGTGGTTGTTAGAAGATGTGGTTAATGTCTGGTATGTAATGTGTTTCGGTACACCCTGTACATAGAAAAGACGGAAATATAGACATTACACGCTTAGATTCTTATTTATTTCTTAGCCGGATGTAAATGAATATCTACCTTCTTAGTTCGACTGCTCGACTGTATAAACATGCACAAAAGTGTTTTAATATTCGATTTTCTGACTTGGTCTTTATTTCTTGCTCCCAATCTCGGGGTGTAGCCACAAAATAATTACACACAGAAAGTAGACTGCCCATTAAGAGCTAAAACCTCACGCATGCGCACTAACGGGGAAATACGCCTTTTCGATCACATTAATCCTAGCTTATGACATAAGATTGTCAAACTGTCGAGGTCTGTGGTAGAGGCCGCGCGCTTATGTACTCATGCCGGGCAACAACCCTAGCATATGTCAACGAACTCTTCTAAATTCAAAATCAGGCTGAGTCTTCCTTCTGTGTGTAATTATTTTGTGGTGTAGCGGTGCCAATTTGACGTGCAAGAAACTTTTTTAAATATTTATTTTGTTTTCTTGGGTGAATACTTAGTGCAACAATATAATATAAAACAAAGTAGGTATTAATATATACCTACATATTAAATAAGAACTACTTATGAGAACTTATGAAATTAGGGGAGGGGAGGATATTTTTTTTAAATTTCCGAAATGTGTTATGATGAACCACTTTTGTTATCGACTGTCTTTCGCCGCATGCTATACGAAGTAACACGAAACTGCGGCTTGAGCTCAAATTACTGAACGGCTTCATTTTCTATTGTGTCCCAAATAATCAATACGCCAACTGGAGACCCTGGTCACAAAATACTTATGCACAAAGAATGACTCCCTACATCGATAGCTAAACATTCTACGATGTAATTAAAGGTACATCATGCGCGCTTAGGTACAGTGATCTCGCCATGTTTCGACGCGAACAGAGACAAACGGCGGGATAGATATGATACGATTAACTGCTATAACTTAAATGAAATCTTCCTCATTTATGTGTAGAATTTTTGGTGCCCGCATCTACGTGTTGCTACGTAAGAAGATAGATACATTCGGGTTATCGTAGCAATGTTTGTAAGTCAATTCTAAGTCAACCGGAGACTTAAATATAATTCTCCGGTTGACTAATAGACTCGCTAATTACAATTAAACATATTAACATACTCATCTCAGCGTGTAATTCCTGTTTGGTCCCAGGGTACGCTTCGACCATGATTAAGGATTTGGGGAGTCTGGTAATTACAGTGAAGCGACTGCCGTCACACTTTATTGTCACCAACCAATATATCTTTCCAGCTACATTGGCAGGAAAATGTCCTATTCCTTTGGTATAATCGATTGGAAGTCAATTATTTTGAGCGATTTAAATAAAAATTTAGTCCATACTAAATTTTCACCTTAATTACGAAGTACTTAATTAGCTGACACTCTGAATTAACATATGCTTAGGATACATTTTACTGCGGGAAAATACCTTCTGCCCATGGGAAAATACATGAAAATAAATTATATTGCTTTTGGAAAGGTGAATAGTCATTATTTATTTTCCCTAATAAACCGCCTGTAACACCGCGGGGCACAGCCAGTAGGTAAATAATTAGTTAGGTAGGTATAACCGTCGACTAAGATTCTCGTATCTATGAATTTTAAATATGCTCTGCTACGCAGACAGTAAAGTTCCGTATCAGCCATTCAGTTTTGTTGTAGCCTACGCGCCGGTGTTACGTCCATCTTATAAGTTTACGATGTACCTTCCCTAAAAATAAATAGCTCGGCTCGTTTAATTAATTACGTGAAACTTTTATGTGGGTGTTGGAAGTCTACTCAAATATTTGAGCAAGGATTTAATTTAGGAAATTGAAGTGAAAAATGACGACCCTTCAGAATGGAAAATCGAAGAAAAAGTTGGATGTTGCCGTCGTGGGCGGCGGATTGGTAAGTTTTTTTTTCATATTGATACTTTGTTGACCTTTTCTTGTTTTTTTAATGGTTCGCTAAGAATACATTGAGACTCCAATTTTGAAATCATTGTTTACGTATCACGTGTAACCCTGTAAATTCGAGGTATTTGATTAATTGGCCTAAGGGATACGGGGCTCAATTTATATGAACAATTTGGATTTTCAGAATCGAATCGGCTTTTAGTATTACATACTACCGAAGACATATTTTCTAGATATCGGAGCTTTTCCTTATTTTATATATTAACTTAAGGAAAAACTCGCTCCGCTCCTATTATATACGAGTATTTAGTAGGTACCTTTAGTATTTTATATACCTACTTTACTTATCTACTTACATTAATTTATTTCTCTGTTACAACTTTTGGTGCATAAGCTTTGACTTAAAGCCTGCTTAAAATATAACTTTGATTTTATTTGATCAACCCTAATTTCCTTTTTAGTGAAACTAATTATAGTAGTGATAGGTATAAAAAACCGGCCCTTAGTATGCAGATACATAGGATATGGAATTGATGATGTGTTTTATGATTTCTTCTAGGTGGGGTCGTTAGAGGCATTATACCTGGCAAAAAGGGGTCATAGCGTTCGACTCTATGAGTATCGTGAAGGTGAGCTAGATTTAATTTAATGAGGTAGTCGATCTGGTTATTAATTAACTCCCAATTATGTATTTATTAATTACTATCACCTATCTTTTAATCGCAGCCGTGGCAGGCCTCCCACCAGGTAGACCGACGATCTGGTGAAGGTCGCGGGAGTCCATTGGATGCGGGTGGCACAGGACCGATCTGTGTGGAGAACTTTGGGGGAGGCCTATGTCCAGCAGTGGACGTCTATTGGCTGAATTGATGATAATGATCTTTTTAATCTGGTAGCTAATGAGCAAGCCTGATGGTTAGCGATTGCCGCCGCCGCTTGTTACCCACAGCACCAATGCGTTGCCCATCTTTAAGCCCCTTTTCCCCCAATTAGGCCACCGACACCCTCACTCACTTGATGAAACACAGCGCATGCGCTGCTTCACATTCTTCTGTGAGGCCGTGGTATACCTCCGGTTGAGCCGGCCCATTCAGTCGAAGCGTCGCTCCTCCACGGTTATCAATCATCAACACCACTAATAACAATTAGTATAATTGGTAGTACAGCCACCCGGACTGTGGCCTTCCACACCTAGATTACCTAGACCTAGATTTGTGGGTTCGAGAACCCGTCGATGAATTTTTAATTGCGTTATTTACTTAAGAATAAATTGCAAAGAATTGATATAACCAAAATAAAATTAAATGTCATTAACATTTTTTTCAGATATAAGGAAAACCCCACAAGCAAGGGGTAGGTCTATCAACTTAGCCCTCTCTATTCGAGGCAGATCCGCCTTGAGAGACGTAGGGCTGGAAGAGCATATGATCAAAGACCACGGTATACCGATGGTGGGGAGGATGATCCACCGACTCGACGGAAGCACATACAACATACCCTACGACGCTAGAACCAATCAGGTATGTTGTTGAAAATTTGCTTCCTACATTGACTCGACCGGGAGACGAAAAAATGTCGTCAAAATGTTTAATCATAAAATTTTAGTGCGCAAGCTTACAACTTTTAAAATCTTATATAATGTTTTACTTTGACAATTTTTTTTTCTTTACAGTGTATCTATTCAGTGGGACGAAACTATCTTAATAGTTTACTATTAACAGGTTGGTATTCTTTTCTTAGTTTTCCTGGATCATGATTCAAGTTTAGGTTTGGCCTGCGAAGATATGGCTTTGGATGCAACTGGGAATGATACGCTGTGATAAAACGAGTATAGTTTTCTTAGTTCTTAATGTTTCATTAAATTATACATCATTTTATTCTTCTGATAAAATAATTAATTAATTATAGGTTTACTAACGTTAGAAAAACGATTTTGAATTAATTACTTCGGGAAGTTCGTTAGTATAGGTATAGGAAAAATAGAAGCGGACCCATTACGCTTCCTTGTGGTATGCTCTCTGCGCAAATAAAATTCACTCTTGAGTGCGTAGAAAATTCTAAATACCTACGGTGTTATAACATTTTAAGATGAAATGCTTATAAACGGTATTAGTTTACCTAAGCATTAAACAGCTTACGATTTTTTACAGTTTCCTGTGGTACTATGTGTTTCTTGTGGTCAAAATATAAAATGACCTAACTAAATTTAATTTTACATTTTAGTTTGATAAGGAAACCAATCTGTTGATAAGGGGGTTATTAGGGTAAACTGATAAATAAGGAGTAGTACCAATAAGGTCAATTGGGTATCTACTGTTACGTATCTACATACGTTAAACTTATCCTCGATTTTATTTGGTGATGTTTACAAATGTTATTCTTTGTAATATATTCAATAGCATACTATCGCAACTAGTCATGCATTTACTTAATAGTGCTCAATTTGTCTTGAAATTGAAACAAAAAATAAATTATGGAAAGCATTTTATTAAGATAAGATATAAGATAATATTCGTGTGTCCTTGAGCGATCTTATTGAAAGTTAAAACGTTAACAAGAACATAACAAGGAATAGTAGCAGATATAATATTAGTATAGGAATAGGTGAATGATAGAAAAACCGAAAATCGGATGAAAAGATTTGACACTAATTTTAGCCAACCTGTGGCTCTGTACAGTATAGTAAAAGGCACGACGTAACCCCAGACGGTATTAACATTAAGTTCAAAGTTTGGCAAATTACATAGTCCCTATTGTTGTACTTTCGAAATTTATTTATTTCAGAGTCAGAAAATTACGAAAATGTTGAGCGGCATTTCAATCACAAGTTAATTGAAGCTAATTTGCAAAAGGGTGCTCTAACTTTTCTTAAGTGAGTATTAACTAAGCACATCTTTGAATACTTAATGAAGGTAGGGGGACCAACTTTTCATTATTACGGTTTTAAGTGACGTTTTAGAAAATATCGGCAGGAGGTTGTAATATTTTATTCTTTCACTTCAGAGAGGCAGAATTAACTTACCTAAATAAAAAAACAGGCCAAGCGAGCGCTTGACTTGCTCACGAAATGTTCTATAGGTACATGATAATATACCTGTGATTACTGATCTGTGTAACTATGTCATAATTAATTCGGCCATACAATTCAAATCGGCCACAAGAGACTAAATCGGATAGAGGATTATTATTAACGTCGTAAGACCCAAAAGCCTCATACGAGGCGTAAACAATTGATTTTCTATTGTGTCTGCTGTCTGGGCCTTACGACGTTAATTTATTAATTACTTATGTGTGAAGTCGCTACTATGTGTGAAGAAGATTAGATTATGACATGAAGTATTATGTTTCATCAGAACCGAAACTAAAGAAGAAATTCAAGTCCAAGCTGACCTGGTGATAGGAGCTGATGGCGCCTTCTCTGCCGTGCGCAAAGCGATGATGAAGCAGCCACTCTTCGACTACAGCCAGAAGTATATAGAACATGGATACTTGGAACTCTGCATACCGGCGGATGAAAATGGCGGCGTGAGTAGCTATTTTCCTTTTTGTCGATTCACTAATTCATACTAACGGATGATTATCCTCATAAAGATGTGCTAGTTTCCTAAAATCTAAAAAATACCCTAATGATTCTGAATAAAACATTTTATGCGAATAGCTTATATTTCACACCACACATGATATAATATACTTTTGCCATATTGTCAAATTCAAAAGAAGAGTAAAGATTTTCTTATTCACACCTTAAGTTTTTTATTTTTGTTATATTTATAATGTTGTTGGCGTTTGTGCACACACATTTCTACAATCAGACAAATAGTTGATATTACCGTCCCAATAGCTAAAATGATGTAGTGATTAGTTAGATCTGTCAGTTGAACATTTCTGAAAACTTTTGGTGTATTGGAAACCGCAGTTTTAGTTTTGTGAAGAAACCAGTTTTTATGGTATTGCAGAAAACCGGCTTGATACATGCGTATAGCATGAGACTGAAACCTTCTTTGAAGAGGGTATCCACGAGCCAAGAAAATCGTAAGAATGTTATCTGCTGAAAAGCCCCAAACATCTAATAATTTATTTCCCTTATCATCGATATATCTATCCTCTCTAATAACGTAACTGTACGACATTTCTATGGAATATAAATCTGGTCTTGATGCAACTGTGTCAAGAGACGATTCGGTAAAAGAACAATTCTGTATTGGTACATTCTCTGGCAATATATGGTTATATGCGAATTGGAACAGCTCACGAATGTGTCTGCTTACGCAAGGCTTCAACGCCAATGAATCCAGATTGTCAGGCCCAATATATAATATTGGTTTTACGAACCCAGTTATCATACTGTATAATGCAGTGCTGTAAAAACTGGAAATTAAAAATGTAAACCAAATCCAACATGTCAGCACCAATCTTAATCTTCTAACTTTTAGCAAACTTCCAGAACTATTACTTAAAAAGAAAAATCCCCATAATTTTAATATCAAGTCTGAGTGACTTTTAAGTATTCTTGGTCTTAAATTAAGAATAATGATTGCAATTATTATGATAGCACAAAAATATACTATCAATAAAAGCCAAGTATAATCATCAAATTCTTTGTAAAGTAGCTTCCAAATGGGCTCGTTTTGTGCGGCTGTGTACAAGTTAAAATTAGCGAAATTAAAACCATATAAATAGTCAAAGACATTAGCACGATTTTTTGTCAGAACATACCCTCCAGCTGCTATATCTGCTTTATTAGCTTGTAAAGCTGCTAATAATCCTGTTGCCGTGTGATTAGATAATACGACCCCGAAAGCATGTCCTGGTGCTCGTATTTCATATTCTACAATTTCCACATTAAGGCCTTCATGCTGGGCTACATTTCTTATAATTAACATATCCAAGCCGTCTATTGTCGTCTGATTATTTTCTGTTTTGATTATAATGTTTGGAGTGTCATCAATAACTAATACCTTAGCCGTACAATTTCTCATTCCATCTTTAAGTTTGTCAGGAAAAAAGTCTTCTACCGCTGATAAATTATCGCAATACGAAATAAATCGTGCATCGTCAAATGATTTTCCGCAACATCCTTCTTCAAAAGGGTAGTAGGTAAAAACTTCGGCGTTATTATCCTTGTTAGTGATAAAAATTACGTCGTATGTTCTGTACGCAACGAACACTTCAAAAACGTTTCTTAATTCACTGTATTCTATATCATGGGTATGTGCAATAATATGTGCTCTTGGGTTCCAAAAGGAATCGTTTGTGATGAGAGCCATTCCCTCCTCCAAATCCTCCACGTCTTCAGTCAGTATAACATATGCATCGGTTTTGAGGAGCCAGTTGTAGTCATTGAATGATCTTACAATAACAGTATAGCAAAGGGATTTATCAATTGTTTCAATTAGATAGTTGACGTCGTCATTTGAATAAACGAAAGTTACAACAGTAGAACAGGGTATTTCTTTTTTCATAATGTTCAAAATACAGTCGATTGCTAGAGTGTTTTCATGTTCGTTGGCGATTGAAAGTATATGTTCGTCTGACATCAGTGATGCTTTAGAATAAAAGAAGCTCAAAATTATGAAAGGAACCACTGACTTTACGTTCATGTTTAACGAAATTCATAGGAACTGTGAAAATGGATAGTTTTTATGGGATTCGACTAAAGTATCGTAGGCAACAATTAAACTGTAATTTACATTTAGTAATCACTTTTAGCCGTTTAATAGTATGAAGATAAAAGTAATGGTTATGAATTTAAAATTGTAAATGATAGTGGGTGAGTTCTAAGTGGTTGTATAATTTATAGTTTCAGATGCCGGCCAATTACTTGCACATTTGGCCGAGGGGTACTTTCATGATGATCGCTTTACCGAATCAAGACTGTTCCTGGACCGTGACTTTGTTCATGCCTTTTGAAAATTTCAAGAAATTGGATACCGAAGAAAAGTTGCTGGAATTCTTTGAGAAGTATTTCCCTGACTCGATACCGTTGATTGGTCGTAAGAAGCTAATTGAGGATTTCTTCGCTGGTTCTCCATCGCCTTTGGTGGCAGTAAAGGTAATGCTAATTAAGTTTGTGCTTTATGCTACTTTGTATAAATTTATTTATTAGTTAAGTATTTATGAGTCCGTTCCCGTGTGTGCATCGTGGCTCCCGAACGGATGAACCGATTTGGATTTTGTTTCTTTTTGTTTGAAAGTTAAGTTAAGAACACTTCCGACTATTATAGTCGGAAGTGTTCTTAGCTAGATTAGATAGCCGGCGCTACAAAATGATGAATTTCATATTTTCACTTGACTCCCGTAATGAAGGTATCAAATGAAAGGGCTTGAGTAGTAGAATGCGTACATTATGACAACTTGTCGGGGGTTTTATAAATGTTCAATTTTTATATAGTTTAGAAGGTAGACGAACAGACGGATCACCTGATAGTAAGCGAATACCGCCGCCCATGGACACCCGCAACACCAGAGGCGTCACAAGTGCGTTGTCGACCTTTTAAGAAGGAATACGCTCGCTTTTTGAAGGTTTGAGGTCGTATCGGTAATTTTAGCCTGATATAGTGAACCTCTGTGGACCAGGGGTCACTTCCCATAGAGGCCGTCACGCGACGTGTTGACGTAGGTTGTAGCTTCTGTTCTTTCTTCTATTGTAGTTCATCTTATTATATTTTGTTTTACAAATCAATACAATTGGTTTCTCTCCGAAACATTGGCGTCCCAACTAGTTAATTTACATCTTACAGTGTCGCCCATACAACGTGGAGGATAAGGCACTCATCATCGGCGATGCAGCCCACGCCGTGGTCCCGTTCTACGGGCAAGGCATGAACGCCGGGTTCGAAGACTGCACTCTACTGGACCAGCTGTTCCGCAACCACAATGACAACCTCGCTGATGTGCTGAATGAGTTTTCCGACACAAGGTGGAGAGACACTTACGCGATCAGCGATTTGGCGATGTACAATTACATTGAGGTAATTTTATCTTTCTGGTAATTTTTTGAGAGTGATGGAACTAAAGTGGAATTGGGCTGGACATTTAGCTAGGCGCGGGGATGGCAGGTGGGGAAAGGTTATGACCGAATGGTGTCTTAGAAACGGCAGACGAAGTCCAGGTCGTCCGGTGGCACGATGGGTCGACGACATCGCCAAAATCGGAGGGACTACATGGATCCGAGCAGCTCAGGACCGGGTACATTGGCGAAAGGAAGGGCGGCATGGACGTATATAAGGGGGTGGGGGGGGGGGGGGGTCTGGGGGTCCAGGGTTCGGACCGGATGATGATGAATTTTATCTTTCATTATCTTCCTGCCCTGTTCCCAGATTAAAAGGCGCAGTATCTATTACGTTCTTTTGCGAGTGGCGCCTTCATTGGCGACACTTTTAGTGCATTCACGCTGTATCTACCTAAGGATTAAATGATCGAAGTTCTTATTGCGTGGATACCTAGGAGTCAGAATAAATGTAATCGGGACTAAAGTCGCTTAATTTAAATAAGTAGGCACGATCGCTCAAACGATACGAAGGCTTGTTTGGTCTCCTCTACATCTCCATACGTCAGCTATCAATACCGTTTCACTATCGAACTATATAAAATGATGCCAATTTAATTTATATTTTTCCCTCAGATGCGAGACCTAGTCACACGCCCCTCGTACCGGCTTCGCAAGGCCTTCGATGACGTCATGTTCTGGCTGCTCCCGAACATATGGGTTCCTCTGTACAACTCCGTGACTTTCACCACTATGCCCTACAGTCGCTGTGTGGAGAATCGCCAGTGGCAAAATAAGGTAACGCTTAACAATAGTTTTATTTTATGAGATAGGTAGTAGACGAGCAGACGGATCACCTGATGGTGAGCCATTGCCGCTGCCCATAGACAGACACCTGTAGCACCAGTAGTAAAGAAAATATTTAGTAATGTCCTCCTAACCGATATTGGCTATGGCGGCCAATCTTAACTATCCACACAAGACGTTATAGTGCACAAGTGTGCGCAGACACAAGTGCACTCCCTATTTCCTTACCCTAATATTTCGATGGTTCGCCAGAGTGACACGACCGAAGAGGGATCGGGCACAGGACCAACAACTTAACGTGCTTTCCGAGGCACGGGGAAAAAAGACCGTCAACTTCCAGACTTTGGGCTGACTGAGAATTTCGAACACAAAAATTCAGGCACTAATTTTAGCCCGACCCATGGATCAAACCCGATACCCCAAGCGTAGCCGTCGCTTTAAAGTTCCAGCCACTACTCACTGTGCTACCGAGACAGTCAATCAAAGCCAAAGAATTTTACAATGTCAATGTCAAAGTGGGAGAGGACAGGAATCCCAATCGGGGGAAGGACAGTTAAGAGATTGGCTGCACACAGCACAGATGTGACTGGTGTTGGCAGGGGGCAATCACTTACCATCAGGTGATCTGTCCGCTCGGCTACCTATCACAAAAACAAATTAAGTACCTACCTACATTCAAGGTGTTCAGGTAAAAAAAAACTTATTATTTTTGTTACAGGTTCTTTTATCAATTATCGGAATGATGGTGTTCACAATGATCTTCTATGCGTGGAAATGATTCTTCTTCTAATCAGTGCAAATTTACTTGTAAGTGTTATTGTTTTGTTTTTTTTATTTAAGTTCATTACATGATGATGTATAAAAGCGGTTTGGGAGCCATGCTGAGATAAGATTACAAACAAGGAGTAGTTCCTATGCGAGGGCCATCGACTATCGGTGATAACGACAAGCAACCGTAGGCGACCGGCTGCGATATGTAACATACAGTAGTTTAACTAAGGCCCGCTCGGCGGGTATTTAGCCTACTCTTGTGTTGGTTCAGGGTTGTCTCTTTTGATCGGGCAGCGTACGTAGTACTCGTACAGTAGTACCAGTTTTATAAGTTACACCGATGTGCCTGCGCAGAAGTCTCAAATTTAAACAATCTTAACCAATCACAACGTTCCGCTTAGGCGCACTTAACGTGGCAATTTCTAATTGGTTGATGCGTGCGCGCCATGTTCGGTTGCTATAGCAACCGCGACACTCGACAGTCGTGAATTGTATTGTAATACCTGTAATGAGCGAGGTAGCACTACTAACTAGACTTTTTTTGAATTGTCATCTTAATGTAACGCAATAAAGTCTGTGTTTCAACAGCGTTTGCAATCGTAATCAATCGGCTATAACTTGCAATCTTCTGCGTAGATGAACTTTGCCGATGCGACTTATGAACGTGGTACACCTGTACTTATATACGAGTGAATGCGCGTGTCACAGCCACGGTACACGGTGTGTGGTTCCCCCTACTTTACCCATATATTGTGCTAAATGATTTAATTAATTTTATTAGGATCACCAACAAGGCTCTCAAACTGCTATAATGTTTACAATTTTACAATATTATAAAGGAATAATTGTATTTCTGTATTTATATTTTGAGTATTTTCATCAATCAAACTTATAGCTATAAAATAAAATATTTTTTTTACACACATGTCTTTTATTAGAGTGCCGGTAAAAAATAGTAGGTAAGTACAGGAAAACTTGATGACATAAAATATTTTATGATTTACATTTACCTACATAAAAGTTACTAAGAATTTCTTTTTCTACGGTGTTTCTAAATAGTCGGGGTATATACTTAAACACTACGACTACCTACACAGAAAACACATTTACAATTTAAAGTAGATAGTATTGTGTAGGTACCCACTTTGCATACAACTAGGTTATCTACTTATTTACATTACAGAAATGCAACGTGACTTATTGAACAGTAAAAAATTAGGTACATACTAAATCTACGTGTATATGAATCTATACTATTTATAAAGAGATAACTTCTATAGACAACGACAAGGCTTATAGGTAAACTGAAAACACGAAACGCTTGCGCGATGTAATTGGACACAGCGCCATCTATTGGTTCATTTCTGAATTACGGTCCCGAAGCGAAGTGAGGGCGGGCCACTAGTTTATTAATAAAGCTCACATTATTACCGAGATGGTACTCCATTATTTATGAACAGATTTTTTTTCCTTTAAAAATTCTTTCGTCAGTAGATTCATAAAAAGGAGTTGATTACTTTATGTTTAACTTTTTGCTGTTTGATTCCACACTTTTTTGTAGAATAATATCTACTTGCGATACGATATTATCACCGTATCTGAATTTGCTTTACGTTTATGTATGTAAATTTCAATAATCAAACAAATAGTTGATGCGATTGACCCCATTGTGAGTAAGATATAATGGTTTTTTAGATCAGCCAATCGAATATTTCTGAATATTGTGGGGTTGCTCGGCACAGAACTTCTACTCTTGTGCAGAATATAATCCGCGTAATACTGGAGAAAACCACCTTCGTACATTTGTAAGGCGAGCGTTTGAAACCTGTCCCTCAGAGGAAATCCGCGAGCTAAATGTATTGTAAGAATGTTGTCATCTGAGAAGCTCCAAGCATCTAACATTCGGTTTCCTTCATCATCGATAAATTGATGTTCCCTGACAACATAGCTATACGTCATTGCTATGGTGTATAAGTCCGTTCTTGATGCAACAGTATCTAAAGCAGTGTTAGCATAACAACAGTTTCTTATTGGTTCGTTTTCTGCCAAAGTCTGGTTATGGGCGAATTGGAACAACTGCCGAATAGATTTACTAACACAAGGTTTCAAAGGCAGTGAATCCAAATTGTCAGGTCCGATATGATGCACTGGTTCCACGTAAGCAGTAATCAAACTGTATAGTGCAGTAGTGTAGAAATTGGCAATGAAAAAAGTAAACCAAATCCAGCATGTCATCAACAATCTTAATCTTATTATTTTTAATAAATTTCCGCTGCTATTGCCCATATAGAAGAATCCCCACAGTTTCAATATTAGATCTGAGTGACTGTTTCGCATTTTGGGCGCTAAGTTCAGGACTGTAATGGTTACTACTATGATAATGCCAAACGATACTAATAGTAATGCCCATGTAGGAATATCGAATTCTATGTAAAGTTCTTTCCAAACAGGTTCATCCAGCGCTGCTGTGTATAAATTATAAGATGCAAAATTGAACCCGTATATGAAATCAAAAACGTCAGCTCGATTTTGAATCAGAATATATCCCCCAGCCGCTATATCTGCTTCATTATTTTGCAAAAGTGCGAGAGATCCTGTGGCTGTATGGTTGGGCAAAACTACTCCTACACCTTGTTCTGGAGTAGTTATTTGATATCTCAAATGAAGGCCTTCTACTTTGGCCATTGATTCTAAAAGATATTTTTCTATGCCCCTTATCACTGTACGATTCCCAATTGTTTTGACTATGATATTAGGCATGTCATCATTTACTAGTACTGTTATATTACAGTTTCTCATCTGGCCTTCGTATTTATTTGGAAAAAAGTTAACTATTTTAGTAAAATCGTTGCAATACGTCATAAAATATGCGTCGTTGAATTTTTTTCCGCAGGTTCCATTCTCGAAAGGAAAATAAGTGAAAACTTCAGCATCTGTTTCTTTGTTAGTAATAAAAATAACGTTATATGTTCTATATTTCATGAAAATGTTGAAGACTTCGTCGACATCTCGGTAAGTTATGTTGTGCGCGTGAGCAATAATGCGTGCTCTGGGATTCCAAAAGGAATCTATAGTTATGAGAGACATTCCGAAGGCTAACTCTTCTACATTTTCAGTTATGATAACGTATGCACTAGTCTTGATGAGCCAATTGTAATCATTGAATGATCTTATGATGACAGTATAGCATTCTGAATTATTAATTGTTTCGACTAGGAAGTCGACGTCATCGTTTGAATAAACCAAAGTAACAACAGTGGAACAAGGAATTTCTTTTTTCATAATGTTTAAAATGCACCGGATTGCGACAATGTTTTCATGTTCGGAGACTAATGCTAAAAAATGGGCTTCAGATTCCACTGTAGCACTTGAACGTGCAGAAAATAATGCACAAGCAACACAAAGCGTAACTATTTTCACGTTCATCGTTCATAGGAATTCGATTTAAACTACCAATAAAAGGTACATTATTCACGTTATAAATCTTTAAAATAATCCAAAGGACCATCAATTAATATGATTTCCATTTAGTGATGATTTACTACCGTTTAATATCCTGTAGATGACAGTAATGGTTGTGAATTTTATTCTTTAAATTATAAGTTGGGGTGTTTGAACCAGTAAATGATGGATAGATTCAGATTCGTTTCTTTTTTTTCTAGTAACATTGAAATACAAGTCAAATAGAAACTACTTCCCTAGAATATGAATGAATGAATGAATATACTTTTTATTGCACACAAAACAGAGGTATAAAACTCAATATATGATAAAAAAGGCGTTTTTTACATCTAAACCAAAATTATTCTGTTTTGAATAAAATCCGCTAATAATTCTAGCACAAATATTATGGTTGATATAATAATTCCGACCCCGAGCACAAAAAAGTGGTTTTTCAAATATTCTAGACGGACTTCAACAAATGTATTTGACTTCCTCATGATAGCAGAGTGGCTTCTCAAGCATAATATGGAGAAATGTTTCTGCATCAATCCTGCCTCGTACATGTGCTTTGCATATTTCTCCATTATACCCTTTAATGGGTCTCCCTTTTTAATGTATACGACTGTGGGAAGAGCGTTCGAAAAATCCCAAACGTCTATTGTATTCTGCCCTCTGAAATTGACAAATTCGTACTCTCTCAACTTATAACTTTGCTTAATACCTATTGAGTACATGTCTTTCCTGTAACCAACTTCAGTTAACGAATTTTTAGTATACCGACATGCCGGACTTGGATCGCTCATTGGCAAACGTTCATTGTAAGCAAAAAAAAATAAAGTTCTTATATTTTCACTAATACAAGGCTTGAATGGCAGATGAGTCAAATCGTCAATATCGAAATACGTTCTGTGTCCTATTTGTGTCGTCACCATGCTGTACATCGCCGTACTGTAGAAATTTGTGATGAAAAATGTTAACCAAATCCAAAAGAATAGTAGCAATCTCATTCTTTTTACTTTCAACAAATGTTTGTCACTATTGCCTTGAAAGAAAAAACCCCATAGTTTGAAAATTAACAACAAGCGTTCTTCTGCAATTTCTGGATATAATGTTACTATTGTTATCGCCACGGCACATACAACAAAGAAACACACTGCTGTTAACGTCCATGATCTGGGGCCTAATGATTTGAAAATATTTTTCCAAGATTTACTATCCAAAACTGGAGTAAATAAGCTGAGACGTTCGTAATTGTATCCCCAGATATAGTCAAACACATCAGCTCTGTTTTTCATCAGCATTAGTCCTCCAACAGCCATATCTGCTAGTCCCGCTTGCAGATATGCAAACATTCCAGTAACTGTGCGATTCGGAAAAACGACACCATATTTTGCTTCGTGACTTAAATATTTATATTCAAAAGTAAAATTCTCGCGAACTGCAATGTTGTTTAACAGATATTGTTCCATACCCGGCACATATTCGCCAAAAACGGTGTAGTTGCTAGTTTCAGTTATGATTCCTGGAATATCTTCATGAACAATTAATTTAACGGTACAATTTTTCATATGGTCAGCAGCGAGTTGGTTTGAGAATAAATCTATTGTATCAACGACATTTTCACATTCACCAAGCGTTATCGTATCTTCAAAGCGACGACCGCATGCACCATTTCCAAAAGGAAAATATGTATGAATTTGAACATCATTTTCATTCACAGTTAATACAACTACGTTAAAAATATTATATCTGAGTAGTATCTGAAAAATTTCTCTAATAATATTATTGTCTATTTCACTGGTTTGAACAATGAAGTCTGCTCTAGGATTCCAGTATGCATCATTTGCCAATTGAGATAAAATCTTCGAAAAATCAAGAATGGTTTCAGATAGCACTATATAAGTTTCGGTCCAGATGAGCCAGTCGCTTTTGTCATACGATTTCAATGCTACACTGTAACATATATTCCCATTGATGGTTGTGATTACATCATTGCTATAATCTCCTCCAGAAATCACGACTGATATGAATTTGTTGCAAGGGACGTATTTTCGTACGATTTTCAATATGCAACTTGAAACGTGTTTAGTTTCACTATCTTCGTCCATGAATTTTAAGATGTCGCCCCCAGATGTATTCACAAAAACACTGTTAAGTAATAGTTGAAAAACCACAATTTTCCAAGCACCGTGTGACTGCGTAGAGAACATTTTTGGGAATGATTAAGTAAGCATTGCTTACAAAATGAGAAAGCAGCCCGATTTTCCGTCTAGCATACCTATTAGAGGTATTAGAATTTGAAAATGGCGGTTTCAGTGATTGATGGCCAATCAAGTAATGAACTTCCCCTGAATTGAAGTTTATTTGTGTGACCTTGTTCTAGGAAGATTACGGAATTTTATTATACTTGAAAGGGCTATGAATCTTTCCTTAGAAAATACTAAAATTATTAATTATTTTTTGAGTCAAAATACAATCGACGAATAAATTTAAAAATTTAAAAGGAATCCTCTTCACATTCTGTGATTAAAATTATTTTATTCTTCATATTTTTAATCATTATTTACGATATTTATCGTAGCTATATTTAAAAAGTTGCAGAGGCGTAATTTAGACAAAAGTTGTAATTTTGTAAATAGTGGTGGTTGATGTTAGTTCTATTGACATGACACAGTGATGAAGACAAATAGATCAAGTTTGTTCTAATAATTGCTTTTGTATTATAAATTGATGCTACCACTCCACTCCATGATTGGATGTCTATGATCAGCCGAAGACCCAAATTCAAATAAGCCACCTAAAATGGTTTTACGAGAGGTTTTTTGTTGGTTTTGTGATAGGTGACAGACGAGCAGACGGATCACCTGATGGTAAGCGATTACCGCTGCTCATAGACACTTGCAACACCAGTAGGACTCTACTGCAGCGCACTTGTGACTACAAGTGCGCTGCCAACCATTAAGCCCCTTTACCCCCAATTGGGCCTCCGGTACCCTCACTCACTCGTCGAAACATAGCGCAGCCTCTGCTCCACGCCAGCCTGTATGTGTGAGGCCGTGGTATCTCTCTGGTCGAGTCAGTGTTGCAATTTCTTTCAATATGGATTACACAGGGGCTTATTTTTACGGCTCCTAATTTTCTACTAGGTTTCCTTGGCTCTTTTCATAAGGTGAAGTCAGCACCATAAATTTATCAATGAAAACCATGTTACACCGTGTACCGTGTTACAATATTGTTTCAAAAAATCATATATTCCTCAGAAGTTGACAAGTATAATGAAGTCCTTTGGTTCACTTTTATATGCTCTCCGTCCAGCTACGAGTACGCTTACTGTTTATAGAGTTTAGTTTAAGACATCTCATGGTTCTTTCTAAAATAAATATTAGTGTCGATACACCGGCATTAAATATTAATATGGTGAAATTGATTTTCAGGTCACTCAACGTTCCCTTTTTAAAAGGTTTAGACTTCTTTTGTGTTAACACTTTGCTGCGAATTGTTAACATATTAAGACGATTTGCGATATTACCACTTTCAAATATATTTAGAGCATGCTTTTGGAACTTGTCTCTTAGAGGGAATCCTCGAGTTAAATAAAAGACTAATACGCGATCAGTTAAATAGTCCCACTTATCCAACAAGGGGATTCCATCTTCATCTACATAACGGTACTCTTTTAACATATAATCCTCTATCGCAGCTAATGTATATAAACCAGGATTTGAAGCAACCATATCAAGTGTTTTTTCCCCAAATTGACATTCACTTACGGTATTTTCTGGAAGAGAATAGTTATAAACAAGTTTTAGCATGGTTCTTGAATTGTTGCTTAAACAAGGGATGAAAGGTAATTTCTCCAATTTGTCGGCGTCAATGAGTTGCGTGCGTTTCACATGCGTGGACATCAAGCTGCAAAGACATGTGATATAAACATTGCTAATGAAAAATGTAAACCAAATCCAACTGCCTAATATCCCCCGTAACTTGTCCTTTTTCAAAAAAGATTTGCTACTATTTGATAAAAACAAAAATCCGTATAGCTTAAACACGACGTAAATGTAACTATTTAGTTTCAGTAGTGATAAATTAAGCACTAGTATACAGATCAGTGTGACAAAGGTGAAACTTGTAATAATGAGTATCCAGGTCTTGACATCGAATTCCACGTACATTTTATTCCAGCCTTCCTCTTGTGCAGCAGATGTAAATAAACTGTATTTTGCATAATTTGATCCCCATATGTAGTCGAACATATCAGCTCGGTTCTTGAATAAGCGCATCGCACCGCATGTGATGTCTGCGGTACCATTTTCTAAGAAATGCAACAATCCTGTTGATGTACGGTTTGGCAATACAACACCGATATGTATTCCTTTGCTATAAATATAATTGAATGTGATTCCTTCCAAAGCTGCAAAATTTTCCAAAACATATTGCTCCATTCCAGGTACATATTTCCCAATAGCTTCATTGTTATTTGATTTATAAATAACATTTGGAATATGCTCTTGTAATAAAACAGTAAATGTACAATTTTTGAAACCATTGATAAATTTGTTTGGAAAACAGTCTCCAGTTTCTGAAAAATTTGTGCATTTTCCGAGAAATTTTAAATTCACACTTTTCCCACAATTTCCGTTGTGGAAGGGTAAGTAAGTATAAATTAAAGTATCTTCAAAGTTTACAAGGACAACGACGTTGTAAATATTGTACCTCAAAAACAATTGAAAGATTTCTTCAGTTTCGGCTGATGTAGCTTTTTCTACGTAAATTATAAAATTTGCTCTTGGATTCCAATACTCGTTTCTTACTAAATTATACATGCCAATATTAAGTTCTACAAGATCTTGAAATATAAGAATGTATTGCTTCGTCCAGTTAAGCTCATCAATATTTTCGAGTGATCTTAAAATAACATTGTAGCAGATATTGTTGTGAACATTTTTAGTCAAATAATGAACTACTGTTCTGGAATAAATCAAATTGATCAAACTGTGGCAAGGGAAATATTTATGCACAATTTTTAAGATACAATTTTCTGCTGGATGAATGTTGCCTTCGTTGCTTAACCCACTTGCATCACTTTTATCTAATAAAAAGTCACTTTTCGCAAATGAGAAGATAGTCAGGTAAATTATGAAAAGTTTTTTGAACAGCGACGCCTTCAGCAAAGGCATTTTCACAAATGAGCTGGTTAATGCAGTAGAAGTCATAACAAATGATTTTAAACGAATATATGCAGTCAGTAATAACTCGGTCCGTTTTGACGATGATTGATCTACACCTCAAGAAAAATTACAAGTTATGGGTTAAATTAGAAGTGGTGAAATAATAACCATAGATATTTTTTGTAATGCATTAATGAATTCTCATTTTACATTCAAACTATTCAGTTTGCGCGAGTTGACAGCAGAAATGTTATATCTAAACTGAAAATGTTACAACGATTTGTAGCATCATAAATATCATAATATACACGTCTAGTTGTTTTGTTTTTCAGGTTTGTGAACTTATTTATAAGCGATACATACGATTAATGAATTTATTTGTGCAATCAATCAAAATTAATTAACGGATTAGAGTAGCTTCTCAAAGTGGGCGATAATGTGGATGCTGCAGGCATGAATGGGACGGTAAGATAACCGAAAAAATAAAGTTATAATGGTTTTTAGCCTACGAAAAACTAAGAACGATTTACTCAATTCGTCGCTTATATTTTGTTTTTTAAGATCCCGGAACCTTATAAGATCATTTAGTTGTCCTTCATTCTGTCTGTGTTTCAGGACCCTTTATTCCGACGACGCTTTAAGGTGTCCTGATAAAATTTAAATAATTTACTTAGGCTTACTAATTTACGGATTCTTAAAGTTGTGAAAAAATCAAACGTCTTATTTAAGTAAAAAAAAAACATACGTCTCTCGATTCACGGGAAAACTCATAGACACTCCCCAGCTTAATAAAACCCAATAGGGCACTACTGCCTGTTGATCTAGAACTATGAAAAAATCTCCGAAACATTATCATACGGTCAGAAAAAATGCATGCAGGAGGACGTTAATCTGATTTGGGATTAAAGAAATATACATACTCGAATCCTAAACTAGAGGTTCTGCATTTTTCAAACATATGCGTCCCACCTCACAATTTCGCGTGTCTTATTTGACGTACCTATCTATCAACCTATCTATCCTATCATCAAAGTATACAAAACTGATAAATTTCTTTAACGGAATCTCATCTTAGTTGAATATCAATTGAGGAAATTTGGCTGATTGTGGTAACCTGATGTGTGACTGTCTATACCTACATGAAAATTCCGCGAAGACCCGTAATATTATGAAAATGTTCTTGTAATATGTACTTAAATATGTATTTACCATGCATAGGCCTACCTTAATTCTACCTCTGCTTTGAACAGCCTACATAGCCACTACATAGAACAGTCATCAAGTAATAAGTTCTTAAAATATACACGAAGAAATAAAACTCATTTTTATTTGGTATATATATTAATTTCACATTTTTTTGCAAGAAAATGATTAAATGCTTATAAATTACGATTTACCTATACCTACATAAATCGTATTAGTATTACATTACTCGTAATTATAACGTGTCAATAAAGTCGTAAAAATAAATAATGTCACAACTGCCGCTTACATCCAATAGGTCCATGCTTACATCATACAGTCACAAAATAAAATTAGTTTGTGATACAGTATTTATCGATGCATTAATAGATAAAGCTAGATTTCACACTTCATTTGTTTCCTATAACGAACTATTTCTATTACAAAAGTAAAGGTCGAAATAACTGTACCAAATAAAAGTACTGCAAAATGTACTCTAAAATCTCTAAGACCAAATGAACTCAACACGCCTTTCTTTTGGGAAATTAGTGCGGCATTTGCTGGATTCAAATAATGCTGGTAATGTTCTACCAATCCTGTTTCAGTCATATAATGTGCATGTGTCATCAGATGATTTTTAAACGGAAAGCCCTTAACTATGTAAAATCCAAGTAAAATGTCGCTTCCAAAATTCCAAGAGTCAAGTTTACGATGGCCATGTTCGTCAATGAAGTCCGCTTCCCTATCTGTATATGACGGTTTCAATTGAATCGTATAAAAATCGTCTCCATTCGCTGTAGTGTCCAATGCTTGGTCAATGCTGTGGCAAACTGACTTGTCAAAACTTTCTGGCAGCTCTTCATTGTAAGCGAAATGGAAAAAAGTCCTTATTGTTTTAGGAATACAAGGCAGGTAGGGTATAGATTTTAATTTGTTGGATTCGATTTGTCGTACACGCTGCTGATGACCTGTTATCAAGCCATACATATCGGAGTTATAGAAGCTGCTTATGAAAAATGTAAACCAAATCCAGCAAAGTGTCACCAATCTGAGTCTTTTAGTTGTTTTAGAATATAGTTCAGATCCGTTTCCTAAATAAAAGAACGCAAATAATTTAAACACTACGTATGTCACGCTGTGTGGTACTTCTGGGGGTGTTTTAAGGAACAATACACAAACTGCAACCATGGAAACGTAAATTGATATGATTAATAAATAGGTTTTAAGATCGAATTCTTTATAAACTTTTTTCCACATCTCATGGCCTAAAGCTGAAGTATACATTTGAAACGAGGCGAAATTAAAACCATAAACATAGTCAAACATATTAGCTCTATTCATTATTATAACAGTTGATCCAATAGCTACTTCAGCAAAATTATTTTGTAATAGTTTCAACAAGCCCGTAGCGGTACCATTTGGTAAGACAATGCCATAATCTATTTCTGTTTTTATAATAGTGTAATCTATGGTATAGTTATTAATTTGAGCGAACGTATCGAAAATATATTGTTCAGGTATAGGAATAACAACCTCGGATTTTCCTTTCCCTTTTTTAAGTCTATCTTCAAATTTTACAGCTTTTATCCTACAATTACGTGCTTTATTAAGATCAATATTTGGGATTTCTTCCGAATTATTAGATTCGGAACAATTGCCAAGATATACGACTTCTTCAACGGTATCACCACAATAACAATCACGGAATGGGTAATATGTGTAAATTAATGTTTCATCACCTATTTGATTAAGAACGAAAACACTGAACATTTTATTTTTCAGAAACTCCTTAAATAGTTCCATAATTTGCAAATCGACGATGTTTTTTATTGACACAATAAATTTTGCTCCAGGGTTCCAAAGTACATCTTTTTTAAGTTCAAGTAATCCAGCTATGAGTTCAGTAGAATTTTCTGTCATGATCATGTAAAATTCATTCCAAATCACCCAAGTTTTGTTGCTGAAGTTTCTTGTAATAACACTGTAGCATTCATTTTTGCTTATAACTTCTAGTAGATTGCTGACATCAGTACTCGAGGAAACGAAGCTTATAGATGCGTTACAAGGTATGTTCTGTCTCATTATTATTGGAATGCATTTGTCTAAATCACTGACATTCAAAATAAATGGGTGTAAATATGTGTTGTCTTGCTTATTTGAACTGATAATTATAGGCAAGTTTAAAATCAGATATGTTAGAACCAAACCAAAGAAGTGCGTCTTTATCGAATTCATTTTTAGGAATAAACAATGGGGACTGACAGACAATGTGACGTTAATGTATGATTACAAAAGTACGTTGCCTTAGTATATATTACACAAATTATTAGCGTATGATTGATATAGGATACTGAACTATGTAATGTATTATTATGTGCATGCAATGATATAATTATGACAATTATCATTAGTGAGGTAGCCTGGTGTTAGCGATGTTATCGCGTTTGCCAATTAAAAAAAATTATGTCCGATGCCCTTAAAATTACATTAAGCTAAAGTATACATGCCAACATTAAGTTCTACAAGATCTTGAAATATAAGAATGTATTGCTTCGTCCAGTTTACCTCATCAATATTTTCGAGAGATCTTAAAATAACATTGTAGCAGATATTGTTCTGTACATTTTTAGTCAAATAATGAACTACTGTTTTCGAATAAATCAAATTGATCAAACTGTGGCAAGGAAAGTATTTATGCACAATTTTTAAGATACAACTTTCTACTGGATGAATGTTGCCTACGTTGCTTAACCCACTTGCATCACTTTTATCCAATAAAAAGTTACTCCTCGCAAATGAGATGATAGTCAGGTAAATTATGAAAAGTTTTTTGAACAGTGACGCTTTCAGCAAAGGCATTGTCACAAATGAGCTGATTAGTGCAGTAGTAGACAACAAATAATTTAAAACGAAGATATGCAGTCATTTATCTTTCACGACTCGTTTATTTAGATGACGCTTTAAGGTGTCTAGATAAAATTTTAACCAATTACTTAGGCTTACTAATTTACGGTACCTTAAAGTTGTGAAAAAATCAAATTATTTAACTTAAAAAACATATGGCCCTCGATTCACGGGTTAAGTCATAGGCACTGCGAATAAATCCCAATAGGGCACGAGCAGGTACTGCCTGTTGATCTAAAACTATGAAAAAATCTCACGAAACATCATACGATCAGAAGAAATGCATGCAGGAGGACGTTCATCTGATTTGGGATTAAAGAATACTTACTCGAATCCTCGAATCCCAAATATACTCGAATCCCAAACTAGAAGAGGTTCTGCATTTTTCAAATAGAATACAAAGGGTTCTACCTCACAAGTTCGCGTGTGTCTTACTTGACGTATTTCTACAGTAGTTTAGGAGAAGCGGTCAAAATTTGAATTTGGGTACGTACAGCCACAGATCAAAGTATACAAAACTGTCATATTTCTTCAAGGCCGCCTTTGTTGTACATTACTCCTAATATAACTAGTTTTTAAGGTTTATACCTCTGTTTTGTGTGCAATAAAAAGCATATTCATTCATTCTTCAACCGATTGTCATCTCACCGATTGTCATTGGGTCAACCCAATGTGTTTCAAATATCGATTGAGGATATTTGACTGGTTGTGCTAACCTGATGTGTGACTGTCTATACATTAAAATTAATTACGGGAAGACCCGTAATAATATCAACATTTCGTTGCAAGTACCTAAATACATAGGTCTGCTTAATTCTACCTCTGCTTTGAACCGCCTTCATAGCCACTTTATTGTCGCCAAGTATTAAAATTATGTTCTCAAAATATACACGAAGAAATAAAACACATTTTTATTTGTAGTAGGTATGTATCAATTTAACTTTATTTTTGCAAGAAAATTATTAAATGCTTATAAATTACGATTTAACTATTCCTACTTATACATAAATAGTATTAGTACATTAAATACTCGTAATTATAACGTGTCAATAGAGTCGTAAAAATAAATAATGGTACCGCTGCCGCTTACATCATATTACAGTCACAAAATAATATTTTTTTGTGATACAGTATTTCTCGATGCATTAAATAGATAAAGCTAGATTTCACACTTCATTTGTTTCCTATAACGGACTATTTCTACTACAAAAGTAAAGGTCGATATAACTGTACCAAATAAAAGTACTGCAAAATGTATTCTAAAATCTCCAAGAACAAATGACCTCAACACGCCTTTCTTTCGAGAAATTTCTGCTGCATTTGCACGATAATAATGCTGGTAATGTTCTAATAATCCTGTTTCAGCCATATAATGTGCATGTGCCATCAGATGATTTTTAAACGGAAAACCCTTAACTATGTAAGATCCAAATAAAATGTCGCTTCCAAAATTCCAAGAGTCAAGTTTACGATTGCCATGTTTGTCAATGAAGTCCGTTTCCCTTTCTGTGTATGATGTTTTCATTTGAATCGTATAAAAATCGTCTCCATTCGCTGTAGTGTCCAATGCTTGGTCAATGCTCTGGCAAACTGACTTGTCAAAACTTTCTGGCAGCTCTTCATTGTAAGCGAAGTGGAAAAAAGTCCGTACTAATTTAGGAATACAAGGCAGGTAGGGTATAGACTTCAATTTGTTAGGTTCGATTTGTCGTACACGCTGCTGATGACCTGTTATCAAGCCATACATATCGGAGTTATAGAAGCTGCTAATGAAAAATGTAAACCAAATCCAGCAAAGTGTCACCAATCTAAGTCTTTTAGTTGTTTTAGAATATAGTTCAGATCCGTTTCCTAAATAAAAGAACGCAAATAATTTTAACACTACGTATGAGACGCTGTGTGGTATTTTTGGGGGTGTTTTAAGGAACAATACACAAACTGCAACCATGGAAATGTAAATTGATATGATTAGTAAATAGGTTTTAAGATCGAATTCTTTATAAACTTTTTTCCACATCTCATGGCCTAAAGCAGAAGTATACATTTGAAACGAGGCGAAATTAAAACAATAAATATAGTCGAACATATTAGCTCTATTCATTATTATAACAGTTGACCCAATAGCTACTTCAGCAAAATTATTCTGTAATAATTTCAAAGAGCCCGTAGCGGTACCATTTGGTAAGACCATGCCAACATCTAATTCTGTTTTTATAATAGTGTAATCTATGGTATAGTTATTAATTTGAGCGAACGTATCGAAAACATATTGTTCAGGTGTAATAACAACCTCGGGTTTTCCTTTCTTTCTTTTACGTATATGTTCAAATTTTACAGCTTTTATCCTGCAATTACGTGCTTTATTAAGATCAATATTTGGGATTTTTTCCGGATTATTACATTCGGAACAATTGCCAAGATATACAACTTCTTCAACGGTTTCACCACAATTACTATCACGAAATGGGTAATATGTATAAATGAATGTTTCATTACCTATTTGATTTAGAAAGAAAACACTGAACATTTTGTTTTCAGAAACTCCTTAAATAGTTCCAGAGTTTGCGAATTATCGCTGTTTTTTATTGACACGATAAATTTTGCTCCAGGGTTCCAAAGTACATCTTTTTTAAGTTCAAGTAATCCCGCTATGAGTTCAGTAGAATTTTCTGTCATGATCATGTAAAATTCATTCCAAATCACCCAAGTTTTGTTGCTGAAGTTTCTTGTAATAACACTGTAGCATTCAGTTTTTGCTTATAACTTCTAGTAGATTGCTGACATCAGTACTCGAGGAAACGAAGCTTATAGATGCGTTACAAGGTATGTTTTGTCTCATTATTATTGGAATGCATTTGTCTAAATCACTGACATTCAAAATAAATGGGTGTAAATATGTGTTGTCTTGCTTATTTGAACTGATAATTATAGGCAAGTTTAAAATCAGATATGTTAGAACCAAACCAAAGAAGTGCGTCTTTATCGAATTCATTTTTAGGAATAAACAATGGGGACTGACAGACAATGTGACGTTAATGTATGATTACAAAAGTACGTTGCCTAAGTATATATTACACAAATTATTAGCGTATGATTGATATAGGATACTGAACTATGTAATGTATTATTATGTGTATGCAATGATATAATTATGACAATTATCATTAGTGAGGTAGGTGTTAGCGATGTTATCGCGTTTGCCAATTAAAATTATGTCCAATACCCTTAAAATTACAACTTAGTTTCTAAGTGAATATTGAAATGAAAGTATTACAGTAAATGTTACATAAGAAAGCGATGAACTTTCGTGACCATGTCAAGAGAAAGGTTAAAGGTGAATTAATTAAGTAAGTGCCATAATACAGCGTTATACACTTCTTTTTATTTTAATTAAATTTGTAATTACAAAAATGAACATTATTCAAATGGTAGCCGTATTCAGGTATTTTTGGTTATCTATTTTGTAGAAATCTTATATATTAAATGTAAAAAGTCGTGTGAGCTTTAAGCGCTTATAACTCGAGAACAGCTGAACCGATTTTCATGTCTCTACCTAAATTAAGCGAACTAAGTCCGCTGTATTCATATGTAATATTGGCATACATTTATTAAATCTTACACAAATCCTCATAATAAGCGTACACCCGGTACGCTAGTGGAGAGACTTCAGCACAGACAGTTTTCTATATTTTACCTTCTGCTGACAAAGTTGTGTTAAGTATTTTTTTATGTGATAGGTAGCAGAAGAGCAGGCGGATCACCTGATGGTAAGCAATTTCCGCCGCCCATGGACACATGCAACACCAGTGGAGTCACAAGTGCGCTGCTAACCTTTTATCCCCTTCCCCCCGATTGGGCCTCCGGTTAACAGATGGTATATTAACAGATTGGTTGCATCATCATTAGCAACCCACGCTCGTCCACTGCTGGACATAGGTCTCCCCCAATGCACGCCACCGCTCCCGTTTTTCGGCCACTCTCATCCAGCTCACTCCAGCCAGCCTTCGAATGTCGTCATCCCATCTTGTAGCAGGGTATTGGCTGCATAGACTTACTTAAGTATTTTGCTCCCCTGCTAGGGGGCCCACATGTTTTCGCATAACATCGCTCAACTACACTGGGGTTCACGTAACTGCTCGGCAATGGAAATTAAGTTCGTTGAGAGCTGTTTAATGGCACAAATCTCGAGCTCATCCAATATGCATCCGCATCTCGTTCAGACAGCGTCGCGAACCGAGACGTAATACGACAGCACACAGGGTGTTTTTAGATTAGCCAGCTTATCTTCTGATGGAGGAGTTCCCAAACATTGGCTTTTATGCTCGGGGCACTACATTTACTTGCAGAATCTACACTCTGTCAATAAGGTCGTGAAATTTAATTCGTGAGGACCCTATTACTGATGTTTATATTATTAAGTGCGTATAGGTCCCGGGTTCGATTCCCCCACCGGGGGGGAAGGGGATAAAAGATTGGCAGCGCACTTGTACCTCCACTGGTGTTGCAAGTGTCCATGAGCGGCGGCAATTGCTTACCATCAGGTGATCCGCCTGCTCGTCTGCTACCTATCACATAAAAAATATATATATATCTTGAGGAACTATTACGGAGTTTCATAGTAATATAACTGGGGCTACCATACTCTATGACGTAAGCGGCAGTGGTGCCTTCAATTTATTTCATGACCCAAACTTAAAGTTATTGAATCAAGAATGAAATAACTTTAGGTTTTTTTTAATGATATGTAAATGATAGTGAGTCCCCTAATGGTAGTCGATCTCTCGAGTACATTTTATTTCAGCACTAAGCAGTTGGTTGTTGCCCACAGTAAAGTATATTGTTCGTATTGAACTTGGCTGTTTTTTTATTTATATGTTTTTGATGGGATAAGCATGTCTCTGTGCGGCGCGCGCGCACAGTTTGGGAACCTCTGCTCGAATGTTTATGATTGAAAAGTTGGATGCTTTAATGTTGGAGCTTTCAGATGTTGTTGAAATTTTAGTCTGCGCATCCTCTAATAAGCCTGCGAACTGAATGTTTGATAAACTAAGTCTAGTTTTAAGCTCTTTGGGAGATTAAAATGAATATTTTAATGTGAAGATAGGCTACGTTTGTTTAGTTCGGATAATCCTTTTTCAGGTTCCATTTTGGAAGCCATCCGATACGTGTGAGTTTCCTCACGATATTTTCCCTCACGGCTAAGCTAATGGTAGAAATACGCACATAATAGGTTTTTAAAAAAATCCAGAAGTGCAAGCTCGGATTCGAACCACGTCACCCCACTTTTCCCCAATTTCCTAACACCATACTAATAAAATGGATCATAAGTACAGTCGCCCACAACCTGACCTTAACAACCCACCCGTCCTCCAACACTCACATATCTCCGATGGCCTCATAAATCCTCATTAAGGCTTCCATAGTTCTGCTGTTCTTTTCTTCGTGTCAAATGGCCCAATTTAGTCCCTTCGGAAGACTTTCGATTCGTCGCCGGCCCGCGGAATGTGGGGGAGGAATTAGGCCCCTCCCGGTTACGGTATGGACTTATTTATTTTGTTGAAATAACTAACGGATTGACACATGCATTTCTATGGGCCATGGGAACGGAATTGGGTTATATATGCTACATAATATTATGTGAAGGTAGAGAACTGTCAGGTACCCGCCACTCGAACTTGGATAATATTAATACAATGTCAATATGGGAACAAGTTGGTAGGTAGGTAACAAGTAGGATGGGTACCTAGCTACTTGGCCGTGCAGCCATACGACAAAGTATACAAAACTGTCAAATTTCTTCAATTGACTCTCATTTTACTGTCATTAAGTTGAATATCAATTGAGGTGATCCTCAATTGATATTGAGGAGGACTGGTGCATGGCTCACTATACCTACTAAGTGCCTACTTGGAAATGTTTTCTTCTTCCATTCGTCCCTGTCATTCGTCATCGTATCGGAATAACAAATATCATACTTAAATACATAGGTATATTATACACAGACACTAATAAACTTATGTGTTCCATGTCCCATGAGCTTAGGGGTATGCGGCAGGGTCACTACCAAATGAGCTATCGGGCTAGACATTATCATCTTAGTGTTTGGTTCCGGTTGACCCCAACT
Source organism: Cnaphalocrocis medinalis (assembly GCA_014851415.1). Taxonomy (NCBI): domain Eukaryota; kingdom Metazoa; phylum Arthropoda; class Insecta; order Lepidoptera; family Crambidae; genus Cnaphalocrocis; species Cnaphalocrocis medinalis. Next base: position 2,131,470 of record CM026279.1, read on the forward strand.
GTTGCTTTGAAGCTCAGTGTCCGCTTTCCTGATTCGAAGTATTTACAACTGTTGAGATATCTAAATGATTGAAAATGTCTAAACATGTCCCAGTTCATAGAGATGCTTTTGTTCCATTAAGTGTTACGAAGCTGAGACGACAGTTGCTTCATTGTAATTACTAGACTCTGCCAATTCCTTCATCATGGCACATGCACACCCCGGCCTCCAAAATGAGGCATTGGCAGTGGCACGTTGAGATGGTGACTTACTTACGTACCTACTTACTACGCTGGCTCAGCGATCCGAGGTGGGTCTTGGCCTCCTACGTCAAAGTTCGCCATTTGGTTTGGTCCTGTGCCAATTACGAGTGCTTTAAGATAAGATGTTTGAGATGGTGACTCACTATGATAATCCTATCTGTCTTTTTATAATCCCAAACGACATCACCCATGCGCCTGCGCCGCACCATAATGAGTGCTAATGCCTTGTTCGTTTTCTACATGTTTATTGCCGCGGTTTCTACTGCGCCCGTTCTCCGACCGGCATTTTAATTGGCGGCTGGATCAAAGCAATATCCCTCAGTATTTTATGAATTTCTGGCCCTAATGGTAGGCAGTTCTTTTATCCTACTGATTACTGGCTTGTAAAATTAGCAGTTTTTGGAAGAGGGGAGGTTAAAGAAATATCTTATATTGTAAGCATCCTATCACTCGCATTAGTAGGTACTCGTACGTACCTAAATAGTAAATAATATGAATATGAGGAGGAACTAAGCAATATTTGATGACGACAGTCAATTTAACCGACCTAATCTGGTATGTTTACGGGGTATCAGTTAGTACTGACAACCACAAACCGGGTTACTGTTAACTGTATTTCTGAAGCACATTAATTAATTTAACACTTTTAATGTAATGTACAGCAAAGAAATAATTTTGTATTTGTATTTAAATTCAGTAAGAGTCGATTTCTAGAACTTAACAGATTTGGATTCAAAGATTATAGGCCAACAACATTATGCCGCTCTAGGTCCTAGAGCGGCATAATGTTGGTGTTTTTCTAAATAAAAATCTAAAAATAAGTTCAAATGTGTAGTTTCTCTGCAGAGTTTTATTTCTTCTCTGTGTAAAAACATTTGGTTCAAAGTGTTTGTGAATATTTTTCCCCTCTTATTTTCATATTTTCGTCTCAAAATCCGTCTGATTAGCCGGGTGGTCACATTTACATGTCAAAGGGCACAATGACAAACAGCGTGGCAGCGGGATATTTCTCTTGACACGGTTTTTCAGAGAAGAATATAAAAAAGTTGTTTTGATGCGCCTGATCATATTCTCTAGCTTTAACGTGTTATTGCTAAGAGTAAACAAGTAGGCGTTAGCAAGGTTTTATTGGGCAATAAATCTTGGTCATTCGGTAAAATTTAACAGGACACAAATATGGGGTGGATTTATGGGATCAACGAAAACATAATCCTTTTATTTTCAAGTAGAAATCAGTCTTCATTGATCTCTTAAGTGTAGCGCATGCGTAGGTAGTCTGGTAAATACCTAGCTTCTTGACCTGCGTAAGGCTATCTAGAATTTAAAGCCTATTACGGCTAGCAGTATTAGATTATCTCCGGTACAAGCTATTTTAACTGTGCAGAAGTTGAGTTGCATCTAATCCTACGAACCCTTATTGCTCCTCTACTGTTCGTTTAATTACCGGGACGAAGATTAGCGTTGGACAGACTTGTATTAGGGTTGTCTACTGCATACAATTTGTACTCTTGGGAACATTGACTTTGGTGACTTGGCCACATTGAAAGCCAAGAAGGTACCTATATCTCAGATAACCACTGACTGTCCCAGTCCCAGTTGGGCGTCTATGCTGGCGAGGAAACAACGTGGAAGGGTAGAGATCCGCGTCAAACTGCAAGAAATGAAGACAAATGGCGACATCTCATATCAGAGAACCAGACAAATTTTAGTTCGTTGACCAGTTGAAGTAAGTGATGCCTTCAGTTCGTTTCGGAATTCGTCAATTTACGAATACCTAGATGGCGTTAGGTGTCGATTGCATCGCGCAAGGTTTCGTTTTACAAGCCTGATTTTTGTCTAGAGAATTAACGTCTTTTTACCTATGCTCACTCACTTTGCTTCGGGACCCTAGTTTCAAACTGAACCAAGAGGTGGCGCTGAGCGTAGATTAGATCGCGCTAGTGTTTTGGCTGTCTCTAGAAGTTATTTCTCTGTAAGTAGTATAGATATTTTACGTTATCGAGGACTACTGCACGTTATTAACTCCTAATAACACTTATGTATGTATTTGGAGTACGCACAGTGCTGGTAAAGTTTTTAGATTTTTAAGGAAAAGCTGACAGCCCTGTCCCCGTTAATTCGCATCAGGATAGATTTTCATTTATTATGCCGCGGCAGGAAGCGGTCTAAGCGGTTCTACAGACATTCCGATATAAATGCCACTGCGGTCTATAGGTATTTTGTTCATGATTTTTATGTAAGGACATCTCAGGAATGTTAGAGTACCTATCTACTTAATCCTCAAGAATAAGTACTTAAGATTCCTGGGCAAAATTTGAGTTAGCAAAGAAAGAAATTTAATGAGAATGTGCCTTTCAAAACGGAATTGTGTTAGTGTACGAGTGTGATTATTATTCGAGATTTCTACTAAACATCTATCGTTTTTTTTTATGTGATATGTAGCAGACGAGCAGGTGGATCACCTGATGGTAAGCAATTGCCGTCGCTCATGGACACTTGCAACACCAGTGGAGTTACAAGTGCGCTGCCAACCTTTCATCCCCTTCCCCCGGGGTGGGCCTCCGGTACCCCTCACTCACTCAGCGAAACACAGCACAGGGAATGAGAATGTGCCTTTCAAAACGGAATTGTGTTAGTGTACGAGTGGGATTATTATTCGAGATTCCTACTAAACATCTTCCATTGCTCATAGGTAACGATATTTTTTATTGGAACTTGTTACCTAAACTACAATTGCTAGCAGTAGTCTTATTTCTCGTCATAATGTAAGATAGCCAACTGCGTGAAGTGTCCGAGATTTCGTTGTAGGACAGTGGTCCTACAACTCGTAACTGATGAGAATAATAGGACATGTCTGTCACATCCAAAGAAAAGAACAAGCGCGTGTGGAAAGGACGTGGATAAATATTTGGTCGCGTTTTGTTGTTGGCCTTCAATTCTGGAATGAAAACAAAATATCTACGCGTAATGTGTAGGTATGTATGAAACCAAGTTAAGGCGGCCCATAAACTTATTCGGATCTTTTGCTCCGAATTTAAGTTAAAAAAATCATTAACATTTATCCACCTTGTAGTTACCGGTTTCCACCATAAACTCGATTTAGCCCTCGTAAACATATCTACCTAGTAATTAAGGGGTGCCATAATAATATTTACGAGGCGGTGTTTATGATTTCAAGTCTTCAAGTTCTTTGGAAGAGCATAACAGCGGATGCCAATAAACTTGAATGACCGTGCGATTGCGTTTAGAACTTGCTGATTTCTTTGCATCAAGCACCGTATACCTACTTACAACTTGGGGACACCTTTACTCGAGTGAATATTGAAACGTTTAAACATAGGAAAAAATGCGTTAGAAAAAATTGTTTCATTTACGCCCCTTAACGTCTCGTGGTCTATAAGTACCGAACCCGATGAATGCTCTAATTTAACGTCAGTAAGGCCCAGACAGCAGACTTAATGGAAAATCAATTATTTTATGTATTTTAAAAGGATTTTAGGTCTTACGACGATAACGTGATCGAATTTGATCGCCGCATATTCTTAGAACGACGTGCTAAAAACAACAATTATTTTTTTACATTTATTTACACTCTGAATATAGATACAAATCCGTTCCCATAGACGTCATTAGACAAACAATTAAGCCATGTGGTTTCTCGGCGCAAACAATCAGGGCCGCACATGTGGTACTGTTAGCGTCACAAGTACCTAGCTTGATAAGTATATGAATATAATATACCGAAAGAAACGCATTGTTAAACAAAGCAAAAGAGTTTGAATACCAATAGAATGTTTCAGTAAGTAAAAGCGTTTGCGTTAAGTGAGTGGGGGTACGTACAGCCACACCTCAAAGTATACAAAACTGTCAGTTTTCTTCAATGAACTCTCATCTTACTGCCATACTCATTAGGTTGAATATTCATTGAGGAAATTTGACAGATTGTGGTAACCTAGATGTGTGGCTGACTGTACCAAAAGTAAAGTCCGAAGGGAAGGCGTGTTAAAGGGTGGGCAGCGCAACAGAGTGGTGTAGCTGAAGCGGAGGATTTTGGTCACTCCCTCGAAATTCCTACGCTACGTACCTACCACCTAAGAAGTATCACACATTAAAAAATAAATTAAGAACAAAATTTTGTCAAAAGTATACTTTTTTCATTTCAATAACAAGGATTTCAGGTTATTGTAACGAAAAGTCAGTTCTTGTATGGAAATTTATTATAGATCAACTTTTGACTTTTGACGCTGACTGTACGAGTATTATCCCGCAACTGAAGTTTAACACTTTGAAACTCTATATTGACCCTTATATCTTAGAATATTAGATTTAAAAGATGTCAAATAGGGAAGCACTTCTGTTGCTGTGGTGCTATTTGGATTGATCAGTTGTTTGTCAGATATTTGATTCTTTGCTCTTAAGAATTGGAAATTTATTTATTTACTTGTTTGCTGATATGGCCTAAGTTAACTAGGGACTATTTGTACTACTAAGTACATAAGCTATCGCGATTATACCTACTTATTATTATTAGATACTTCTCATGATATGGTCGTAAGACCCAAACACCATTTGAAAGGCAAAAACAATTATTTTCTATTTGGCCCTGAACCTTAGGACTTGGTTTTTTTTAGCTGCTGGACCCTAGGATGGTTTTTGGTTACGACTTGACCTTGGCCTTTTGTAGAGTTGGACTGAATTTCAAGTTTAACTTTCAAATTCAAACTCACAATTATGAACATTGTTAAAGCAATGACTCAAACCCGCCGATACCGATCTAGCTTTCCTTGCTTTATCGGTAACCAGACTGACCACTATATCTCATAGTGAAAGTAGGTAGGCACTACCTAGGACAGGCGCGGACGCAGCTAAAGGTTTGTGGGGGATCATCTATACTATTTATTAAGAGAGAAATTCTATGGGCATTGACAGATTATACACAAACCGAAAAAGCGAAACAATATAGCGTGATATTATAGACACTTAGCGCTATCTATTGCCATGCTACCAACCTTTTGATCTCCTTTCCTCCGATTGTATAACAAAAATAAAATAAAAGTAAACATAGTAAAGTCACCCAATATCTCATACATTGACCTGACTCCGTACTATGTTGCTTAAGCACTTGTGTTACAAAATATCAGACAACAGAGGATTGTGCGCTGCTTCACTCCGGTCGCCGAACCATTCATGCCGAAAGGATATCCCTAGGTCAAACCTTTTAATTTTAAACATCTTTGCAAGGAGTTCTTCTCGCTACGAATATGACGACAAACATAAACATAGGTATACTTGCACACTAACACGACGACCCCTCCTATCCTTGCACCGTGCCTGCCAACACAGGTATCTCAGAATCTGCTACCACTTTCCCGCAGCTGATCAGATAAGGCGGCAATTAGCTCCAGTTGTTGGAACACTGTTCGCTGTGTCTTGTGGTTTTCTTTCACTTGCCGCTTTTGTATTAAAATGTACTGCATACGCTGGACAGCGGGAAAACGTTAAGGAGGCGTGTTGGTGTCTAATTGTGTCTATTTTCTTTTATTAGACTTGCAAATTAAAATTATTAAAAAACTAGTGGCGCGCCCTCATTTCGTTTCCGGGCAGTAATTCCACTGTCTACCAATAGATGGCGCTGGGCGTTGATTGTATCGCGCAAGTGTTTCGTGTTTTCGGGTTAGCTATATGCCCTGGCGTGAAATAGGAGATTAAACTCTTTATAAATAGTAGATATGGATTAGATATCTCTCAGTAAACTGTGAACTCGCAGTTAATGATGTTGCAAATTATTTAGTTGTTTCAATCTTCGAAAGTATCACATTTAATCACTTTGTTTATTTCTAAAATGTTTATCTTCTTGGTCCACACACAGTTTGCAGTTTTAATAGGATGCAAACACCGAATGCAGCGTCAGCAAATCAAAGGCCTGAATATGCGGCGAGCGAGGAATCTAGACGGTCGGGGGCGAATTGGAATCCGATCGCTAATGACCATTATTGGCACGAATATCGGAATGGAGGCCCAGTGCGGGCTGGAGCACAGTGAAGCTCCGAACGAGAGGCATTGAGGCCCTAGTAGGTCAGCAAGAGGTGGACCGCGAAGGGTCGAAACTCGGACCGCCAAATATTAAACTTGTATTGTATTACTAGGTTTAATAATTGTTATATTAAATTATTATCCGCTTTTTTTCAGGAACTCGTTAATTCGTTCGAGAATATAACAGGACAACTTCGTAATGAATTATAACAAAAAATTGCAAAATGGATTTATGGGCTACAATGACGAAACTAGCGCCGCCAACCTATTTACTACTGATTGGCCACTTTTAGCAATAATTAACATTATTTTTACTTGTCACGTGTTAAAATATTGTATTGCGTCTTGAAAAATCCAATTTCCTTGCATCTAAGTTTGCAGAGATTTACGTACTTTCTTAAAAAATATTTTACTGTCGCCGCAATCAGTGTAAATAGGTTATAGGCGCTAGTTTCATCGATATAGCCCCTTACGCTCCTTCCTGACACCACGTACCATATCTAACATTTGCATTTTACCAATAGGTTGTACTAATCACAAACATAACATAAGTCACTTTTATTTAAATAAAACTGTAGACACAATTTATTTAATCACGATACATTTACGTGTTTCCCATTCATTCATCGTGGTCACAACTAGACGCGTCATACCTCTTATTTATTCCCAAACCTATGAATAAAGCACGCTGTGAGCCAATCCGGAACTCAGTTGGTCACGCATTATATCATAATTGTACGACAATAAACATCAATAAATGGCCAAACGTATTACACCTTTCACAGGGACAAGTCCATTTCTTACACTTGTCTTAATATAGAATAAAATATTAGAAATTAACTCAGCGGGACCACAGTGTCGATGTGTCATGCCTTTATGGCCTATCTTATAATATAAGATCTTTTTAAAGCATGCTGATGAAGCCTGAATAATGCATTAGAAAACAGTTTTTATTATATACATAGCACATGCAATAAAACAATTTAATGCCTAATAAATATGTTTGTATTAATAGCTACGTTCCCTGTTTATTGGTTGGATTCTTGCATTTAAATGGTAATGGCTTTGACCTTTGATCGGAAATATTGAAATATCATCGTTCAGGCTTAACTTTTAAATAAGTATACCCGAACCAGCAGAAACTGGACCCACTGAAAGAAACTGCCAAAATAGATAAATTATACGTAAATAGATGCGAAATTGGATGCAATTGTTTCAGATATAAATTACATTAAGATCTAAGTAGATCCTTAGAGGGCCAAGGGAATCGCTAAATTGTCGATAGATAGTCTTTATCGCACAGAAATAAAATATCTACATTTACATGAAACAACAGCAGTAAACAACAGTAACAGTACCTATAATAAAGCGGTATCATCGCTTGAAACGTTTTTTTTTCAGTCAATCTTACTGTCGATGTTGGCTAAAATATTAAAATATCACAAACATTAGAATAAATGCACCTATTCATCTTTTTCCTTTTAGTTACACTTTTTTTCCTTCTGCGAACATCGCTGCAATAAATCACGTCCATCCATCAAACTCCTGACGAAAACAGAAAAAAAACGTTCAAACTATCATTGTGTTGTCTTCCACGCTGTTGAATCAGTTTGACCAACAAATGTCTATGATTAGTTCGTCCGTTTAATTCCCGTGCGCATACCAACCAACTGTCACTCATTATGAAGCTTCATATCGTGCGCCTGCGGCGGCTATTAGGTAGGCCAAAGCGCGGACTGTTGGCAGCGCTCACTTAAGTGTTAGCTCGAGGGCACGCTGTATCTAAGTTTAAAGGTCTTTAATTTTGGTCAATTATATTCGATACGCTATGTGCGGTCATTGTAAGTAATGTAACAGATCTATAAAGATCGAGGTAATTTTAAATTAATTACAGGCAATTTTTAGCTAAACATGTATTTTTTATTCTTTTATTACTAGTTAGTGTCTGGACACAAAAACGAGGACTTAACATACCTAAATAATAATAAATAAATTTTACACAACATCTCATACATTGAACTGACTCCGTGCACTTGTGTTACAGTTATCGGACAACAGAGCAAACACAAAATATATAGTAACTTAAATACATATTATTGAGGTATAACACCCAGACATTGAACTAACACAAGTGTTCATCACACGAATGTTTGTCCACGGACCACTGTGCGGATCGAACCCACGACCATTGGCGTATGAGGCAGGGTTACTACCAAATGTGCCAACCAGCCAGTCAAACAGAACGACTTGTTCAGCGTTCTTGTTTTTTGCCAACCTCAAATTTCCCTTTACAAGGTCACCAGAAGCTGCACTCATCAAAACGTTCTAGCAGTATGACCTAATTTTGCAGCTTTTAGTAGAACCAAGCAGTCGCATAGCATGGCAAGATAAAGTGTCAGAAGGCACGAATTTATGTTCTCTCAAGAACATTGAAACATTATGTATCTACCTAAAAACATCCACCCTACCCTCGTCCGTTGTACGTTACGCATGCAAATATCAGTTGACATCGTATCTCTACGTAATACCACCGGTCCGTTAACAAATGGCACTCATCTTTCACAAGCATCATTAGTTTAACAGAACCAGTTAAACCTGACCCTCCTCTTGCCGTCCTTGTAACAAGAACCAGGGTTACCGCGACGCGATCCTTGTAAGCGCAGGGGTCTACCCAATTTGGTTAGTCCTGTGTGACTGAGTAAAAATACAAAACGTTCTATCTACTGTTCTCTTAGTATCCTCAAGTTGCGATCTAATGAAGGGGCGTATGAAAGCGAACAAGACCAGTTTCAGTCGACCTCTGGGTGGTGGTGAAAAGGGGAATAGAGGTTTTTTTATTATTGGTTAAGTATCTGTGTCGGTTAGTTGGCAGCGGAAAATAGTGGACGGTTTGGTTGCGGCAGTATATCCCGACGGCATGGCTTAGGGACCTTCAAGTGTACTCCCAATAATAAAGGCCAGTACCATAAGCGACTTCCCTGACATCACAGATTTCATGGGCGGCGGTGATTAGTTACTTACTATCGATAAATCCGCTAGCTCATTTGTCGCTTCTAGTAAGTATAGATTAAAAAAAAAAACATACCGTTCTCAAAAAATACTCCAAAATAGAGCTCCTTCAAGATGTAATCTACCAGATCACTGGCTGGCTCGTTAGAATCCTTCTTTTATTTATTCACTAGTGGCCTGCCCTGACTTCATTGCGGGACAGTAGTCCCACACAGTACCAATAGATGGCGCTGGGTATTGATAACATCGCGTCAGTGTTTCGTTTTTCTTAAGTCCTGTAGGTGTTTAATAGTTATAATTTTTGCTAAGCCTGATATAAAATTGATGAACTTACCTAAATGTTGAAATTATTTGAAAAGCTTTCGCCGGAGATACACCTACATTTACAAAGTAATTCATAATAACTTCAAACAAAGATATTTCATTCAAACTGTGAGTAATTATTATTTCACTTAAATGTTTCTACCTACTCAGTTGTCGGCACCGCGCGAGAATGCATAAATCTCAAGGAATATTTTGCAAAATCCGCGTTGTGGTGAATAAAACCACACACCACACCACAGTATAAAAATGCAAATGTACTGAGTACGAACACCCTTAGCTACCTTGTCCCCGACATGTGACAAGGTGAAGGCCGCTGATGGTTTCCCCTGGGAAAATAAAAAGAAAAAAGGGCACCCTTCCATTCCAAACAGATTTACGATTTGTCCAGGATTGCTGGCAGGAGCTGGATGCGAGTAGCAAAAGATCAATCGGTGTGGCGAACATTTAGGGAGGCCTATTTCCAGCAGTAGACTGCAATAGGCTGATGCTGACGATAAATATGACATGTGGTCCTGATCGTCCATGATAATCCCGCATTTGCAAGATGGGATACTATTCGTTGTATACTATGATAAGAAGCTCATAATTCAAACCAGAGTGTAAGTAGAGCCGCGTTGCAAATGACACGCGTTCCAGACATGAAGAATGAGATGGAATACTATCCGCACGTGTACTGTGATAAAATGCATCTATTCATTTCACAGTCATCGCACGTTGGCTGACGCGGTGCATCTGCTGCGATGCACCGCGAATGAAGATGCACCTTCGCTCCCTTGGCACATTCATACACGATATTTTGAATCATTTGTTCGGAACGGATATAAAATCACATGTACACATTCAGCATCAAAATTACGTTAGCTTTCAAACCCACCAAAAATATCTAGACTTTATCGAAAGCTCAAATATTTAAACATTGTTCAGGCATTAGGCAATCGTGGTGATCAAGCCTAATCCTATCATAGTAACGATGACTTAATACTTAGTACCTCATAGGCTGATAGTTTACATTTACTTTATTGAACAAAACACAATTGTATAATATTACACACCAAGGTGTATTTTCATTTCTTATTCAAGAACAAAATTTGTTACATTTAATGTAAGTAAATACACCCGTAAAAAGAGTTTTATGATGAATGCTATGATAGTTTTGGTAAGTTTCGAGGCTGTAAGTACCTCCTGTATCTGCTGAACGCTTTTGAATACTGTCAAATCTAATTTTGTGGGAAAATTCTCGAACTATAAATGCGTTTAACGCATAGTTAAACGCAAGCAAAGTTGGTCTAAGAATCAGACCCGAACTTGACCAAGCTACTTGACTAAGCTTAAATTGTCGATCTCAATTAGAGGGTCGGCTTACAAGTTTGAAATTAATTGGGGAACTACAAAACAGTTTTAACTTTAACTTGAAGAGTACGTTTATTCCAGCTTTCGCAAGTGAGTTAAAACAATACCGGGGAGTGTAGATATCCCTGCACCCTCATATCTTGGTATTGCAGGCTGGAAGCTTGGACGCTCGGCGCCCGTTGTCCGTCAGCTACGATTTACTGTTGACGGTGGGCGAGAGTTAAGTTAGTTTAAGTTGGCTTAACTTGGTGTTAAGTAACAAATAAAAAAGCTGACTTAATAATTTATAATGTGCTAGCGACATTCGGCTCGGCTTCGCACTGGTGCAATATTATGCATTGTATTATATTATTGTTCAATACATACAAATCTCTCTTTTGATACACTCGATCTATTAAAAAACGGCCAAGTGCGTGTCGGACCCGCCCATGAATGGTAGCGCAAGTAACATTTATTTTCATATTTGAGTTAATTGAAGGAAAATTCTGGTTTACGATCGAGTATAAGTGTAATTAGGCCTCGCATACATTTTTTCTTTTTCATCGAAATTTTCTTTATGTCACCATAAATCCAAAACCATTACACCGACATCGAGCCACGCATTAAAAAGACGACTAAAGCTAACACTATAATTGTTACCTACATTTTGGAGGTCGTTAACGGCCATTAGTGCCCAGAAAAGGTAATGAATAACATTTCTGTTAAATTATGCCGCCTCTATCAGATTGTACGCGAGAATACAAGCCGTCATTCTGGCTGAGCGTAATAATGGACGCCCAGAGGGACTTTAGATTGCTGTTATGTGAAGCTAGAGCAGTGATGCCCAAAGTTCAGCTAATCCTACGATCTTGCTGTTCATGGGTGCCTGTCAAAACTTACTGCAGGTTATTATTATTAAAAGCCCGTCGTGTCCCACTGCTGGGCAAATGCCTCCCTACTCCTCATCCAAATTTCACGATCCTGGGTGACTACGGCCCAGTTAGGCCTCTACCTAGTACCTAGGAGGCCTACTGCAGGTTGCTCGTAAAAAATGCATTCCGGTCCCGGTAGGCAAACATGGGGATTTAGTCAATACCGCCGTCGATGTCATATAAAAGTGTAATATATCTTGAATTGGAAATTAAACCTTGAAAAGTCCGCTTGTGGTCACGGCTGCTGAAACGTACAATTTAATGTAGGTACATCAATAACAATACACGTCGCGTTAATTCCCGTTTTAATATTAGTTAATGCAATACGAAAAATTTAAAAACTATCTTCCTTCATAAAAACTTTGAAAAAAAAAACTCAATGTCCACTGCGTGTGAAAGAAATGTTCAATATTGTGCAGCCATCGATGTCCGCCCGTCCTTTCCGTCTGCCCTGGGTGCAGTCCCGAAGCCTTGTAAAACTTATTTCAATTTTTTTTCGGTAAAAAAAACTTAGTGACAACCCAATCCAAGTCTAGAAGTTGCAGTCTTTAACTAAAAAACTTTATAGACCAACATCGTAGGTATACTGACCATGTTTTTTTTGTAAATACTTAAAGAATTGAACTGAATTCTTATTTACATAAAACAAACAACACAAGCACAAGATCTAGATACAATTACAAATATCAGTGCAGCAAGGCACTAGGCAAGGTAATTATGTCTGTCATGAGCCCCTAGCTAGAGAGCTGAACAGCCCTGGGCTTGTACATACTGCAACTTCGCAAGTGGTTTACAAGACAAAGTTTGGGTACCTCTGTTCCAAATGCACAGCGAAATTGGTTAAATCTTGCCGCTTTATGTTACACTTCAAAGGCGCACAGTATTGCCGTAGGAAGGTTTAATTAAAACCCATTGTAACCAATGGACATTACTATAGCAATAATAGATTCTGCTCTGAAGTCGGATAGTGTTGTTGCTCTGCCTTTGTCTAGCGGGACGTAACTGTAATGATTGTTTGGTGTTCGGTATGCATTACTGCACGAGGAGAGGTAAAAGCTGTGATACTATGCAGGATACCTCAAAATAATACGGTATGTAAACGCTCGGCACTGTTGGCCAATTGGGAAGGACACTGTTTACTTTTATATATTTTTAATTTTTTCTTTATTAGCGCAATAAGGCGGAAAGAAAAAAAAAATTGGCCTTGAAAAGGCTTCTGGGTCTGTTAAAGTGTTATTATTTAATGTACATTTTAGTTGTCTTTTGTATTTTGTTTTGTTTGTGTCATTTGTCATAAGGTGTTGTAGCGTCCAAATTAATAAATTATTTTTATTCTAAAAGTCCAGTAGGCTGCAATTGTTTTAAAACTAGAAATGCCCAGCTCTGAGATTGAAGCTGATGCCTTACTGATTATTCCATAGTATAGGAGGATTTTAAATCTGTTTTGTCAAATAGTCATAAGACTATTACAAAGAATAATCTTTGCCATATAAACTGGGACGTCCGGCATCCCTGGTATGTCATCGGGACGTGAACTTCAAATTGTTAAACAACACTAAAGTGACTAGAGTCACAATAATAATGTTCGCAATTGAGTGTATGGTTACTTATTGATAATTAATTAGACGGCATAAATTGTATGGAGTTCGTTATATCATTAAGATGATATTGAATTTCAAGCTCTGATTAATGATACTTGCGACTAGAATAGTGGTATCAATATTATTATCATCCATACACAATTTTTTGTTAAACGTTTGAGATCATGATGTCTGTTTAAAGTAGGTAGGTAGGTATTATGTACATACCTACATCATACCACGAAAGGTGTGTGGCGTGCCATAGAAATTAAGTTATATATGTCTCCAGCTACCTACTTAGAAATTAAATAAAGAAGACTAGATTACGTCTAGGTTTCATTTGTAGACCGGGTTTCAAAAAATAAATAACATTAAATATGTTTAAAAGATATTGTTGACATATCTCGCTTCGGACTCTTAAATCCTGGGTTTTCACGCGTCTCGTCCTGTTTTCCAAATTTTAGAGATGGCAACCCTATTTGAATGCGACAGGTTTATTCTCATTCGTTACGAGACGACTTCCTTATAAGCAACCTGGATTTGTTAAATTTGGTAATTATGAATGAATCTTAGTAAGCAATGTTCAAATTCCATGAGCCTTTGTCGAACAAGGAAGGGAATGTTACTCGGCATTGTAGGCGAGAGCTCACTCGACCCCATGCCAGGCGTGGCGGGTGAGGTACTTTGCACTTCAGATTTGAACCGGCCACACCCGATAATGTGAGATAGAATGCCCACTATTCGGCCAAGCGTTATCTAGCGTAGAAAAAGCCTATCGGAAGAAATCTCTTCAGGAGCTCCCTTTTTTTTTTTACGCTGGGGAATGCGGCTGACCCGAAGTGGGCAAATGTAGTCTGCATTACCCTACCTGCCGAGGGGGCAGGTGCGGGTTAATGATCGAGCTGCTCCTCCGGGAGCCGAGGTCAGTTTTTCCCGAGCCCTATAATCTGGACATCTTTTAAGGCAAGAGTGAACAGGCATCTTCTAGGCAAACGCGTGTCATCCTAGACCTCATCATCACTTTCCATCAGGTGCGATTGTGGTCAAGCGTTGGCCTATAATAAAAAAAAGTTAGATCACTTGTGTGATAGGTGGCAGACGAGCAGACGTATCACCTGATGGTAAGAGATTGCCGCCGCCCATGGATACCTGCAACACACTAGTGTGCAGTCACAAGTGCGCTGCCAACCTTTAACCCCCTTTCCCCCTTGATTGAGCCTCCGGTACCCTTACTCACTCGACGAATGTCGGAACGTCTTCTGTGAGGCCGTGGTATCACTCCGGTCGAGCTGGCTCATTCATGCCAAAGTGTGGCTCTCTTAAAAACAATGAACATAAAATATTACTTCATTTTTGTTTCATTTCAGTTTGTTCTAATTATCTTTATCTAATACTAGTGGCCCGCCCTCACTTCGCTTTCGGGGACAGTAATTCAGAACTGATCCAATAGATGGCGCTGGGTCCAATTACATCGCGCAAGTGTTTTGTGTTTTCGGTTTACCTATAAGCTCTAACGTGGACTATGAGATTAACCTCTTTATAAATTGTATAGATTTCAAAATTTGGAACTTTTTCTAGATAATAGCGGTACCTCAGTATAAAATCCCTTCATCAAAGGGTACCTATTGGGAACTCAATCAGTTATGAACTGACGCATTAATAAAATTTCAAGCACCGCTCCTCCAATCAATAAATGCTTACCAAAAGGTCCTTCACAATAGGTACAACACAATCGCATAGAACCTTGTGCGAGTCAATGAGGGAGCGGCAGGGCGCGGCGGACAATGGTCCCACTCCTTTGTTCATTTGGATTCTACTCAATTTATTGCGAATGTAATGTGGGAAAACTGAGATAATCGCCGATTCGATAAGGATTGGGAATTTGAATTTTAATCGATTTTGAATCGACATTCCAAATACCTACTCCCGAATAGAAAGGTGGCGCGCACATTCTGACTCCAATGGTGTTGGTCTCCAACGTGTGTCTATGGGCGGCCTAACACATATTAACTAGTTTGGTACATTCATTGTGAAAATGAAAGTTGCGTGCTTGCATTTTCACAAACACACAAGCTTGGTAAATGATTACAACCGTGGGAGAGCCATGCCTTCGGTATGAATGGGCCGGCTCGACCGGAGTGACACCACGTCCTCACAGAAGGACCGGTGTGAAGCAGCGCCTGTGTTTCGTCGAGTGAGTGAGGGTACCGGAGACCCATTTTGGGGGGAAAGGGGTTAAAGGTTGGTAGATACTTGTGACTCTACTGGTGTTGCAGGTGTCTTTGGGTGGTGGCATTCGCTTACCATCAGGTGATCCGTCTGCTCGTCTGTCACCTATCACAAAGATCATTAAATGTATGTTTTTAACTAACAAAATTAATTTTCTAACCATTCTTGACCATTATGGTCAAATTTTTTCTTTCGTATAGGTACGAAAGAAAGAATTTGACCTACAAAATGTTTGGCTACGTAGCTGTAGTTACCCCACCAAATTTCCAACATTCCCCGAATAAAACTCCTTGTTATCTTTTACTCGAAAGGAATCCGAGGTGCTACTTCAAAGATAAATACCGTACATACTTAAAGTAGGTAACAATAGTTTACTCATTCTGAATGCTGTAATTTTTTTTTCTTCTGAAATGAAAACTATGACTGTCAATCTCTCTGACGGAACAATACCGTTGTAAGGCCCAGACAGCAGACACAGTGGAAAATCAATTATTTTATGCCTTTTATAAGGCTTTTGGGTCTTACAACGATACATCATCATCATCACAATAATTTTCAGCCATAGGACGTCTACTGCTGAACATAGGCCTCCCCCATCGACCATACCAATCCCGTAGGATGCAGTCCGTCTCCAGTCTGACTGATTGGAGAATTTGGAGGCAGTCACCCGTGACTCTGACATTGTCATCCGTCCAACTCGCGCTAAACATCTCTCTGTTCTTATTTAAGAGCATCGCTCTTGTCGGTGGAGTATCCTCCATTATTCCCTAGACTCTGCCAGCACCTTCAAATCCTTGTACGTCATGATATTCATCTTCTCCTTCATTTGTTGGATGTAATTCTTTCTTGAATTTCCTGTTCCCCTTCTTTCTTCCACTTTCCCTTCCAATATTGTTTTAAGGAATATATTGTCATGTCTTATTAGGTGTCTTAACATAACAAGATTAACAGAACACACATAACATAGGAGATCAGTACTTAAGTCGTGATTTTTTTAAACTTTTCCGTGACATTTCACGAGTTAGCGGGTCACGTACATATTCCACAGCTATTGACCATTCTCGTATTCTAGTAAGGATTTAGTGTTTGACGGCCAGAAAAACTTCGTGAGATAATTCTGGGCGTGTATCCGCGTTCATTCAATTTGTTCGGTTTTCAAGGCTAGGGGAGATCACAAATTATTTAACTTTAGTATCTAGACTCGACAACGTAAGCTTTAAAGACAATCTTGACTTATATTGCATGCGTCCAATTAGTTGAAAACTGCCGACGATGTGTTCCCGGAACGCTATGATTTGGAGATTTCAAGAGAAGAGTGAATAGACTGTTAATAGACAGACATGTTGCGCCCTTGGCGGCCACATCTAAAAAAAATTAATAAACTCCCGAGAAAAAGAGACGAAAGAAAATATTGACTTCTTTATTTTAAAACTTGTTACTAATTGAATGCAGTAGTTAGTAGTCGAAAACAAAATCCCAATCGACTTTTTATCGCACAAACTACGGTAACAAATTCAAAGTTTATATCAGGATGTGCATAAATTAACTACATTGCTTCGCTAACCGCTCAAGCTCTCTTTAGAATAACTTTGCATACGTCCATATGGATACCATTGATCGCACTCCTGTCGCCTTATTCCCGTGAGATAAGGTCCCTAATCGCTCGACAATACACGTTTATTAGTGGTGTATTCGCACTTACTTCATTTGTTATTCAATTCGAGTACAGCTTAGACACAGACCACCTACGGTATTGGCCTATGGCATGTAGTAATCAAACGTTTAGTTTCGATTTATTAGCAATAGATGGAATGGAGGCATGTCGAGACGCAAAATTGCTCTAGTTCGTTTTGTGAGGCTTTTATTTAGCTGTAGATTGTTAGTTAGCATGGTGGGTTTTATCTTTTGTAGGTACTTTGAATACCTATTGAGTGAAGTTTTTCAAATACGTACAATGTTGAAACAAAATAGGAAAATCTGATTACATATTTGCATGCAAATCTTAGGAAATGTTGAATACCTACATTATCCTGCCCGTGTAAAAATACAGACAGAATACTGTAACTCGACTTTTTACTAACTGTAATCACGTGTCAGTATTTTGGCAGCTAATTCTAATTAAATATGAAGAAAGTCATGAAAAATGTTTTTGTGGAACTAATAGAGTTCCAATGTTTTATAAACAATGGGGTGACCATACCTTATGGTATAAGCGGCCAGTGGTGCCATCAGTTAATTTCATTAAAGTAGGAAGGATATTATATTAAGGGTTAGGAGGATATTTAACCCCACAGTAAAATCTGCAAAATTCTTATTGTTAATTAGGTCCTTGTAGGATCTGGCTAAAATTTATCCCTCAAACCATCAGACGCATAACTTTTTGACACAGAAACCATGAACACGAACTATCAAGAAATAAAAGAAACATCATATTTTATCTACGGGATTGAAACAACTCAAAAGCCATTAGCCGTGCATCATTCAGATTTACGAATTGTGACCGTTCGTAATATTTTTATCATATTTTATGCAAAACAGCTTGGTTTGGATTCCGACGGTGATGCACGAATGGAAATGAAGCGTGACGTACATTTTAATGTAAAGGAGTGCAGGGGACCGTTTTAGTGGATTTATTCAAAATCACGACTAAGTAAAATCTTTTAACGGAATTCATATAGATAAATAAGTTTTTTTCCTGCAACGTGATGCCTTCCTAGTTGAGTCCTAAGCTGTTGCTTCAGAGCCCGGGGTACGCTTGGACTATGGTCCAGGACTTTCCAGGATAATCCAGGAATTGTGATAGTTGGACACAATGAAGCGACTGTGGTTCGAATTTCGCAACCCTGAACCAGGGGGAACCAGGCCAACAAGATCAATAGAATATTTTTATTTGCAAGAACGTGGTGCATAATACAGGTGGTTTCATTACTTCTTTTGTGCTTGTAAACCTCATATTTGGATCTTACGGCCGCTTATTATCAGGCGGAGTGAGGTCATCCTGACCGTCGTCAATAAAAAAAGGTGGTGCATATTGGTAAAAACTAATGCTGTGAAGTACAAGACACATTCACCCGTTTAGGGCACAACACTACAGGGGATAACACTTTCAGAACAATTACTTTCTCAACCATTCAGAAACTATCCGAGAAATTACCAAAACATTGTAAAACAGTGAGTTTTTTTTGTATCTAAACGATCAATGAAACTGATCTAATGACTCACCCCTCACCCCTACATATATCACCAATCCACAAACGTGTGAACGTGCTTATGTTCCGAAGGGATCCCATCGCTCTCCAGCTTCCTGTGGGAACCCGTCCCGATCTTTGACGAGGGACACGTGCCTATTGTTGGTGTCCCAACACAATGTTGGTCCGAGGGTGGCGTATCAAAAAGTCAATGAAGACCTCTTTACTGAATGATCTCAGTTTGATTTATTCAACTAAGTATTACATTTTATTGTATGGATTATTTTTTGAGTATTATTTTTTGAGGTTTTAGAATGTTTTTCGAACGTGTTTAGTTTGCATCCCTGTTAGTAATCCAAAGTTAGTCTGAGCTTAAAACTGCTAACTTAAACTTTTATTTGCCTCACTTAGAAAAGTGATAGCATGATTTTTAAACCGTGACCTAACTTTAGTTCCGCTTTTGTAATAAGGGTATGCCTCTTGAGATGGTTTTAGTGGGGGATGAAAAATATTATGCTCCATAATCTTTTTCTTATCTTATAGGTGGCAGACGAGCAAGCGAATCACTAGATCGTAAGCAATTGCCGTCGCCCAAAACATCCACAATACTCGTGCAGTAATAAATACGCTGCTAACCTTTTAACCCCCTTTACCCCCGATTGGACTTCCAGCACTCTCACTTTCGAGACGAAACAGTGTTGGCACTGCTTCTATTTGTTTTCTGTTGTGGTATCAGTCCGGTCGTGCCGGCGGCGCGGCGGCCCATTCATGCCGAACTGTGGCTTTACCACGGGTTATTCGTGAATCCCTGTTATTGATAATTTTATTAATGACAATTTGGGTGTTGCGTTTCTAATTCTACATAAGTACATTGTGTACCTAAAAAAATGCACTGTGCTTATAACAATATTATTCTTCATTTAGTCGATGACGATATGTCGTTGATCGAATAAATTCAAAACTGCCAATGCGATGAAACCGATACATCACTCTCAAGAGTACCATCCACAAATCAAGCATGCCTGCATTTCATCTCGCTCGCTTGTCACATTTAAAAGGCAAAAAAGTGTTGTATCACACATTCCTTACTCCACCTTAAATTCTGCCGTGTTAAAATAACTCGAAACATCGCCGATAAAATCGATTGCAAATGTAATCGAATCGAAATCACCAGTAACAAGAGTACCGCCCGCAAAACAAGCTGTGTCTGCGTTTCATCTCGCCTGTCACATTTCACAGTAATCAGATCCCGGTTTAATTAAATCGGCGTGGATTCCGCCCGCTGCGAATAGTTCCGAATGCGGGATGTAGGGGAGCAAGTATCGATAACTTTTATTTTTCTTGTGAGACAATAGATAGAGGTGCAATAAATCTAAACCTAGGAAGTCAGGCGTTTGTGATTGTGCGATGTGGAATGTGTGTGGAATCTTGGCATGGCAGCTCTAAATAAACTAGACCTCATTCTTTCTTGATCTATCAAAATCGATGAATGAAAATTAATCGACAGTCTTTATCATTCTACTGTTGTACTGCATTCATCTTCTAAAAACTGGCTAAGTGCATGCCGGGCCACGTGCGATGTAGGGTTTTGTAGTTATCCATGATGGATTTCCTATGACCTTTATGTTTTCCCTTGTGTCGAAATACTCGTAGTTATAAAATCGCATCCCGCCCGCCACTCACTGAAAGCGCACGCGCTCTGCATAAGTAAATCAAGTATACTGTATTACCTTACTTACTTAGGACGATAATTGTAGTATAAGATGTTTATAAATTTTAAATAATAGATAAATCTGTGTTGAGTGTATGCCTGATGGGAAAATTCATTATTGCGACGGTGAAGTGCAAATACCTGCTATCAAACAAAAACACTTTATTATGTCAATGGCATTATGGTCGATTTCATATGTTAATTAATTTGTTAGATAGCAGGTATTGGCACATAACCGTCGAAGGTATTTTGTTGATAGTGAAAAATATCGACTTTTATTTGCCAAGCCCTAGGCGCGAATATGAAAGTTTCACAGATTATATCGTTTCTGCTACAGTTTATTTACAATTTTCGTTAGGGAGTAATAGAGTTTGTGAATGTTGCAGGCCAGCTCGCTGGAAAATTTCATTAACAATTTTAGGTTCTATTTGTTTTTTCAGCAATCGAGGATAATCAGTTTTCGTATAGCGTTTAAAATATTATCTTTGCAGCTTAAAAAAATAAATTGATACAAAACATTTGAGCTCTGAGGTAGTCCTTGTTATTGGGCATCGAGTTTTTCATCACCATTAAAATGTTTCTTGACTGGACACGGGGGCAATTTTTGCACATCCGATATGAAGTCAGTACCCCGACATGATGGACCCCATACCCTTATAAACTATTTTAAGGTCTGTGTAAAATTAAAGTCGCAGAATACGCCAATAGGTACAAAGCAAGTGTTTCATTCTGTACCAATTTATGTGCTATTTTCTCAATTGATTACAAAGAGCACATTTTCTCCAAATTACTGCCTCAGACACGTAATTCGTTAAAGTAAGATAATGACATAAACGCGCCGGCCATTTCCCAACAATTAGTCAATTCCCTGAACTATGAATACCAGATGACTTCGGACGACCTCTTGAACAACACGAACTCAAGCCAATTTGCGAAATTTAGTTGACCTATTAAGAAGTAATACCTATCCAATACTGCTTGGGGGGATCCAGTGATCAATTTATCAATATCTCTGTAGGCTTAGTTGGTGTTCATAACAAAATGATTATGTGATTGTTTTGCTGTACAAATTCCCTTAATAGAGCATGGTTTTAAGCAAAATTAACTGAATCGTACAGGTTTCCTCGCCTCATTGCCGAGCTAGAAGTTAGTACGTACTTAGATAGAAACTTTCCCTTAACCCTGTATTACCTGTTATTTAAAAAGTTTTGATCTATAGTGCGATTCTCGTCTAAGAGATCGGCCCATTAGTATAAATGTATAAGTTCGCAATAGAGACACAATAATGTAGAGCGGACCTGAGCATGCATCCCTGGATTTTTCAAAAGATTATACCTATGCATGTTGCCACTATCCGCTTACCGGAAACCTGCTCGTTTCGTATAGTGGAAACCCAAAATTATTGCTAAAGTGATTCTGAACTTGTAACCATAATTCAGTTTGTCGGGTTCCCTTTTTTAAGGGAAGCAAAGGTAAGGCGGCAGTGGTGACAAATTCATTAGGCTCACCAAATCCTGGATCATAGTCCAATCATATCCCGTTAGATGCAACTGAGAACCACACGCTGATATAAATAAGTAATAGAGCATAAAGGCATTTGTACAGTTTACCCTAAACTGCGTAAATTTCCAGTTTCCATAACTTATTCATCTTTTTTTGACATTTGAAGTATGAATCAACTGTCAAAGTTTGTACTTAAGTAGTGCATAACGTCAAATTCTCAATTCAGAAACCGGCCGTATGACTACTAATATCACAAACGTAGCCTATCACATTGGAAGTATAACACATTCCACGACCAGCCCAACTTCCCCGTTCGTGTTCCCGTAACATTAAGAGGACAATTGATGCCAATCTGAGGCATTAGCAGCGCGCTGACCGCTCCTAGAATGGCGCCCATAGATCGCACTTTGCATTAAAGGTTAGCATATAGCAGTTCAGCGGAGACTGCATCTATGTATGTAGGAACTTTAAACTAACTAGTGAACGCTAACTTTAGCAGCTTCGCTCGTATGAAATTCGGTTTTGCTACAACATTTTTTTTAAACTTTCCCTATAGGTACAGGGTGAACCATTCTAAACTTTGTTCTACGACTTTAAAAAAAACGTCGAAGATTTCTCTTGACTCTCCAATTCCATATAAAATTAACAAGTTACGTGACCGACTTTTTAGGAAAAGTTATTTTTTTATGCGAATTTTGAACAGTTAGGCCAGAACAATTGTTCAGAATGATTGGTACATGACGTGGTTGAAGGGATGTTAAAGTTAATGTCCACAGTACCCCTGTATGTTCCTTCGGCTTAACAGCTACACAGAAAAAAGTTCATTCGAATCCGCTCAGTAGTTCCCGAGATTAGTGTCCGAACAAACATGACAGAAAAGGACCTAATTCCTAATGACTTGTATTTTGTTCCATTCTTTGGACAGACGATTTGCGCAAATTGGTAGGCAGGTGCTGGTTGCGAGTAGCTGAGGATAGCTCAAATTGGAGAACATGTTTTTTTTTTAACTAAATAAAGTCAGAAATCTACCCTATAACATTCTAGATCTATAGGTACAGTGTTCTGCAAAACGAGGCTTAACGTTTAACCAACCTATGTACCATACGGGACCACCAGATTTAGAACTTTGTGCAGTTATGATAAGGTAGAAAACCTTTTGAATAAAGATGTCTAGTTAAGGCTTAAGTGAGTAGTGGTCCGAACGCGTCGCGTGCGCAGGGTCGTCAACACGGAGCGAGATCAGACCAGTCCGCAGATGCGCTATGCCAGCCAGTGATCCTCAAACATTTGGTTTATCAAAAAGTCAATACATCGAAAACAGTATGTTTGCTCGTTTGCTCACCAATCAGCATTTGGCAAGTGTGGTGATTAATCCTAATCCCATCATAGTAGCGATGACTTGACTTCTATGATACAGGCCTTTGTCCTGCAGTGGGACATTATATGTGCTGATAATAGGTAGTAAACCTACTTAGTTTTGATTATTTCAATATCAAATGAAAATAAAATTGCAAATTGTAAAAGTAACTCAAAGTGTGAGTGTATGTACGTAGGAGGTATTCGGCGAATGTGAAATGAAAATTCGCTAGAAAAAGTACTTACTCGTATGGAAAAATATTGCTACACCGAAAAAAGGATGTTGTTGCTAGAGAAATATCTAGCTAAGGATTAAGCTGCTTCACGCTAGTCTTCTGTGAGGCCATAGTATTAATTATGGCGTGAAGCAGTGCCTGCGGTGTGTTTCGAAGGTGAGTCAGGTAACGGACGCCCAATCAAACCAAAAAAGGCCCAAAATTGGCAAGGTCCTATACGTCATAAAAGGTCAGCAGCGCACGTGTGACTGTACTGGTGTTTCCTGGTGTATATAGGCGGCGGCAATCGCTTACCATCAGGTGATCCGTCTGACACCTATAGCAAAAAAAAGGAAAACAGCTAATATTTTAGTACCTACAATAATTGGTAATATCTAGGTATCAGAGTTGATCTTATTAAACCGACAAGGACATAAGAAACTGATCTTTGATCCAGGCCGCATGCGATCCACGAACAGGTTTACGATCCCTGCGCAGGCGCTTCTTCGACTAGTCTAGTGCTATCTCATTACACGCTTCTTACATCGTTTCTGTGCATTTTATTGCAACGCTGGCAACGTGTTCTATTTCATGTTTGACGTTTTTCTTTGAAAGGTCCTAAGAGCCCAGACAGCAGACAGTCGATTGTTTAGCCATTTAAATAGATTTTTGGGTCTTACGACCTTAAAGTAGAGCATCGACAATATTTTGTATTTTAAAATGAGCATAAATCCTATTTGAAGTTTACAATTAGTAGATTTTAATACTTATACCACTTATACTTTGGACGAGTAAAGTTTGTAAAAAATATTGGCTTACTAGGAAAGAAGTTTTGTTCATGAAACTAAAGTAAACATTTTATTTAATTTTAGGGAATGCACTTAACTCCCTATTAGAGGAAAAAGAATTGACGTTAGGTTAGTATGTTTTTTCCTAATGTTGTATTAGATGAATTTATTTGTGTGAGTTGCCAATGTTAAAAAATTTGAATATGAGTAGGTACGTATATTTTTCCAGAATCTTTGAACCCGTTCATCACATGCATTTTTAATTCCATAATCTCTTACAGTCTTTCAATCGATGAACAAACACAATTTCCAAACTAGAACAACCGTAGGAACGGAAACACGTTTTCAATGCAGCATATAAATAAACAGATGACATTCCAGTCTAGTTCAGACTGTGGCTTAGCAGTATGGCCACCCGCTGGGAGTTTACTAGGACTGCATCAGGGTTATAGTGTGACCACGTTTTGTTAAGCTGGTGTTCCTGTCCGATCACATTAGAGTAACGTTGTATCATTATATTTTTGGAGTCTTGTAAAGGGAGTGCTGCACGTAGAAATGAGTAGCCTACCTACGTCATATTAGTGAGACCAAGATTGTTATGTCGTACTTTTGGAGTTGGAAATGCCGATGATATTGGAAACCCTCAAGAACATTGTGGATACTGAGGTACACCTCAGAGGAGCTCAACCTGCTGAGTATAAAGAATCGCAGACGCAGACAAATAAGTAGGGTTTCTGGGGGACTTTGAACCTATTGAAAAGCATTAATTATTATCGTCGTAAGGCCCAGACAGCAGACATAAACACAAAGGAAAATCAATTGTTTTATGCCTTTTAAAAGGCTTTTGGGCCTTACGAAGTTAAACTTTTCATTTACATTGCCTCACTGTCGAGTAACTGTCCATCAGGCTCTGAAAATTATGTCACAGTTTTACCTCTTAGATATTAAATGTGAACATTTACTAATCCTAGTATTTAGAAGAGGTGTGACCAAGTGTCTCAGTGCAACATAGATAACTGATAGCACCCCGGTCCAGCTTAGGCAAGCATAGGCTGGCTTAGCGACAGAGCGGCCAACTGTCGAGTGTTTAGTGGGATTAGCTCCTCAGCCAGCCGCTTCATTGTATGAAGGATCCTGCATATTTAATCGTAATGAAATATGAAGCAAGTTGCAGAACTTCGTTTTTAGAATGTGACCTAAAATTTTGTAATTCTGGTGTACCTCCGTAAAGTAACTTCTTCTATATAATTTTTAAAAAGGTTAATTGCATAGTCAATCTTGTAAGTAAACTAAAAAGCCGAAACATTTTCGCGATGTAACCGTCTACTGATGAACTTAAATAAAATTTGTCAAATGTAATTATGCAATGAAACCATCATTGCAAAACATAACATATTCTAGGTGACTAAAATACCCAAAAACAAACAGACTGGTGCATATGGTAGTGGATCTACCTCATGTGTACCTATAATTTTTATCGGTTTGTCATACCGACAAAAATTATAGGTTCGATCCCCACTCTAAACAACAAGGAATACCTAGTTTCATATTAGGCTTTACTTATTTACTTTGGAATATTTATCCCGAATCTCAATTTAAAGATACAATCGCAAATATCATTCCGTGTTTATCCACGTTTATCCACGCTCCGTTAATCACTTCCCAATAACAACAATACTGCGCCATTGCTTACTTGTAATTATCTTTAATTTAATCAGCACGGTTCCCTTTAATAATGTAACCCGCGTTTCCTTTATTTGCCGTTATCTCTTATTGAGTTAAATCATGGCGACCCTCGCACAAAGGCATATTATTATAGATGGAATTATTCCGATGTGCAGATATTGCTCCGTCCGGCCCCTTGTACCGATGGGTTCCAGGGCTAGCAAAATTTCGACCCTTGAGGGTCTGAACTATGTTTTTTCTGTTATGGATTGTTTGTCATATGATGCTAGTGTAGCACTCACATATATCAGTGTGTAATTCCCGGTTGCGTCTAAATCTGTCGCTTCGGAACCCGAGCTTAGAACACGATTCAGGATTTGGGGAGTCGGTAATTACAATGAAGCAGCTGCCGTCTGACTATTCCGACCCTTTAACAGGGGAACAAGACCAATTGAAATATAGCTACACGGTTCAGATTTTTTTCGGAGGTTGTGTGCAGGTTTCTACACGATGAATTTCTTGAAGATTCTAGCATTAAAAAAATAAATCTTTTAGTCGCATCTTCAACGTGAATTTCAACTAACGAGCAATTTAATTGAGCAACCAGGCAGTTAAATAGGTAGGTATCTATCACCGCGGTCTTTGAAATTTCTAGAATTAAAATGCTTACAACATAATTATCTTTAATTGCATATATCTTTTAAGTTATACATGAAAATCAGCTAATTAATAATGAGTACGAAAATAGATATAACCATCGTAGCAACCTTATTCTTAGAGAGAGATATTGAATTTGCAACGTTACTGGCACAAAAGGGTATAACAGGTTGGTCACAATAAACGGCCCGTATTACCGGACTTTTTGTCCGGCGTCTATCGGAATGCTTGCAAATCGTATGCATCTGATGCGACGGGCCGGGAGCTTGTTTGCATCGTTGCACTTGCGATGTTTTTGCTTGATTTTTGTAAGCAACGGTTGCAGCAACATTGAATTAATAAAGTAGAGTAGAGTTTCTGTTCTATTTTTTATTTCGAATTTATTTACTTTTTATTTCGAAGTGTATGCGAGGAATTGATATTGATGCTACATACTGGCGAACATTGTTTTCAACAAAAAGCGTTTGGATGTCTTAGTTTTACAACTTCAGTGTTATCGATTTTCACATTAACAATCTCGAGCCATTCTTTAAGAAACTTATGTTTCTTATTGTACATAGTACACAATTTGAAAACATCTTGGCCCAGGTCATCATAACGTCGGTTACAACTGGGTGTTGAGGGGACGTCTACTCCCGGGCATGAGTATCAGTTATGAAGATGATATTCAAATTTCAATCCGGGAGAAGATTTTCAAGCGGGCCACCATTTTGGTGTGACTAAAATGCAAAATGGCGTCGTGAAAACTCCACTCGAATGACTGACACCAAAAGAGTCGTCCAAAAAATATGCTTTAGGTATCGGTCCCGATACCAGTGTCTATTTAGCATTATGATTTATGCCAACATTGAATGACATGACATGGCTAACCGATTTTCACACACCCATATTGCCATTTGCGTCGCATATATTACGCGTTTTGCACTTGCCCGCGATCGCTGTGTGTACCCGGCGCTGCCCGCTTTCCCACTCTTCGTTCTGTCAGCCGGTAGCGTTTCCACCGCATTCATTAGCGCTCGTGTAAAAACTCGTCAATTTTATGGCAGTGCTACAGTTGCCACAGTTTAGTGGGAAGCGCGTGAGAGTTTCGAGATGTATGAAGTGTAGGTTTAATGCGAAAGATAGACGTGACAACGAATATTTGAGGAATTAATGGAGATTTCATGCCATGCCTTATGGCATTAATGGTTACCATCCTACTACTATTATAAAGGCGAAAGTTTGTAAGTATGGATAGCTATAGCTACATCTTATAACGTAAACGTCAGTGATGCCTTAATTTGTCCTTTGTGACAAGAAAATTCGCCACTCTCTATTCTTTGCCATCTGTTGCTAATCCGGCTTTGAAGGTGACCAAGATCCTTCTAGACCTGGTCTATATCCAGCGATATCTGGGCGCTGGCCGGAATAGCTTCCCAGGTATACCTTCTTAACTGCTTGATCCGATTCCATTCTCTCAACGTGGAATATAATCACAGAGTAGGTACTTTTATATATTAGGGAAATATAATAGGGCGAGACATAGATAGCAAGGGGCAAAATATTTTAATTTAACTCTTTCATTCAGTAATAGAGAATGATCCACAGTTCAATTGTTGTTCAAAATGGCCAGTAGGTTTAAAGGGAAGCGGTTTTTATACTCTAATTCTTCTGACAAAAGGGTAATTCGTCCATCACATGCTTAAACAGTAGGTACATCAATTTGATGAAATTTTGAATTCAAAAAGCATACTACTCAGTTAGGTATGCTTATTCTCTTATTATGACAGCGCAGTCACCGTTCCCGTTTTAAACTGAAACATGCTTCACTTTCATTCAGTAGAAAACGTTGAATTTGAGGAGTTTGAAAACTCCCCAAATTCCACGCGGGCTTAGGTGCAAACGGTTGGAACTTCATTTATTTGAGAACACAACAAAGCCGGTGAAAACAGCTCAACAACTTCGCAACCAACTCTATGGTGCAGTGCGGATGCAAATAGCTGCATACTGCAGATGTTGTCGAGAAAGCCTACTGGATTGTGGACCACGATTCTTACTTATTTTTATTTTATTGTGTAACAAAATCCACAACTCTTATAATTTAGTACACTGATCTTAAACACGTAAGCACAGCAGCCAAAATGGACTTACTTTACTAATGCATAGATTTATCCATACTAATATTATAAATGAGAAAGTGTGTCTGTCTATCTGTATGTTTGTCTTTCTTTCACGGCAAAACGGAGCGACGAATCGACGTGATTTTTTAATTGACAGATGGTCTAGACCCTGAGAAAGGACATAGGCTACTTTTATTGCGAAGAAGGGGTTAAAAGTGGGGTAAAAAGTTACTTTTCCACGCGGACGAAGTCGCGGGCGGCTGCTAGTGTCCTATAAAATTTGTTAACCTTTTTATAGGAAAATAAAAGTCTGTATGAAAGAAGATAGCTTGGTGTTATTCTAAATAGTTTGCGTCTATCAATAGCTTTGTCTTATTCTAGCCTATAATGGTTTTATTCTATCGGGTTTAGGACAAATTAGTTTGGACAGGGCTATACTAGTTAATCCTATTGTGTATAGGAAGAACCACTTTAGCCTAGGCAAAACTAGTTTGTCCTGAAATTGGGTTTGGCCGGTAACATATACATATTGTAGTGATTTTACTGATTGGCATAATGTAAACCTCTCCAAATTTTCAATACACCTACTGTCTAAACCGGGAGACCGTTTAGTTTAGAATTGTTGTGTTGATGTAAGTAAATTGTAGGTATTATTATGTAGACGTGAGTAAATTGACGACCCATTTGGCGCAATGGTTTGAACGCCGGTTGAGACGCAAGGGTCGTGGGTTCGATTCCCGCACCAACACAAATGTTTGTTGATGAAGCAGATATTTGTGTTGGGTCTGGGTGTTTGTAGTTCCTTCGTTGTTTCTGGGTTCCATAGTACAAGGGAAAACCTTAGTTTGGGACCAGGACAATGTATGTGATGTTGTCTCAATTAAAAAAAATTGAAGATATTTTATGCTTCGATACATTTTATTTCCACGTGCAAACTATTAACTTAACATAAGTACTTATATGCAATTTATATCTACACCAATCTTTTCTTTAAACACTGCTTTGGTCACTTAATTTGGTAGGTACTCTGCTTATTTAAATTACATAATCACATAAGTGGGTTCCGTGGCGACCCCACAGGTGTTGTCTTTGGATGAAATGTGCATGTATCCATCGATTCCCCACTCCTTGCCCCAGGAGTTCTTCAGGATCCAGTAGGTTTCTCCGTACTCTTCGCCGTAGCCCACCAGAGTTACTTCGTGAGTGAGTGGATTTGGTGAGCTGAAATAATGCGTGAAATAGTTTTTTAGATTTTCGCGTTGCACCTAAATTTACAATCCGCTTGTAACCACGATATGGAATAGAATGTCCAAGCGCACTATTCCATACATACAAGCACAAGTTTTACGTACATACCTACTCATGTCCTCGTTAAAGTCTGATTATTCAGATTTGCCGCTTTAACCGAAATATCGGTAAGGACATTTTATTATAATACTAGCCTTAGCCTTAGATGAGACTTATCTCAGGATGTCACCAAACCATTCGGTTGACGGAAGTTAAAAGATTTGGTGTAGTGTCTTGCCTGGCACCGTTATTTTTTATGTGTTAGGTGGCAGATGAGCATGATGGTAAGTGACGGTAGCCGCCCATAGAGGCCAGCAACACCAGTAGAGCAACAAGTGCGCTGCTACCTGTCTCCCCGATTGGACCACCGGTACCGGTAACCTCACCATTCACGGTACTGATCCTTACATATCGAGGGTTTACTATGCAGCTATCATTAAAACATCGATTGACGCTCACATATTCATTCCACCTTAGATCGATAACGATTAACTTTAACGCTGTAATTATTTTTATCAAAATACGTACCAATCTGGATCGTAGTAGACACCAGACGAATAACTGGAAAATGTAGCTGGCTCTGCGTTCACCGAGACTGAGAGAGGTCCGTGGTTAACCAAAGCTACCTGCAAAAGAACACAAGGCCAGGGAATAAATAGTCTGGGTTTTTAAGTGAAGGAAAGAACGACTAGCTAAAGTTATCTCCCTATATATCTACCCAGTATCCAGGAGATGAAAATACTAGAATCCCGGTATTTTTCTCGACTTTAAACCGGGAATACCGGTTAGAAGGGCCGGTTAATGTGATGATTTTATAGGTGACAGTGTCAGGGTATCCGAAGATTCATCCACAGCCAGGCCTCGGAAGGCGTCGCCGTAGAGCGTTTGCTTGAGAGCGGTAAGTATGTTATTAAAATAATACCGTGATAATGGTTATTGAGACGGCTCAATAACTTGAGACTTATTATCATCTACTTGGACATTGACTGGCCGGATGCCGCATTTAGTAGTGACCCTGCCTCATGCGCCAAAGGTCGTGGCTTCGATCCCCACCCTGGACAAACATTCGTGTGAAGAACACTTGTGTTTCATCAGTATCTGGATGTTATATTATGTATTTAAGTATATTAAGTGTGATCCCCTGCAGTCTGATATCTGCAATACAAGTGCTCAAGCTACTTAGTACGGAGTCAGGTCAATATGATGTCTGGTATGATTGTGTGATTTTATTTAATATCAACTAAGCGTGCTATGTATCTAAAACCATTGCTTCAGAACCTGGGAAAGATTTTGGTCCGGAATGTGGTCATGGTAATTGTTGTTAAAATGTTCAGTGTTCAGTTCACCCGCAGTGGAACCAATAAGGAAGACAACGGGAATAAATCCTAAATATCTGTGTTAATAATAACTTATCTAGTTTCTTACTTTAAGCGCGTTGATACTGAACGGGCTAACATTCGTAAAACCAGTAATAGGGTAGGTCTTGGTCATATTCTTGATACTGCAAAAACCATCCTGGAAATAATTATATTACATTAATGCCTACTTAGAACCCAAGTCACTGGGGCAATCATTATAATAATAATTAAGTAGAAGCAATACAAATTTTAAGCAAAAACAGATTTTTAATAAAACGTTAAGCGGATTTTTTTATGTGATAGGTAGCAGGCGAGCAGGCGGATCACCTGATGGTAAGCAATAAAACGATGAAACGATGGTAATGATGGTAGTGGTGATTTGAAATAAAACTTTTTTTATTGTATAGCTTTGAGACCTGAGCAACTGGGTAAAAAATATTTTGTAAATATCTTTTGGTGGAAAAACAAACTCCACGTTAACGCAGTAAAAAAAAACATTGTAATATATTTTTTTTTACTTTTTAATTTATGAACCCGTGAAAAATATGCTATGGTTCGTTTCGAATGTGTCTCTGAGTGTATTTGACCAGATCTAAAAATAAACGTTATAGTTAACAAATAGGGTTTACCGAGTCAGTGTATCCGCCATATTCCGCTTCAGTGGGCAAACCATATTCCATCATCCATTCGTAAGCAGCAGTGTCAAATCCTCCATCACAACCGGCCGCACCGTATCTGCAAAAATGCTTGCACTCGTTTAAGATGTAGGAAAAGAAATACATCAATTACGGTTTTATAAGTGATTGGTGGCAGACGAGCAGACGGTTCACCTGATGGTAAGCGATGGCCACCGCCTATAGACACCTGCAACACCAGTAGTCACAAGTGCGCAGCCAAACCTTAACCCCCTTTCCCCCAATTGGGCCTCCGGTAGCCTCCCTCACGTCCTCCCTCAGTCGTGTGAGACTAAACACAGCGCTGTGTCACGCCGGTCTTCTGTGAGGCCGTGAGGCAGGAACTTTTAATTGATGCTATGAACGACTCTATCAATATCAAAGCAAGTTGTCCATTTAGCTACTCACTTATAAAGAGCAATGTGAACAAATTCAGATTTTATTGCTATTGACCAACATTATAAAAAAATGAATAAAAATATGGATAAATGTTCCTTACGGCCAAGCACAATCCAACAAAGCCTGGTTACTCAGCATGATAAGCTTGCCAGTGGACCGCGCGAGGGCTCCTTCCATCGAAGCTGTGGTGCCGAAGGTCCAGCAAGATCCACAGAACTCTTGGTCTATAATAGATTATACAGCATTAATTCTATGGTCGAAGATTCTCTCTTCTGTTATTACTGTGAAATATAAACCGTAATAAACATTAACAAAACGAAACAAAAATGTAAGTCCTGTCGCAGTCCACCACTGAATATAGGCTCTCCAAATGTTCGGCCCCTTGATCTATCCTTCACTTCTCGTATCTAGCTCCAGCCAGTTATCAATATGGAAATCAACACTCTACTTGGCCTGATGGTGTTCTTATACTACATGTATAGAGATTTAGTCTCCACTCCATACCACGTTTACCCAAAAATCGACAACAGTTCTACGTTTGATATACCTCACCTACTTCAGTTTGCTAATCAGGTGAATGAAACAAGTCAAATATAGTTTTCAACTTACTCTTTACTGGTGTGACAAGACCATGAAGTCGGGCATCATACTCTTTTGGCAAAGATTGGACTAGCTCATCCAGTTCCGAGTCCGAGTAAGGGAAAGGTATGGTGCCAGTTTTACCCTTCGGCCTAGATATTAAGCCCTTGTGCTTGGCCAGTTCAGCTTCGGTACGATCAGCAAACTGGTTGAGGGTTAGTTTGTAGCCAAGATTCTTGCGGTTGGTGTAGGATATAAGCCTGGACAGAATAAAAGCTCTTATTGAAGAGCGAATTGTGGCAAAACCGTACTTATTCACTTTGGTTTACCCAGAACAAGTTTGGTCTACAAGCTATAAATCATACTTATATCAAAGAAATAGTTCATGAGTAGTATGAAAATTGGCATAAATTTTTTTATTACCTCATGTTTTTTCTGAAGATCGTTTTCCTCATTTCATGTTCATCTTTAAAGTATTTCCTATTGTGCTTATTTTTGAATCTGTAAATAGTTAAAAAAGTATGAGCGGTTTGGATATTGCTAATCGATATTGAATTTGCAGTCACATCATTTAGGTCTTTAATCGACAGGAAGAGGGAACTCACAAGATTACTCTCAAGAGTCATGTCTAGATTCTTGGCGTTTTTACTCGTATCGTTACCGCAATTTTTTATATGTTGCCAAAGAGTTTTCAAGATACCTACTTTTATTACAAAAAAACATTCGTTGGTGTTAATAACCAGCCTTAATAATTTATTCAATTGTACATTTACTCACACTCTGAAGGCATGTTCAACGTGGGCGTCAATTTCTGGGTTTAAAAATAGCAGGTTTTCTGTGACTTCTTTATCGTCAATGGAGTAGCTTTTGGCGTCTTTGCAAACTAAAACAATTTTTTCAAGATTAAATATTCAGAATGGGTCAGCAAAAAATGACCTACTGGCACAAAATTTTGCTTATGATAAGTAGGTATAATAGTTTCTCATTTAGAATATCCTTGTAGGTATGAGACCATGCCGAGTGGAGAAGTTTGCATGTGGGATGAAAGGTACCGAAGGCTGAGATGATGATAACTATCATCATAAATTTTCTGCTAATTAATTTATTATTATAACATTATTCGATGAAATTAATGTTCAATACTTAAGTATATTTTCTGTTTGGTTGAAGAGTATTCGTGATTTGAACCAATATAAGAACCAACTTACTTTCATCTGTGTCAAAATTCTCGTCATCCGCTTGTGTATTGAAATTGTTGAATTCCCATATCTCATGTTTGTCTAAAATACCCAACCATTCGTTCGTCTCCTTTTCTTCGTATCTATAAAAACATTCATTTACAATATATTCAAAATATGTATATTTAAAATAAACGCCTACTGTTTACTGTACTGTGTGTATATTCTTTCTAATGCATTCACATTCAACGAATCAACTAATGGTCTTACCTCGTTGGAATCCATCCATCATCGGACTTATAAGCCCAAATTGTTTTTTCAACTTGTACGTTTGAGCCTGACTCTTTGTTATAGAATATCGTATTATCCTTATCATTCAGCACTTCTTCACCTAAAATTTTTAAATATTGAGAAATTATAAACCCATACACCTACCTACATACGGGACTAAAATATTATAGTAATCAATTGTTGATATAGGGTGTGTAAACGAATATAATGCATGCATTTACTACCAGTGTTACTACGCATTTTAACTTCTTCTCAGTCAGTCGCAAAACTACAGCGTAGGCGCTGGTTCACGGTGATTTTATGTGAGGCCGTGGTAGCACTCCGGTTGAGCCCATTCACGCCAAAAGTGACTTTCTTACAGTCAAACATTGTTATGGCCAAAACTGACTTTTCCAACTTTAGTTCGACACCGACCAAGCAATCGTTCTACAACTATTAAAAGCATTGTATTATTATTTGCTTACTTACCAATTATTTCGAAGTCATAATCCTTAACATCAGGTAAGATGTCTTCAAGGTATATGTTATCAATAAAGGACCCCTTCGTTTTCTTACAAACAAGAGTTACATCTTGGTTCTGATTACTTTCTGGATGGATCTGGGTTAAAATGTTACATAGGTACAGATAGCCACACATCAGGTTACCACAACTTGTTAAATTTCCTCATTGATATTCAACCTAATGTATTTGACAGTAAAATCGACTGAAGAAATTTGACAGTTTTGTTTACTTTGATATGTGGCTGACCATACCATAAAATTAAATTAAAATACAATTTGCTGTTCCTTTCATCACTTTTGTTTCAAGATGAGCTATGGCTAGGGCTGTCACGTGATATAAACGAAAAGATGGACAATACAACAAGTTTAGCCGGACATTATAGCTAACATAAACAAATGCAAGTACTTAAACATGTTCAAATTTAAAAGCCTAACAAAATCCTCAAAGGCCTGTACCTCATACTTGATACTGAAGCGTTTTTTGAACACGATGGATTTTACAGCTCCCTGATTATAATCAATTCGGGACTTCTTGGGCGTTCTCCTAAAAAAAAAGTTAACATATTAATTTACACTTATTTTTCTTGCAATCACCGCCGTGGATGGACGTCCTAAGACGTGCACTCGGCTCTGGAAAGTAACTGATCTTTAATAAGTTTAACTTTCTTACCACATTTGATAGTCTTCAAAAAAGCCAGCCAAGACGTATATTCTTGTTGCTTGAAATGTGTATGTTTCAGGCCATTCTAAGTAATCTTCTTCGCTGTCATCTGTAGTTTTAACTAAAAATATACAGAACAAATTTAAACGATTTCGTTACGGTTTCAAATTCCCAATTCAGAAAAATATTTGTTTGCAAATTTCATAATTTCGTAAATAATAACGCATAGAAAGATATACTGCGCCGATCCCCAGATAACCAGGAATTTGGATCAAGACAAATTAAATAAAAAATGGCTTAGTGCGTGTTGGGCTGCGCGCAATGTAGAGTTGCGGCGTAGTCCATGGTGCATGTCACCTTCTACGGACTTATGTTTTCTGTGGTGGTCAAAAACCATTGCCACATCGAAAGCGCCCGCGCCTTTTGTGGGGCTCTCCCTTGGGTATCTCCCAGAGTCATACACACTAATCCTCTAAGGCCCTCTAAACAACAAAACCTCGCCAGCTTGAAGAATAGGGACACTCCCATGGCCCAAAACCCTCCGGAAGCGTCAACGATGCTGGATTGCAACGCCAGCGCTCCGGATGGGGCTACCGACTCTGTAGGCCCGCTTACAATCCTGAACCCTGGCGGCTGCAGGGCAGAGAAAGGAGAAAGCATCCGCAGACCTCACTCCAAACCTATAGCCCACCGTGTAGTCACCCGTTCTAATCAATCCTCAATTACTTTCGAAAATAAAATTTAGCACCGTCCGCTATTTTTCGGAAGTTAATCTACTTACGATTCGGACTGTTTTACGGTGACATAAATACTATCAAGCTGCGATATAAAGATTCCCGTGAAGTGATAAAACACATGAATGTAGATAAAGTATTTTAGATACTCACTACTTTTACCCTCCACCGAAAATAGGACGGAAACTATAAAAATATATAAAAACCACATTTTTTCCCGACCCATCGTAGTCACGGGGGAGAAAAAATGTCGTGTAAAATATTTTTCAGTTTTATACCAATAACTTTAATCATAACTTTTTTAATTGATTACATTTCCATTAATTTTACTCCAGTAAAGAGTAACATGGATATTCTACGTAAGTTAAAAATCTTATTACACTGGTCACCGAAGCTACGGATATGGTCGCAACTGAAATGACATGCTTAGGTGCTGATGATAACTTGTTGAATTAGTAAGGGCTTTTACTGTTTTTAGGGAGTTTAACTAAAAGGCATATCCATATTAATAACGACATCATTCGGTATCAAATGTGGAACACACAGTAATGATCCTGCTCAAAAATAGTTGTTCATTTTGTTCTGATAAGATAAATGTTATGACATCATTAGTTTTCCATAAATTTAATCTAGATGTGTAAATTGCTGACACTTTAATGAACGATTAATTAATTTGGAATGTTAAATGACAATTTTATTTTGACCCGTTTGGCACAATGGTTTGAGCACTGGTTGAGACGCAATGGTCGCGGGTTCGATTCCCGCATCAACACAAATGTTTGTTGATGAAACAGATATTTGTGTTGGGTCTGGGTGTATGTGGTTCCTTCGTTGTTTCTGGTTTCCATAATACATGGGAAAACCTTAGTTTGGGACCAGTACAATGTATGTGATGTTGTCTCAATTTATAAAGAACTGTTGACTGTCACACTTTGTTAAAAGGTTTGACAGAGGAGAACATACAAGTATCTACCTATATAGGTATCATCATCATCATCATCATGTCAGCCCACATCCACCCACTGCTGAGTATAGGCCTCTCCTTGATTACGCCACTCCCTACGGTCACCAGCCAGCCTCATCCACTGTTAACCCACCACCCTTACAATCCCGCAGTGCCTGAAGACAAAGGTTTTCAACCAATGTGTCCTCCCAACGCTCATATACGGGGCCGAGACATGGACGCTCACAAGAGAAACTATGCACAAATTAAAGGTGGCGCAGCGTGCTATGGAGCGCTCCATGCTCGGTCTGTCATTACGCGATTCGCGTGCCCAACGACAAAATCCGAAAGAGAAGTAGGGTCGTCGATGTTGGTACACGAGTGTGTGAGCTAAAGTGGAGATGGGCAGGACACCTGGCAAGATGCAAGGATGATAGGTGGACTATAAAGCTTACCGAATGGCAGCCAAGATTGGGGCGACGTCTTGTGGGTAGACCACCTGCCCGTTGGTCCGACGATATGTACCTACATATCGAATTTATAAGAATATTATAAGAAAAGTGTTTAGGTATACACTTTACAATCATGTTGCGCCAGTTATCGTCGAAAGACCTAAAGCCTTATGAAAGGCAAAAACAATTGATTTTCTATTGTGTCTGCTGTCTGGGCCTTACGACGTTAAAGTAAACACAGTTTGTTATCAAGCAATAATGCTGGAGTATTGTGCCAAAACTAATTGAGGATTCTTTTCCCGTCGGCGCTTACGTGAGCGGTCGCTGGCGCCGGGGCGGCTGACAGTCGCGAAGCCAAGTACCTTGAAAGTATTGCCTGTGTTGCAAACGTGGAATTAAAAGACTCGCTAGCGTTTTACGGGATGCGTCATATTCACGAAAATCGTCACAGAGATAATGTTATTGTTATTATGATAATATGTTGTGTGTTTTATGTATATCATCCTAATAAAATTCTAATAATATTAGGTCTAATAATTAATAAAATTATTGAAAATACAAATAATAAAACTAAAATAATAAATCGATTTAAATTTATTTCAGAATTTATATATCTCATATGAAATAAGAGGCAGAGCTGATAGAACACTTGATTGTAAGTGATTGACGCAATCCACCACCTGCACCACCAGTGGAGTCACAAACCCTCACTCTTTTGGCCTGGGCCTCCTCACTCACTCGTCGGAACATTACTAAGTTCGGTTACCAGATGGTACTACATACTTCCGATGCGATGTGTGATGGTTTGGGAATGACACGCTGCTATAATTCTTGATTGGATGATTTCTT
The DNA here is from genome assembly GCA_014851415.1 of Cnaphalocrocis medinalis. Lineage (NCBI taxonomy): Eukaryota > Metazoa > Arthropoda > Insecta > Lepidoptera > Crambidae > Cnaphalocrocis > Cnaphalocrocis medinalis. The sequence goes on from CM026279.1 coordinate 2,170,236, forward strand.
TCCGATCTTCCGATTCCGTGATTCATATGGAAAAAAACATCTTTATCAGCGCAGCTCACCAAAGAGTGCATTTATATGTATGTGCTTGCAATACAGAAAGCAATCTACCCGTATATTATTTTTATACAGTTCACGCGCGGTTTATCAAGTACAGCTTTCCTTGACAAAGCCAGTGCACTGTCTAGTAAGGTTTTATATCTATGGTTGCGAACCAAGGTTGCGTTATAGTTTTAAGTAAAACAAAATGTTATGTTGTCGCTAGGTATAAGCAGTCTGTTGCCTTGAAATTTCGTTTCAACAACATTGGAAATTTACCTGTAACTGACTTTGAGTATGTTGCTTTATACTCAAAGGTAACTGACGATCCAAAAGTATTTTTTTTTTAAATTCTTTATCTTTACGCGTCTGTCAGGCTGTGGTTGGCGTCAGGTCGGTTGACAGTCCGTGAATAGCAGATAAGTTTTTTTTTTAATTACTGAAATAGGCAGATGAGCAAGCGACCAATCTGATGGTAAATGGCAACCGCCGCTCATAGACATCAATAAATTCGTACCTCTTAAGTACCTTGTAAGTATAGCTTGTAGGTAGCTTAATTTTATGGGATTTGTGACAGATGAGCAGATCACCGAAAGGTGGCGACGTCGGCTGATTGCACGCCGCCCGGCGGCATTTTACTTAGGTAAAAAAAAAAACAAAAAAAACACCTGATGGTAAACGATTGTCAAGCGATGAGTTGTTCTTACTGACGAAATCATACCATTAACCACCAATAACTAGATAAGCCATTATTTTTGGAAAATCTTAAAAGATTTCCAGGAATATTCTGAGAAAAATTTGAAGAAGTTTATTATAACTCACTGCGTACTTTTAACCTAAACCAAAACAAAAAGGAATTGTTTTATATTTTGATTATAAGCCATACCGTAAACCCTGCAGGGGCAACAAAAAGAATTATACCCAATATAAGATTCTCTACGGAAACAAACTTCATAATAATAAGCTTCGCCTGGGGCTAAACGGCATCCAGACAATTAAAAACATGCTCTACTTTATTCATTGTGGGTAAGCTATTAAAAACCTTGTTTTAATACTTTAATGAATAAATTAAAGACAAGTTTGTGATCCTATGGTATAAAATTAATTTAGACTAGTGGAAATGGAGGGTAAAACAGAGCCCATGCACCTATCAAAAATATATTGTCCGAAACATACAAAAAAGGTTTATAAAATGTTTATGTATTCATCAAAGGGTACCATATCAGTCAAAGATCTACCTCAAACTAAGGAGAAAGTATAATCTGTTGCCATTAATTTTACTGTCTAAACTTAAGCATTTGTGTAACAGATATCAGACAACAAAGGATACAAATATGACACCCAAACACACATGGAAACTGATAAAAAAATTCAAAGAGCTGATGTCCAATCTTCAGTAATAAAACAAGAAGTACCACAGGTCCCTCCACCAGCCCATGGTCCTTCCTACCGTCTCGGCATACGGACTGAATCTTGGGAGACGCTCACTAGGTACTTGCTAAGGGCTCTTTCCCCGGTGCGTTTCTTCACTCCCTACAAAGTCTGTGTCTATAGCCCATAAAAACAAGAAGTAGTAGGACCAACAAGAGGGTTAAAGAACCCTAAAAATGCGTACAGGCGTGTTCATGCCAGCAAGCCATTACCTGTGCCATTACAGGCCGCGAGTAAATAGCCGTCAGATGTGAACAGGATCTGGGCGGAAGCGTTACGCTCGCTTGTTTATTTCTGCGGCCTGCCTTCGAGGATAGCCCAAGGGCCGCATTCCAACTTCGTAATTTTAAAGTTCATTCTCAAATAATTAAAAAGTATTTTAATAAGTATACCTACGTATACCTACACAAAATATCAAACATTTGCATTCAAACATATCATGCATAATATCACCCATATTAGGCTGTGAAAGATTGTGGCAATGTGTAGAACAAAGTCATATTAATGTTATGTACTTTTCGCTGTCCTATTTTCTCTTATGTTTAGGACTCCATTCCATAAAGGAAATATTTTTTTTATCTCTTTCTTTATCTATACCATTTATAACGATATTTTTTGTAGACATCGTAGAGGCTTATATTTATGACCGAAATGACCAAAAAACTTGCGCGATGTATTCGACACCTAGCGCCATCTACTGGCAAAGATTAGAAGCTATAGCTAAGTACGTACCGAAACAAAGTGCGGGCGGGCACTAGCGCGCTAGTTGTATACTAATTTAAAGGATCGACATCTTCTATACTATTTATAAAGAGATAACTTCAATAGACAACGACAAGGCTTGTAGGTAAACCGAAAACACAAAACTCTTGCGCGATGTAATTGGACACAGCGCCATCTATTGGTTCATTTCTGAATTACAGTCCCGAAGCGGAGTGAGGGCGGGCCACTAGTCCTTTATAAAACAGTAGACAACTTTTTATTTCGTTCATTCTAGACGTAACTCATTACTTACCAAGCCAAGTCCCTTGGCTCTTAGACTGCAAGTGGCAGGCCCTGTCGAGTTATTACTTCGATTACCCAATGATTTATTGTGACGGAGCTGCTAATTAAACTGGCTGGGGTTCCGTAAGCGAGGGCGCTGGTCCGCTGTTTATAAACACCTTTGTGCTGCTGGGAAGGAATTATCGGCCGTATTAGACCTGTTAGGAAAGCTTTTAAAACGACTTAAAAAAAGGAGGAGGTGCTCAATTCGTCTGTAGTTACGTACAATATTTTCAAACAAAAAAGGCTGGTTAGTCATTGGTTTTTGTAATGGTAGCTGATTTGTTCGTCGATCTAATTGGGTATTTGACTAAATTTTTTTATGTGTTTAATCAAAAGACGCCTTAATTTAAGAAACATCGTTGAAAGAATCACTTGATTCTCATTTGAATTACCTGAGATATCACAACTTTAAGAGCACATATTTTGGGCAAGCCCAAAAACGCTCTATACAAATGGCTATTGTATTGTGACGTCACAACGCAAACTCTTGTATGCGCGTCTAGTAAATTTTGTATGGTAGCTATATCAAATGTTTCGTTTAAGTAAATGGTTTTATAATAAAAGTTGGTGGAAAATGAACGGGTAGTTCAATGATATAATTATTATTTTTTAATTTTATACTTAAAAAATGGACTTGCCTATGAAACTTTGAATGCTCACAAAACCAGCTAGACGATACATTTTTAACTGAAAATGTTGGCCATTGGTTGTTATTTACCAATATTTTAATAGAGTATCAATATTTTTTACTAAATCGAGATTAGTCAAATACCCAATTGGTGTACTATTTAAAAAAAGTTTGCTTCGATTTTATATTATTATACACCGTAAAATTTTAGTTATTTTATTTCCGAAGCCCTCATAATAGGTAGGTTACACGAATAAAGTGCTTTTAGCATGTTGAATCATCAAAATAAGCAAAACATAAATTAGCTGTTCCATACATTATTGCCTGGTGAATATTATTTTTATGTATGAAACAGATGATTTTTAGGGAATCGGGATTAAAACGACAAATCTATTGGTTCATTTCTGAATTACGGTCCCGAAGCGAAGTGAGGCAGGCGACTAGTAAGAACATAAAATACTTAATTTACTTATAAAACCAAGCTATTGCTCTTATGACAAGATTAATGGTCAATTATAATAATAATTAGACCTAATGTTAATGTAATAGTTAGGTATATTACGAATGTTGCTTATATAATAGATAACTTACATGCAATATTCCGCTAATGAGTCTCGGAATTAACACACGACAAATATTTACGCAAGGAAATTGCCTTAATATCCCGTAGGACTACTGATAGCTGATAAAATTGCCATTAAATTAATTCAGTTCCGAAATATTGCCGTAAATCAGTAGAAAGTGCAGGCCAAAGTAATAAAACTACAGGAAGTGACCATAATAACTTCTAAGTTTTATGTGGACTTGTTTAAAAAGCAAATTAATTTGAGAGTGAAAGTACTTATCAGTATATTAACCTCGTGTTACAAGTTTATTAAACGACATACAAGTAGATTAACCTTAATAGTCGCATTGAAAGTAAACTAAGTCATGTGGACAGTTTTAGATCGGGTGATTAAGAGAGTAAACGCACACATATGAATTACGTTGTATACAGACGAATTTAGCTTTACACCTTTAAAAAATCTCAATTTGTTTTGCAAAATAACTTTTTTTAGTAATAAGACTTAATCGTTGTATTAATGACTAAGCAACTTAAACCAATAGAGTTGTATTTAAAACTAGTGGCCCGCCCTCACTTCGCTTCGAGACCGAAATTCAGAAATGAACCAATAGATGGCGCTGTACTAAATTACATCGCGCAAGCGTTTCGTGTTTTTGGTTTACCTATAAGCCTTGTCGTTGTCTATAGAAGTTAGAATAGAAAATACTAAAATGGCTAAAGCTATTTTTAAAAGGACTAGCATAAGGAGGCAGACGATAAGTTTTAAAACATTTGATTTGCTATGTGACACGCCAACCTAAAGTCAGAAGGTGTTTTGTCCTTTTAGTCTTAAGTGATAAGATAAGAGCCTACGACTGGAATTACTCGTCAGTTTGTAGACTAAAAGGTTACAAGACATTTTATTTTTCTTTGAAAAATTTTCTTTTTTAATAGGTCTTAAAAACTAAGTATCTTTAATCGCTAGTAGAGACCCATTGCAGGGCAAAGGCCTCCCCTAAGTTCCATCATTCCTCTATCCAATTATTTGCCGAATTATGGAAATACTTATAGAAATCGTTACGCCACAAATAACCAAAGATTTTTATGTAGAGTTGAATTCGAACCCATTACCTACTGGTTACTCTACTCTAAATCTGGAAAAAAATTCCAGAGCAAAATTTTGATGTAAATTGCCATGTTGAGAATTGTTGCAAGGTTTAATACACAAGATGAGAAAACAGCATTAGTGATAACACCAAACATTTTGAAATGCAAATAATTGGCGACGATCTACGGCCGAAGTGTGTCCACATTAGTTATCGTTTAGATCTATTGTTTAGTCCGGTGCCCGGGGATTTCTATTAGCATTAGAAAGGTGGTTGATAGCGAGAGGTTGAGCAGCTGTTACGTTTTGTGGCGTGGTCCAAGACAAAATACGCTGCGGAAATGGTCGGTTAATGAATTAACTGACGAAGAACTTAGATAAAATTCAGAGATCTGATTGACTGCGTGGGATACATGGCCTTGCCTGATTAAAAAGAGCTTAGGTACTTGTGACTTTAAACTATTGCGGGTGCCAACTGGCATTTACGATCTTGTTGTCAGGTGATTTGTGTACTCGTTTGCCCATCAATACAACAAATGAATTATCATTATCATTTCAGTAATAGACGTCTACTGTTGGACGTAGGCCTCCCCCAATGTTCTCCACACAGTCCTGTGCCTGTGAATGTTGCCAGAATTTCTTGAATGCGGGTTCCAAGGTCTTGCGATATTCACTAGATTGTTTGTGCAACTTGTACGCGGCTGTAACTTCCTGTACGCGGTTTCCACTCAAGGACCTTTTCGTCCCAACGGCTGTCTGTTTTTCTCGCAATGTGGCCTGCCCATTGCCACTTGAGCCAAGCAATAATTCGGCATTTGGGCTATGTCTGCGACTTTAAATCTCCTGCGGATTTCATCTTTTCTAAACCGATCACGCAAGGTAATTCCTCTTTTGCCCTCTGAGCGACTTTGAGCCTGTTGCTGAACCAAAAACAAAATAAAGAGTTAGTTTGGTTATGGTCTAAGGTTCGTGTTAAATTCAATCATAAACATCATAACAGAGTATCCTACGTACTCATATATTCTGTATGAACTTTTATTATTCTTGAAAACGACAAAAACAGTAAATCAGGAAACCTAAAATTTGTACCTAAAGGTTTTGGCCCTGTAGCAAAATTTTGTGTGGGAAATCGTGCAACAGTTTAAGAAATAGCCCTCCACGGTGCTGACAATTTTACCAAAAACCTTTGCTCAAAATAATGTTCGCTTTAGACTTGCACCAGCAGCCATAGAAGTCAGTGCGCCCTATTTAAATCAGCGCAGCACGGCGACTTGGGCACGCAAATGCAAATTTTATCTCGATTGGGAGTGAAACTGTCCCCGCAACATTTCCAATGCCCTGGACTGTGGTCGCCTGCCCGTTGATATATGGAGTCCTTTCTAACTTGAAATGGTGGTACTTTCTAACGTTCGCACTGTGACTTACGATAGCTTCTAATAGCTATTGGGAGTTTTGCTGCACATTGTTTGGTTTACCCGGTATATTAAATAGCGACATTCTGACAGCACTTTAAGGTTCGAGCGGGCAGTTAACCACACCTAGGTGTGAGAACTAGGAATTGTATATTTTGCTTATATGTATATTTTGCAAATTGATAGGTGAGTCTTGGGTCATTCGGAGACTAAAATATCTAGATTTATTAATAGGTAAGTAGGCAACTTGTAAATATTGTGTGCTGAACTGACGTGAAATACATAACGAGGATTTGTGCTATGTAGGTTATCCACTCAAGGATCATTGGTATGTAGGTATGTTAATGTTTAACGATTAGGTACCTTCTAGGCATCTATTGCTTTCATAAATGCTGTTGTTGTGTTTCACGACTGTCAAATAGCGTTACTTAGGGCTGATTTTTCAATGCATGGATAACAGGTTATTCGTCAGATATGGTTTTATACTTCGCAATTGAAAAGTAGTTGTCATTCGTATCTCTCTTGCTTTAACATTGACATTTACTTTGGTTGGTTATTAATTTAACTGACTGATAGTGGCTATCTGAAGATTGAAAAATCAGCCCTTAGGCAAAGATATTGTATATAAGAACTAGATGGCGTACTCATTACTTGCATTCGAGCCTCGTGAGATGTCTATAACTTGATTGGCATCCTACTCTAATAAGGTGACCACACGATTTAGATTTTCGATTACAATTATTGTTTGTCAAACTAGTGGGAGTCGGACATCGCTTTCTCTAGGAAACTCGTGAAGCCCATTCAAACTAGAAGGGCTAGCACGAACGTTTCAAAGTATCGTTTGAGTATTTATGAGCAATTTTGTATGAAAAAAACACAAGTTCCAAATTAAAATACCTTATTATGTATACGTACGATACGAAGAGACTACCGACTTTTCGAAAAGTTTGTGCTAGCCCTATTAGATTTTCTATTTACCTACCTATCATAATACACTCTGCGGCACATTTAACCGGCCATAGCGTATTATTCATACAAACGTACACACTTTGCGATTTGAAGGTTCTATGGAGCAAGAATATTGACTAAAATTTAATTTATTTCACAAACTCTTGGGGAAACTGGGGACACTTGATCCCCATTGTTAGTTCTATAAAAACAAAACGTACATAGGTAGTCAATTTTGTGAACTACCTACTGTTCCTCATTTTTTTGATTATTATATTTATTAGTGCTTCATATATATTCATAACTAGTGGCCGCCCGCAACTCCGTTTGCGTGAACTTTATGACTCTTGACTTAAAGATGATTATTTAAATAGAATTTAACAAAAATATTACTTATTATAAATGTTCGTTTATAGGTTAATAGATTTTTAAGGCGGCTCATTAATATTTTATACGAAATGCTAAGGAATGGAACAACTTGCCGGCTTTTGTATTTCCAGAGAGCTACAATTTGGGTGTCTTTAAGTCGAGAGTGAATAGGCTTCTTCTGGGAAAGCACGCTACATCTTAGACCTCATTGTCACTCTCCATCAGCTGAGATGAGGTCAAGTGCAAACCCATTTAATATTTAAAATATCAACTTCTAATGAACCCCCAAATTATTTTTTATTCCATAAGGGGATGTAAGTATTCTATTAAAGTTTGTATCTTATATTTTATCCATCAATTCTGTCAAAGAATGTGTATGCAAAAGTTGGAGTAAATTGGGGCAAGGAATCACGTTGTCCCATGAACAAACTTTGAACCCCCTTTTCGCTCCATTAGGGGTTTAAGTTCGGAATATCCTTCCTTATAGGATCTCATCCAAAAATGCTCATCACATTTGACAATTTTCCATTCCATTTCATTCCATATTTGTTATAGTGTAGCTGGGCTCTTAGAGGTCCAAACCAGATGTTCCATGATCTTTGATTTTTTTTCATGGCATCATAAACTGCTCATCAATCTGAACAACTTTTGTTAAGGTGCCATTGGGCTACCTCTTATAGTTTAGCTGGGCTGTTGTGGTTCTACATCAAGGAGCCTGGTCTTCAAAATGTAATATATCCTATAAGTTGCCCTGATATTACAGCTATACAATAAAAAAAGTTTCATTCGAATTGGTTCAGTAGTTTCCGAGATTAGCGCGAACAAACAGACAAACAGACAAACAGACAAACAGATAAACAGACAAACAGACAAACAGACAGACAAAAATTTTAAAAATCATTGATTCATGTTCTGTTACTGTTTTTTAGTCGTCCTAAGTTATTTTGAGATAAATATCTTCAATGTACAGACACAGCTTTTTTACATTTTTATTATATGTATAGATGTATGTGATGTTGTCTCAATTTATTTATTTATTTATATACTAGTGGCCGCCCGCAACTTCGTTTGCGTAAACTTTATGACTCTTGGCTTAAAGGTGAACAAACTTGGAACCCCCTTTTCACTCCATTAGGGGTTTAAGTTTGGAATATCCTTCCTTTAGTATCTCATCCAAAAATGCTCATCACATTTGACAATTTTTCATTCCATTTCATTCCATATTTGTTATAGTGGAGCTGGGCTCTTAGAGTTCCAAACCAGATGTTCCATGATCTTTGATTTTTTTCATGGCATCATAAAATGCTCATCAATCTAACAACTTTTGTTAAAGTGCCATTGACCTACCTCTTATAGTTTAGCTGGGCTGTTGTGGTTCTACATCAAGGAGCCTGGTCTTCAAAATATAATATATCCTATAAGTTGCCCTGATATTACAGCTATACAATAAAAAAGTTTCATTCGAACTGGTTCAGTAGTTTCCGAGATTAGCGCGAACAAACAGACAAACAGATAAACAGACAAACAGACAAACAGACAAACAGACAGACAAAAATTTTAAAAATCATTGATTCATGTTCTGTTACTGTTTTTTAGTCGTCCTAAGTTATTTTGGGATAAATATCTTCAATGTACAGACACAGCTTTTTTACATTTTTATTATATGTATAGATATTTTTTGCATTTTCCCAGAACTTTCCAAAAGAATCAAGTGTCCCCTATTCTGGGAAACTTGATCCCAGTAACAGGTAAACTAGATCTTAGGGGATCAAATCTCTCTAATGCAAATCTATACATATAATAAAAATGTAAAAAAGCTGTGTCTGTACATTGAAGATATTTATCCCAAAATAACTTAGGACGACTAAAAAACAGTAACAGAACATGAATCAATGATTTTTAAAATTTTTGTCTGTCTGTTTGTCTGTTTGTCTGTTTGTCTGTTTATCTGTTTGTCTGTTTGTTCGCGCTAATCTCGGAAACTACTGAACCAGTTCGAATGAAACTTTTTTTATTGTATAGCTGTAATATCAGGGCAACTTATAGGATATATTATATTTTGAAGACCAGGCTCCTTGATGTAGAACCACAACAGCCCAGCTAAACTATAAGAGGTAGGTCAATGGCACTTTAACAAAAGTTGTTTAGATTGATGAGCATTTTATGATGCCATGAAAAAAATCAAAGATCATGGAACATCTGGTTTGGAACTCTAAGAGCCCAGCTCCACTATAACAAATATGGAATGAAATGGAATGAAAAATTGTCAAATGTGATGAGCATTTTTGGATGAGATACTAAAGGAAGGATATTCCAAACTTAAACCCCTAATGGAGTGAAAAGGGGGTTCCAAGTTTGTTCATCTTTAAGCCAAGAGTCATAAAGTTTACGCAAACGAAGTTGCGGGCGGCCACTAGTTTGAAATAAATGAAAACCCGGTGTCTTTATAAAAGCATTATTTAATTTAACAAAATATTAAATTTATATTGCTTTACATGTCTCACATGTCTCACTCAAGTATTAATTTTATGAGCATTGAGTCTCAGTCCTAGAAGAAATTTTACATTTTCATAAATATAAAATACAGCTTTGAAAATTTACATTTTATTGCATTAGCACTATATGCGAATGCACTATCTATATGAATTGATCATCATCTAAAGGTTGGACTTACATTAGAAACGTTTGAAAATCACTAGTTTAGTAATTTTTCCCGGTATGACGGTAAGCCACCTTTTTTTAATTTCTTCATTCTTTGGAAATCTGAAACAGTAAAAAATCCAGTCTTTAGATGACAAGCGAAATGGACACCCTACTCAATGCAAAAATAAAACTTTGACTAAACACTTACTTATGAAAAGATACACCGCAACCTTTATATGATTCACTTTTGCATCCTATCACACAACAAGTGAGAACCATTATTAAATAAATAAGCACAATTTTACACTTTTTTTGTCGTCACAATAATACAATCTTTCAAATTATTTTTGCCGCCGCCATAATGGTGATGTCCAGACGCCAAGTGTTGCATATTTATTATAATTAAAACTACCATATCACCGACTTTTACATAAAACTAGTCGTTTATCATGGTTTAAAATTAAAAAAATAAAAAAGACATTATTAATTCCAACGTATCATTCTTTTAAATCTATACTATTAATAAAGAGGTAACGCCTCGGCCTGTGACTGACTGACTGACTGACTGACTGATCTATCAACGCACAGCCAAAACTACTGGACCTAAAATCATGAAATTTGAAACATAGGTAGTTCATACTATGTAGGGGCGCACTAAGAAAGGGTTTTGCGAAATTCACCCCCTAAAGGGGTGAAAGGGGGGGTTTACGTTTGTATGAAAGTCTTTCAATTCAGATGTTAGAGATTTGAAAATTTGGATTATTGTTGATGATCAAAAATAAAAATTGACCTGTTTCAGTTTTTTTTTAATTCAAGCCATAAAGGGGTGAAATGGGGGTTAAAACAATGTATGGGAGATTTATTATTTTAAAGCTAGAGTCTTGAAAATTGGTATTTGGGTTTTCCATACAAATTAAATGAATGTAATTTCAGCATTTTTTTTTCTTCAGCTTACAAAGGGGTGAAAGGGGGTTAAAAGGTCGTATGGAAGATTCGTCATTTTTAAAGCTAGAGCTTTGAAAATTGGTATTTGGGCTTTGCATGCAAATGTAATGAAACTCAATTCGGCATTTTTTTCTTCAACCTAAAAAGGGGAGAAAGGGGGGGGTGAAACGCCGCATTATCAATTTTAAAGCTAGAGTCTTGAAACTTGGTATTTGGGCTTTGCATACAAATGTAATGAAAGTGAATTCGTTATTTTTTCTTAAACCTAAAAAGGGGGGAAAAGGGGGTTGAAACGAAGTATTGACATTTTTTGAAGCTAGAATCTTGAAAATTGGTACTTAGGCTTTGCATAGAAATTTTACAAAAGTGATTTTGGTATTGTTTTTTCTTCAATCTTTAAAGGGGTGCTTTCGGTTTCTTCATATTCAACCCCTATAGGGATGAACGGGGGAACTGATTAAATTTGACAAAGTAAAGTTATAGAGTTTCCAGCATTTTTAAATCAAATCTTTTTGAGATTCCTTCATTAAGGTTTACGATCACCAAAATTGATTGTTGTGAATTTTACTTCGTTCAAAAAATTAAAATACCGAAGCGAAGCGAGGGCGGGCCACTAGTTATTCAATATTTTGAAAGTTCCCCAGAAGAAGAAATATAAACTTTGCGTAAGTTATACCACAAAGGTTTTTTTTTATGATGTCAACCCTTTAGACAAGGACATATTCCTGTCGATCGCCATCTCGCTCGGCTCGATTTTCTGTAAAGCGATTTGGCATTTCAAAGTAATCTTTATTCTCATTGCATAGAATCGAAATTAACATTGCATTCATTTTCATAGTACACCATCTTGTTATAATGTAAAATCTTTGTACTTAGGTAATTATGCCACTTCACGTCCATGAGTTTGACAATTAGAAATCGCAACTTTTATCCTCAAAATATTTTTTGTGTTGCATAACATTGTATAAGTCTAACAGGCTAAGTCTTAAAATATCGAATTCGAGGATTTGCCAACGAAGATCCATTTTTTAAATCGATTAGCATCGACTCGATGTCTTATTCCGGACAGTGATTATGGCCCGATTATCGGTATCGAAGGACTCGACATCACGGCGTGGTTCACTGAACGGAAGCATAAGAAATTATGCAGGATTCTATCTGGTTCACGATTTTACCGTTCAAACGATTTTATCGAGGGCTGTACTTTTATTAGTATTAAAGCTAAATGGAATGGAGACATTTATCTCGAACAAGTTAAATACAGAAATTGGATGAGATTTTCCGTCTTTATATTTTTTTAACTTTTTCCCATTCAGTCTAGATAATGGTTTTTACGTAAATCGTAGTCTACTTATAGTAGACATAAAACAAACGTAGTAGATTTTTGCTATTATAGCATTATCGATATATAGAGTCTATGAACTATGAACACTATCTTGTTATTTTGTGAGGGCTGTCAACATTTGGAGTCAGTTTAGGAGCTTGTATGATTGTTTCTATAAGTAAGTACTAATGTTTTTATCGTAAATAAGTTACTATCCTACTACTATTATAAAGGCGAAAGTTTGTAAGTATGGATGTATGGATGTTTGTTTACTCTTTTCACGTAAAAACTACTGATGGGATTTGAATGAACAATATCAGCTTAGACATCAGATACAACATAGCTACAATTTTTGAGTTTCCTACGAACCTGAAGTCCACGGGACGAAGTCGCCGGGCAAAAGCTAGTAAGTATAATTGTATCTCAGCGGGATGAAATTACCATCGCTGCGCAATGGCTTATTGCCATTTTAGCAATAGATATGTAAATATCTTGTTTGCACAAAAAAAATCTTGCACCAAGCAGGTAAATATTTAAACAGAATGAAGTCGGTTAAAAAGCAATCATTTTATGCAAGATTTTCTAAGACTAGCTTCGTATTACCAAGCTCGCTTGAGTCATACATAGCCCCAATTATTCCTTACGCCACGACCTATATGAAGCGTCTTAACTAATAAACCGTATCCAATTGAGCCCATCAGCCCAATTGCTCTTAATACAGGGATTGCTCATGCCCAAACGCGTTGCGAAAATTTTTAATTGCGCCCAACCAGTCAGGGCGTTTGTTCGAGATTAATTGTCCAGCAAGCAATTAGTCTGCCATTTCTTATTCGGGTATATAGATTGGTGTAAATTAATCGGTACTGTTTGGTATGGACACAGTAAAATAACTGTGGTATGGAGGATGGTAAAGAAGAAAAAAAACTAAGGTCACCGACATTGCGAGATAAGTGGAAATAGACTGGTCCATTTGTTTATTCCTTATTGTTTCAGAAGAAATTGAATTAATGACTTAAGTCTACCAATAGCGCATTCCTTTAAACATTTCCCTTTTTTGTTACTCAATTTGATTAGAGCTGTTGATTTCGATCAAGGTGTAAAAACAAAATAAACATTCTCTACCAGCCAATTCAAGACTGATTAAGTCTCCACATAGACTGACTTCTGACTGAAAAATTACTGTTCTTCGAAGAACACCTAAATCCGTCGATTCCATTAAATTCACAATGATCTCTATTTAAAAATGATTGTCACCTAGGGCGGTTATGAACTGTGACACTAAAGTCATTTTAATCTACAAAAGACAAGTGAGAGATAGAGTGGCATAAACCCGACAAGTACTAGAGTATTCTGACGTACAAAAAAATATAAAGCTACATCAACTACAGTTGAACTGGAAGCAGGTCAAACGGTGATTGATGGTGATAAATGTACATACATAGCCCAAATAGGGTGGAATTAAAATTGCTTAAAAGTCACAGTATTTTTTGTTAATATTGAGGACAACCAAGATGAACTCACTCCGCCTGATGGTAAGCGGCCATGAGATCCAAATATGAGGTTGACAGGTACTAAAGAACAAACAAAGTGTCTATTGGATTGTAGATTGGAAATGACTATAAGAGAGTGAAATCTTTGACCCTGTGGTAAGGTTGATATGTCAATTAGGTTTTGAACCAGGCTAAAAGACTGGAGCAAATAAGAGAGTAGCTGCAGAGATCTTCCCGCCACAATCTTCATTAATGACGGACCGTTGGGATCGTTGTCGCATCCAATTAATTTTATACTCGATCACAGACTTTAGAGCTCTATTCGGCTCATGCAGAATGCATTTTGATAATGCAACTCAAACATTAGTCGGGAATGCAGAGTGACACGGGAAGTCGACAGATCTGGACTGGTGCCAGATTAGTAATTTGAAAATTTTAACACAGCGTGCATATTCCGTTGTTTGGGACGTGAAAAGAAGACTGCTAAGAAAGTAATCAATTCTAAAGCAATGCCACGTACCTAATTTGCTCTTAAGCACGTGGTATTGACAATATTACTATCTACATTATTGTAAAAAAAAATTGCTACGTACTCATCGACAAAAGACTGCATCAAATACTGCTCACATATTTTACAAATCTACGTATCGATTCGTGGTGGAACGTTATTTTCTATTTTTTCAATGAGATATAGTAGTGTCAGCAAGATCCTGATTATAAATCATTTATGGATGCGCAACACCAATTGATCTGATTAACAAAGTTGTTGCTAGCTGCCTAATACCCAGCATGTACTCGTGATAGACTTATCAGTTACTAAATTCCTTTTTACTGCGTGTATGTAGTAGTATTACTATGAAGCTCATAGTGTTGAAAGTACAGTAAGCCACACATCAAGTTACCACAACTTGTCTAACTTCCTCAATTGATATTCAACCTAATGTGTATGACAGTAAGATGAGAGTCGATTGAAGAGATTTGACCTTTATGTATACTTTGATGTGTGGCTTTACGTACTATGAGCTGGCTTGGTTCCAGACTACTAGCGCCCCCTAATGTCGGAACGTTATCAAAGTGCACTCAGCGAATGAGAAGCGAAGCCGGAACAAAAATAAAAAATAACAATTTACTGTACGTAATTACTAGTAATAGGGAATATAACACTTTTTGTGTATCCGTGAGAGTATCTATCCGTATTGTATTTGAATATGGCCTGCGTCTTCTTTTATGTTAATGTAGGATAAGTATAATAATATATTATTTCCTGAAACCAATGAGTTAAGTATAACATCTTCTTATACTCATATTATCTATAACAATTGGTAAAGTCAAACATGTAAAGGTTGGAAATCAAGTCAAGCATCGTTCGAGATAAAGATGGCAGCAGCGAAAATAGTTAGCATAATGTTTTAATTAAAAATTAAGACCAAAACTTAATAACACGCATTTGTAAAATAATTAGACATAAACGTGTAAAATATTCAAGAAAACGTTAAAATACCTAATACTAGACCATTATAAACCTAATTTCGACATGGATGCGTTAATTAAACCCAGACGAAACGGCATGTTTTGGCTATTAATTTAACCAATTAAGCCCGAAAATTGATTAAAAAGTGGAAATATTCCCTCTTATCAACCGTCTAAAGCAATCTTCAACAATCTGTGAAACAATTTCTTGTTCCTCTGATACAAATTCGGCCATTTAAAGTCCAGTGACTATCAAAAACGTCGGCAGTATATTCTCATTAGCGTCAGAAGTATCGGCGTTTTTTGTTTGCCTTATCAAAATCGCGAGCCATTAATTTAATTAAGGCATTCCTCCGACGCTCCCATAGATTCCGATATAACTGAAACATTTCACAAATATTTGTTCCACTCTTTTTCGTTTTGGTTTCGACGGATTGTCTAAAGAATTTTAATTAATTCTGACTTATAGGCATTTCGGTCGACATAATCACGCAGTTAGATTTGGAATTGTCTGTTGTTTATTTCGACCCTGAATAACTTCTGAACAATCTAATTTCGAAATAGTAGATACATAGGTAGTTCGATTTTGTTCGGAAAGGTTTCTCCATAATGCTAGAGCTGCAACCACAAACTGAAGCACCTATGCATATGTCACACAATGCAAAGTATAAACAAGTTTTAACCACAGTTTTGAAGTACTGGTACTGGAGCAGTATGCACATAGGTGCATATTATATGAACAAAAGTAAGCACAAGCTGTAAAAAATAATTCCCATCAAAAACAATACTTGTCAAAAAAACCAAGTCTCGCAACTACCGTCAAAAATTGGGAGATCCATGTTTTGCCAAGTCAGTTATTCATTTATTTACTTGGCAATCGCATTAAACAACCGAATCAATTTTAATGCATTACTTTTGAGATATATTGTGTTTTAATGTGATTGCCAAGTAAATTACTAAGTAGGTAAGCTCTATTGACATTGTGCTCTGCTCGAGTGCATCACTTAAGTAGCTGGTGCCTCTAAATATTGTACGAAGTGGAAGTGTGTCCGGTAAACTTACGTTATACCTAACTGACACTTCAGTTTCCACACATCAACTCACCCAAAACGCATACATCGACATAATTCTCATTAATATGTACGTGTAAACACTCAACCAACTTTCGCGTTTAATAATAGTAAATGTGCTGTTGTCTGATATCCGCGATTTGCGCCCGATCCCTCTTCGATCGTGTCATATGGGTCAAAGTACACAATCATTCTTCTGTCATACTGGTCCCATCGAAATATGGGGGTAAGGGAATAGAGAGCGAGAGAAAAATACGATATTGGCAGAAAACTAATTATATTTTGCACAGACAACACCTTATTGGTACAAGACAAGACAGGTTAAGCAAAACAAAACAAAGATAATTATATCAATATAGGAAAAAACATAGAAAACATAAACAAATAAAAGGAGGCTGGTTCAGCCGTCGATACTCAACAGGTAAACTTGCTATTTAATAATACTTTTTCTTTACCCTGAGGTTGTCCAGGAGAGGTCGTCACAAGATCGCCTAAAGTATAATAGCATAATTACCACAGTTTATAGCTCAAACGGTCGTTGCATTACCTCTCGCAGTCATTTAATCGAAATAAAAAGAAACGGAGACAATCGCACTGCACCATCGCCCCATTCAAGTTTGTTCTAATAATAAACTAGAATAGTAGATATCACACAGCAAACCGGCGCTACCAGTTGCCAGACCTTCAACGTAGCCGACTTAAAAAACAACTCAAAATCGATACGTCCTAGAACTAGCGACAGAAATAAATTGCAGTGAATAAGTAATGGGGCAGGGCTGCACTGGCGGCATTATTGATTAAGTCTATTTATTAATGCTGATTGGTACACTATTTGTAGTTTTGTTTACCCATGTCATTATTGGTTCCAAATAAACATTTCTTCTTTCTTTCAATGCTGTTACAAAAACGACCGTAGCTTAGAAATTAAGCAATTGTTTACCTGATGGCAAACAATTGCCACCGCCCATCGACACCCGTAGCACCAGTATGTGCGTATTTCTACACGTGTATGTGCGTATTACTACCATTCGATCGGCGGTGAAGAAAAATATTGTGAGGAAACAGATTTCGGATAGTTTCTCAAATTTGTGGATACCCACGATTGTTGAGACTAATGACTATGAATGTGAAACCATTGACTTTCGACCAACTGAAGCTTGGTTCGATATTGAGGAACAATCCGATATGCGCAGGTTTCCTCATGCTGTTTACCCACAACACCGGACGAATGGTAAAAATACGAAATATTTATGTATTTGCTTGGTTCAAACCTTACAAACCTATGATCTCGCGTTTGGATGGTGCACGATTTTGCCACTGAGCTACTTCGCTCTAATTGAGTTTATAATCGGGCACTTCAGCAATTTCAATTATAATTCTAACTTGTTAATCCAACTAAAAACGTTTAAGTAACTAGAAAAATCTTTCCCAGGACGGCACCCAAGAATAATTAAGAGTATGGACCAGACCACCAATAAGATAAATAAAAGTGCTCTGCGGCTCTTGAAAGTGAAGGATTGTTAGTACAAGCCACATCTGGTGCAAGTCCCACTGGCTGAGATAAAGGGCTCCCACGACCATTGAAGCTATCTTTTTCTACAACGCCCCTTTAAGTTTCCTTTTAGTTAAGTAATGGAAAGCAGATGAACTTTTTAAATTAAAAATCAGTTTTTTTTTGTAGTTTGCGTCTTGTGAATTACCTACCTACTTATTTGGAAACATTTACATCCCTTTAACCACGTATTCTACTGATAATTCTGAACAACATTTTGTTCTACGAGACGTTTGGAAATTCATTAATTTGTTTTTCATATTTTTTAGACTCTCCATAAAAAAATACCAAGACACGTGACAACTTTGTATAAAAAGTTGTTTTTTTATGCGTATTTCCAAAAGTAGTACTCGATAGAAATACACTATGTACGTTTGTTAGGTCTAATTTATTTTTCTCAGAAATATCCACTTTACAAACTATAAAATAATGAATTTATGACAGCTCATTAAATAAAACTTATAGATATCAAATAACAACATTAAAATTTATATTTTTTTGCGTATTCGACTAAAAAGGCTATGACATCCTCACATCGCTCGTTCTTATCATGTCATCACTTTTACGACCAAAATCAGATACTTCAACAAGACTATAAGGATTAAAATAAAAAAATAAAAAGTATGAAGATTTCATCATCACACGGGTGAACCGTGGAGCGCAGATTAGTTTAAAATTGTATACACACAGCATCTCATACATTGACCTGACTCCGTAGTAAGTCGATTAAGCATTTATGTTACAGATATCAGAACAACAGAGGTTTCACAAATATAAAACTTAAATACGTATATTACACTCGGACACTGAACAAACACAAGTCATCATGTTTGTCCAGGATTAATCGTAGTAGTAGTAACCGACAAAGAAAGATTTCAAGAATTGTATTAATCACCTCTGTCCATTTATTATTACTCTTCTCTCCAAGTTTTTAACTTTACCTAAGTATTCTTAAGTCGGTGACTCCCAATGGGATAATTATGTTTTACGAGACTTCGGTCATTAACTCAAGCTAGTTAGCTAATGTACAATAGAACCTAAGAAACAAGAAACGTTAAAACTAAAAGGCTTTGTTTGTAGTTTTTATAGTTTTGTGCGTTTGAGGATTTACTGACCTCTCACACAAATGAGTATTTATGAAGTTAAGGTCATAATTTATTTGGATACACAATCTTTAGTAAAATGACCTAAAATGACAAACGATTCTACGTAGTTAATTGCGTGTTTCACTTGGTTTTTGATACGATTTTTGTACTAATTGGTATCAATTGTGGACTGGTCCAATGGCACATTGGTAGCGAACCCACTTCGTACTTTCAAGACCGTTAGTTCGATTTGCACTCTGTATAGACATTTGGATGATCAATACTTGTAAAAGTAAAAAAGTTTCATTCAAATCCGTCTCATACTTTGCGAGATTAATACAAATTAACAGACAAAAACACTAGAGACGAAAGTTTCAAATCATTAATTCATGTTCTGTTACTGTTTTTTAATAGCCTTTTAAGTGTTATTTTGAGATAGATAAATTCAATATATAGACAAAGCTTTATTTACATTTTTATTGTACTTATAGAAGAAGAATACTTGTAGAAGATTATGTTAAAACTAAGCTCAGTATCGCATTTGCACGCACGTAGGCTCGTCGTTATCTTTGGATGTGACACGGCTAACATAACACCATCCACGCTTACTTCATAAAATGAATTAATAGCTTGGCAGCGGTGTATCTAGTTACATTGGTCTTAGTCTTAAGGACGTCTTCTTGACACACGTGCGAGAGTATTCACTTTTTTTGGTCTAATAAAACTTCTTTATTATAAGTACTAGTGGCCCTCACTTCGCTTTGGGACCTATAGAATAGTATAGAAGATAAGGGGTGAATGGATAAACAGTAACATCCTTTCTACCAAATTTCTGAACATTGTTCTACATTTGTAAATGAACAAGCCACGTGACTGACTTTGAGATTGTTTGCGCTTGCATAATAATAAAATAAATAAACAAATGCGCCAGACAATCACACCAATCAACCTGGTCTCAAACTAGGGCAACCCCTGTACTATAAATACCAGGTGACGACATTAGCTGGCGATATTATTATATATTATATATACACAAGGACCCTAGTCAATTTAGACCAATAGCGCTACTCCCGGCATTCTCAAAAATATTCGAAAAAGCAATGACAAATCGACTATGTTCTTTTTTGGAAAAACACAAAATATTGGACCGAAATCAGTATGGATTTCGAAAGAAACGATCAACTGTTCATGCAGTTTACACTTACACACAGGAAATCCTAACATACATCCGTGATAAGTGCTACGCAGTAGGGATCTTGTTAGATATGACTAAGGCCTACGATAAGGTGTCACACTCAATCCTACTTTCTAAATTGTATGGCGTAGGCGTCAGGGGAGACGCTTATGAGTGGCTGAAGTCATATCTCACAGATAGGAAACAATGTGTGCAAATTGAACATTTTAATGAAAATATTAATGAGGTTCAAAATGTGCGGTCTGACACCCTCATCACAAACTGGTCCATTCCACAAGGAAGCGTGATAGGATGTATCCTCTTCCTCATATACATCAATGACCTCCCCAAAATATGTAATTCCTTGTGCATTCTCTTTGCCGACGATATTTCCCTCCTCTTCAAATCCCTAATGATGATATTAACAGTAACTCACATTTGATAGAAACCTTTAAAACAGTAAAACATTGGCTCACAGAACATAACTTAGAGATTAATAAAATAAACAAAAATTATACAGTTCAAACCTTATCAAAAACAAGACATAAAACTAAAATCAATTGCAAATAATATTAATATAGAAGAAGTAAATGAGTTTCAGCTTTTGGGATTAACAATAGATACGCACCTAAACTGGAAAACACACATAGATAAAATCAAAACTAAATTATCGCAGTTTCTTTATGCCCTTAACTTACTTAAAACTAACACCAGTAAAGATTGTGCCCTATCCGCATACTATGCTTATGCGTTTGCCTGGTTCCGCTACGGCATCATCCTGTGGGGTCAAAGCGTAGACGCCAAACACCTGTTCATTTCCCAAAAAAAAATGTCTGCGAATCATTGTAAATATACATCAGAGAGTCAGTTGTCGCACCTAGTTTTTCTTTAAATATAGATTAGAAAATGCTGATATCAATGGTATGACTTACATAACATTTAAGATTGAGCAACATGAAAAAAAATCAATAAAGTCCTACCCACAACCAATCAAAGCACGAGCTCAGAGCTCAAAAATGACAGGTTTCTAACGTATCGAAAACAGATCAGTAGATCGAAGGCATTCTTAAGTGTCTCAGTAGACATTCGATCAATTACGGCAGCTAATAGCGCCAGTGAAAGGCTATTGTCTTCGATTGGATTCATGATATCGATACGGTTAAATCGAATGAGAGATCTGAAAGCTTCGATTGCAATGAAGTAATTACGGCGCTTGGCACGGTTTCCCAATGTAATAAGTACTTACTTCGTTCTATTAGTGTTGTTGCAAGTTTTCTTATTGAACAACAATCTAGACTTAATATTAGGGTGTATTCACATCTGGCGACCGAGTTGATCACCCACTGCACGCATGCAGTCATTGCATTGCAATAGTAGTAGGTATCGTGTGCAACTAACAATAGCAATGACTGTTAGTTTGCGCACTTGTAAAAAAGAAGACTTTCTACTAAAATTGGTTTCTACGCGCTCAAGGTCATCGCTATTGTTTCATACCGCAGACTATACGAGAAGTAATGATTGACAATTTGTTACCCATGCTCTTAATTAATATTGTCCAGTAGGGTAATACAACGCACTGCTAAATTTTGCAAGCTTTCAATGTAACCCTACTTAAACTACCCACTCCGTCAAAGTTTAACTTGATTGTGAAATGTGTTTTGTGTGTCTATTTTGTAACTAATTCGTATTCGCTAACATTGTTACTAACTGAGCTAAATTAGAACTTTTGGTTAGTAACGTACAAAACTCATTGGACTACTAGAACTGCAAATCATGTACCCCAACTGCTTCCTTAATTATCTAATCTCTATTCGTAGAGGATGTCGGGGCTAGAATTTTCCGGGATAAGTTGTTCTAGAACAAATATATCGAAAACAATAAAAGATAAAATCATCTGTCCCCAACTCCCCACGTGAACTATCGAAGTGTAAATTCGGGTTTTTATTTTCTTAAATTCGCCCCTTTACTAAAATATCTAAATATTGTCTATATAGGTCCCTGTCTAGACAAGGCTTTTATCATGAAATAATAATAGACAATTATTTATCTAATGATACCTCCTAGAAGAAGCAATTAAAACAACACAAAAATTCAAATTTTCTTTTTCGATAGGGTCCGTATGTAGGGACAGTCGAAAAATACAATCACGTTATGTCGCCTCATATGTGCCGACCTGTTAAGGATTATTTATCTCTTATCGTTTCCGATATTTCGCACTGGAACAACTTACCCCGGTAACCTCCATTCCCGGCTTTATGTTCATATTTCAAAATTCGTGGACACAGTTTTCACTTTTGCCTCCATTTCGACGGTAATTGCACAAATTCTCCGATTTCACGGGCAACTAATTTCCTAGTGTTTACGGTTCACCGCGAAGTACAATGATGAGACAAAAACCTCGGGTCACAAAGCATACGCAGCCCGTGACAAATCGCCGGAACGAAGTGTACGATAGTGCTGGCTTACTGTCGATGGTTTTCGAACTATGACAACCTTGAGAACTATGTAGGTATTATTATCTTCTAAATTCAAATTCACGCCTCGGCATAAGTACCTACTCTGAAGTGATACCACGTTGTCAAAAAAAAAACCGGCGTGAAGTAGCACCTGCGCTGTGTTAGGCGAGCGAGTGAGGGTACCGGAGGCCCCATTTGGGATGGGAAAAGGTATTGCACTAGTGACTCGGCTGGTGTTGCAGGAGTCTATGGGTGGTGGTAATCGCTTACTATTAGTTCCATCACTATCCGTCTGATCGTCTACCAAAAAAAAACCGTTTCATACATAATACGGGGTACGTTTTGATCATGATCATGGTTTTGGCTAGTTTACTAATAAAATTGAGTCGTATGACAGCAATCGAATAAAAAGAGACAACGTCACACATATTTTCCTGGTCTAAAATGAAGGTACAAAACTACCACTAAAGTCTGGACCAAATACTATCTGTTTCATCATCCACAACCCCCAAACGCAACTCTTGCAAGTTTAAATAGAAACTTGAAAAACTATGTTGTTAAAAGTTATCGATTGTGAGACATCGCTATCAGTCTGTTCCTGTCATTGTGTACCGCTAAACTACCGTGAATCACTCGGGTTCGCTCGAACTTCAATAACACGGCTGAGCATTCCCACGATGTGCATACCATGACATGTTTGCGAACGACTAGGAAGACAGCTTTACTTAGTAAATTACGCCCATTATTTTGCACAATTTATTCAGTTAAGATCACTTATCTTCTATCGTCTATCTATAGTATTTATTAAAGCTGTAAATGACAAGGCTTATAGGGAACCCGAAATCACGAAACACTACCGCGATATAATTGACACCCAGGACCCAGCGTCATCTATTAGAGAGAGAGTAGATATAATCGAAGAGAGTCTTATTGTTTCTTTGTTTCTTATTATTATCATTCTTATGCCATGTGAGTGAGGGTACTGGAGGCCCAATCGTGGGGAAAGGTAATAAAAGGGCGGTAGCGCACTTGTGACACCACTGGTGTTACTGGTATCTATGGGCGGTGGCAATCCCTTTCCATCTGGTGATCCGTTTACTCGTCTGTAATGATAAGTACTACCTGATAAGGTAGTAGTAAAGAGGTCCCAAAATATTCAAGTCAAACCCATTCAATTCCATTCAAAGTGGTTAAAAACCATTCACTTATAAATTTAATGATTGTCACGTCTGAGCTACAGTAGAGTATTATCAGGCGTGCTCTGAATATTATGTGCATTTGAGATCCCAATTTATGCAAATCCAATTTGCATAATTAATCATCGGTAGCCGAGGTATTAGGAGAATCTTCTACACGGGTTCGTTTACTTCAAAATGGACATACGACGTCTGCATCTGAAACGAGCATGTTCTCAATTACACGTATGTTATTCTTCCCTATAAATATCGTAACTTTGCGTGCATCTCATCTGATGGTTAATGGTAACTATCTTCTTGATAAATTGGTAAAAATGTATGAAGAAATTAGGTTAGCCAGTAAAAAGGATAGATTGTTCTCTGATTGAAAGAAGTTTTGTATACGTAAGGGTGATAATGCAACACTACCTAAATAATTAGATTATAATATATGAGTAAGACCCACACATCCGAAAATTTGCAGGTTTTAGGTGGTGGTAGTCTATGAATCCAATGCTACAATAATCAAAGAGAGAGAACTATTATTTTATGAAAAAAAAATTAAACATAAAACAGATAAAGCACCCAAAGTTTGGCTATTTGATACTCGTGATAGTGTTGTTGAAACTATCTCAAGCACTTTACTAACAAAACACTAATATAAAGTTAATCCTGAAGTTCGCAGTGTATTGCAACGCCCACAATAAATGTGCTGAAATGTTGTCTGAAGGACAAACGTCTAGACTCCAAGCGCAAAGTGATTTCTAGGACAAAGTGACAAAGTGCATTCAATGAAATATTTTAAGCTGCTTTACTGAATTGGCAAAACTAAACCTTCATACTCTTCAATATGATCTATTTGGATTAAAAGTTTTCCAAATAATCATCATTCTCTATATCTTATTCGAATAGATTGACGCTTTTTTGATCACCCTATTTAAATGCCACCGGCCTGCGAAGTTGTGGGCCGGCTTCCTTAAGCATACTTGCCACTGGAGAGCAGCCTGGGTCATGTGAGGCTCTCCTCAGGCCTTGGTCTGAAGAATACCACTAAAAACAGGGATGCTCCCTTCCATGCCTGAATGGGGAGGAGACACGAGAAACGACAAAAAACGAATAGATTGTCTTGTCCCAAAGAAACACAATTCAAACAATGTCTACAATTAAGCTAGAGATCTCAAATTAACCTTGTTTGTAGTTAAACCATGTGTGCACTAAAAATGTATTTTAACGAGTTTATGCTATAAGTAAAACATTCTCACACAGCTGCAACAAACAGCTCAGTAGGTAAACGTGTTTTAACACAATTTCAATTTGTTGAGATAGATAGACCTGTCAGTCAAGGCAGGTCGAATAAATCTTTTGCGCAAAACAGCACCCCATTCATCTATTTTTTAATCAAGAGAATTGCTTTGCTTTCCCCATGTCCACTCTTTGTTTATACCGATAGCCAAAGCAAAATGTTTGTTTTCGTCACGTGGCCAACGGTGCGTCACGCCTGCCTTTTACCCAGAATAAAACGTAAAAGGGGAGAAGTTAAAACCCCGTAAGCATAGCGACAAATTTAGGCTTTTCATTGTGTCATTATATTTAAATGCACAATGGGTGTTGGGTCGGCACATTTTTACTCAAAAAAGTAAGATCACCTGCCGCGGAAAGAGCCATAGGAAATTAAACTGTGACGCATGGAAACAAGGCGCAATATTGTTTAGTAACGAAGAGCCGCAACTTAAGTTCCGCTTAAATAGAGAGATAATTTGGAGGTGGGCTTGGTGAAGTAAATTTAGGTCGTGACGTCTTGATGTTAAGGTGTGTTTTAGGGTGCGAGGGGGTGAGATTCAAGCCGGACAATGGAGTAAGTAGTTGGATTAGAGCTAGGGGAAACACGGTGTCAGCGTGGTACGGCTACCGTTTTGTGTTGTATTGTCCCCGTGTCGCCACTAAAGAGGCTGAAGTCTTGAAGCCACTTGATTATTTTTATGCAAGCGCCTTTGCTCCTTATTTGCGCAACCTGTGGGAATTCGCCGCGCTTGGAAATTGTGTTGGGAGTTAGGGATTGAGGAAATCTTAGTAATTCGTTTTCTGGGAGTTGTGTAAATATTCAGACGGTTATACTCGCATGTTTTCGATCTGTGTATTGGGAAAACTTTTATAAACCTAATATGTAGGAGTGAGGAGTAATATGTGTACCTACCTACTCATGATAAGCACCTGCTTATCCTTTTAATCTGGACTTAGTTGAAAATTAAAAAAAACCTTTACAAGTAATTTTGTGCAATGGCGCAGCTTCTGTTCTAACTTACATAACATTTGCTTTTGCTAATATAGTATTAATATGCGGTCATTGGACATCATCACCTCTAGATCAGTCATGGTGATTACCTTCCGTCACGATTTCAATAAAAAAAGTCATTATGACAACTTATCAACTCGCTCGAGGGTAAGAAGTTCATTCATCACGGAAGTGTGAGAAACTCGTTCAAATTGTATTAGAGTCGTTAGTGTTATGTATTCAATATAAGGTGATGACTTGACGAGCGTAATCACACGTACAAATGTTATAAAGCGGCCTTCAGACTTTTTGGTAGTGCTTGAATCATCAATGTGTGGTGTGAGGGATCAAACTTGGGATTCAACATCCTTAAGGGTATGAGTAGGTATTCCATAAATGGATATTACATGAGGTGAAGCGGAGTCAATAATTTCGAGAATTTATTTCTTTGTGCTGTTACGTGATTTGTTTTTATAAGCCTTGGCAAAGACCCAGCAGTAAAACGCTGTTAAAACAATAACTATTCACATTTTCAGAAGCAAAATAATTTACTCTCATCGATTTTGCAATGGGAATAAGATATTTTCCCGCAGTAAAATTATGCCAATGTTAATTCAGAGTGTAAGCTAATAGTGTCGCTCCCACTCTCTATAGGTGTTTAGTCATGAACACACATACACACTCACAAACTTTCGCCCTAACATATTAGTTTGATGTGATTTCATAAATATTTTTTCTGTAGTATTTTTTGTTTCATTACCTTCATTTGCCGACATAGTGCAAACTTGCAATACTGTTTTCCTTCCATCGTAATAACCTTAAAAAGGTTCAAACACAACTTCGCTTCAAAAACGCCTTTTATTTGCGCGATTTCCAAACGACATCCATTAGCAACTCAGTGTGTGATTATGTTGGTAATTATTGTTCATTTGTGATCGAACGCTCTTTCTAACGCAAAAAGTCAATTGCCGATAATTATTCTTAATTGCAGAGATGGAGCGAATCCGCACATCCGCAGAGGGCCGCGTGAGAAAGCCGCCTTTTTATTGGCCAGCTGGTGATTCTGTTTGGGGAATAATGCACTATTTAAATTACTTTCGCAGCGGTATCAGACTACATCAGCATAGGAATGTCCTTACAAGCACACATCAATGTACTTTTTTGGGAATTTACTTGGTTTTGTAGGGGGTATTGTGGGCATTCTGGGTATGCTCAGAACCTTAATATATACTTGTGGTGTGACAATTTCTTGTCACTCAGTTTTTTCAGCAGTCTTTCAAGTCAACTCACATCGAAAATTCCTTATTTAGTTTTAAGTCCATACAGAACGTGTATGAATGTCAAATATGTAATCTACCGCTGATTCGGAATATCAATTCTTTCAAGAAGAACCAGCAAGAAACTCAGTACCTAGGTCCTCTTGGTACTCTTGGAAGTGAATTATTTATTTTATAATAAGAAAGTCATGCTAAAATATTATGTGTTAGTAATTACTTTGAATGATACCTACTTCTATTATAAAATCTGGACTACGTTTGTTCAACTAACTTAATGACTATTTTTGACCTAACAAATTAACGATACATCAAGTTTTGAATGTAACCATTCAAGCATTGTAAACGTGGCACGATTGACAGATGGCAACATTTCTTCTTGAATTATAATTACTTGCAATTATTAAGAAGAAGATTAAGTAATATCAGCAAAACCTTCAGAACAAGTTACAACCTGCACGTCCAAAATAGAAGGAGTTAATTGTTTATTTTCTACTTGTCCGACGAGCTCTTCAAAGGGTAACATGCATCGTTGCAGCTATTTATAAACGGTCCGCTTAATATTTTTTTGCTCGGTGCTCCTGAGCATCGGCGCGCGCACCTGCGCACACGCCGCGGGCTGATTGGTCGGCGGCGGCCGCTCGACTCCGCTCGAGTCAATAACATCTAACTCTGAGGCCACCCTGTGCTTGTTTTCTTAGCCCTTATCTTGTCTGAAGTAATTGAGTTGTGGTGTTTTGCGTTCGAGTCTGTATTATTTAGTTTATGTGCGAAGCCGAGGGTCGGGGTTTTAGGGCCTGTTGTGGAAGGAGTACAAGCGTGATTTATTGTTTACCCGTATGGTAACCCTTGAAAGTGATCAATAATCTTAATACCAATAGAATTAAAAAAAAGTGTCTTCTCTGTATTTAGGTAGGCACTAGCACCGTGCACCTGCAATTATAAGAGATCACAGCTTGCTTGTAATGATACCTATTCAACACATATAATAAATATATTCCACACACATAATGTATATTTATACATAATAATGCTTTATTTCTGCAGAAGAGAAGAAAGGTATATTTACAACATCAAACTAGGAATTGGTACAGCGGCTTTATCCACGACTTGGCAGGATAAGACAGATTGTTTCGCTTCAAATGGATTGGGTCTTCAACTCCGCCCAGATGTTGGTTTACACCTGTTTCATCTAACGTGCATTTGAATGATTAGTTGCTTATACGAGTAAGTACTCAGACATACGTCACGGAAATTGAAGCAAGGTATTTGGTATCTCAACGACAATGAGCTCATCTCATAAAAACCTTTATACCCAAAACTGGATTTCTTAATCCAAAAAGCTCGTAAATCTCTAACTTTAGTGCGTCAGATTCGAGATACAGAAGTACAATACGTGACAAAGAAGGCCGCGTCAAAACATTTACCCTGCCCGATACATTAGTCTAGCAGCAATCAAGCCGTATGATCTCTTAGCCCAATCCCGTTCGTAGGTATTACGAATGGTATAGCGTGTATTAAAAAAAAACCATAGTAATTTTCTTTGAATGATGCTAGATTTGCCACTCGGTTGCGACTGATTCAGACAGACCATACATGTTTGTCTTTTTATTTATAGAATAATAAATATGAATTTCATCATCATATCAGCGTGCTAGAGATAGTACGCTAATAGTCGGAGACTACATACAAAACTGTGACTTAGGAATCCAGAATACGAATCAACCATGGTTTGGGATTCTGGTAATTACCATGTGATCTTCGCAATCCTTAAACATTGAAACCAGACCAATGGAATTATGGTTTCAGGTTTGAGAAACTATCCAACTCGTATAGGTTTTCTCACGATATGCTTCGATCACCAATGAGCTACAGATAGAAATATGTATGCACAATTGCAAATACAACATTTTAGTATTACCGTT
This sequence comes from Cnaphalocrocis medinalis, assembly GCA_014851415.1. NCBI lineage: Eukaryota > Metazoa > Arthropoda > Insecta > Lepidoptera > Crambidae > Cnaphalocrocis > Cnaphalocrocis medinalis. The sequence continues at coordinate 2,199,611 of CM026279.1, forward strand.
GTTGTGGCGCTTAAAACACGCAGCGATAGACTAGAAGAGCGCTTAAATGTAGACCCAACGAGGAATATGGTTTTGGAAAAGTCTTATAAATGCCCATAGACGCGTTTCATTGAAACAGTTGTTGAGTTATAATGCGTCAAAAGTCGTTCCTATCGGTTTCTGAGATATTACTCATGGTGCGTGCTCGTCGTCTTTGAACTTTGGCTTGACACTGCCGTGTGTCTAGGTCAAGTGACAATTGCACCTAAATACAATCGTCAGTTGCAACTTTGTGGCGACTTCCCTGTTCGAGAGCCAAACGGTTACGTTAGACATTCACAGATTGACAACCACTGATAACATTTAGCTGCTACCTCGTCTATAGTGGACCATTAAACAAATGGACAGTTATATGAAGGCAAATTGATTGTTGTGATAAGTCATTTTAATATTAATAAAAAAGTCAAGTGGAAAACGAATTGCAGTTATTGTACTCAGATTACTACGACTTCTACTTTCTTATACATTATGTATTATGACAAGGTCCTAAAGTGTATACATATTTTTGGAGTTGACTGTACTCACATTCATTTATATTGTCACATTACGGTTACGGAGTTAAGTTTCTGTTAGAACTTGTTTTTTTCTTACCTTATTCGCTTACCATTTATTGGGTTATCCGTCTTCTCGTCTGCCCCCTAACTCAAAACCTACACCACACCTATAAATATAATAATCGTTTATTACTAACTTTCTTTGACACTAAATACCATGCATGCAAGTTACAAAATATAAATTAAAATAAATATGTATTATTTTTCTGTGCAATAAAGAATATTTATATATGTATCATCTTTGTGTGCCTACATTTTCAATTTACACTGAATATAATAAATAAAACCTGTTAAATATTATTTTCAAACCTATAGGTACCTTCTTTTTATGTGCATTTCTGTAAATATGTCAAGCTGCAATACATCCCTTAATTTTTTAGCGGAAACAGAATAATAAAGGGTTCTTTGCCGATTTCATTTTTGTTAGTGGTCGCTGTCGACAATCCAGCTGTTTCTCGCCGCTTTACGACAATGTCTTCATTTCTGCACAACTCTTGTCCTCCATTTCTGTTTGTAGATATCATTTTTTAATCTGGTTACTCTGGTTTCTGCACACATCAGTAAGCCAGAATTGTTCGCCAATGTTGGATCGTAAAATCAAACATACTTACACGAGTACTGCCGAATCTAATAATGAACTATCCGATCTAATAGGTTAATTACTTAAATTCAAAGAAGTATCATTTGCCATAAATGCTATTCAAAAGATAGTAGGTAACCATAAGTAATTACCAAGTAAACTGTTTTTATATTACACTAAAAGTCAGTAAATTGTTAGTATCATAGAAATTATAACGCCCTTAGTGCAGATTCTTTCTCAGATAAACCGATTATAAACTATGGGATGGATGGGAAAAAACTATGGGAATATTTTAAGGAGCATAGTTAAATTTGGAAAAACTCGACCGAGATAGCTTAAACTCGGCACCACATGACACTTGACCAAAAGAAGTTACTCTTTAGTCACCTCATGAATATCATCACTCAATGCACCGCTGGACATAGGCCTCCCCCAATGCTCGCTACACAGATCGGTCCTCTGCCGCCCGCATTCAAGGACCTTCACCAAATCGTCGGTCCACCTTGTAGAGGGCCAGCCACGGTGGCGACGTATACTCATCTAGTGACTACAAAACAAACGCCAATGTTCTTGCCGCTAGATATTTTTATTTCTACAAAAACACTTGACGAAAACATGTACATCAAAACAAACAAAGCGGAACTCGACAAAGAAATTCTAACAGCACCAACGTTTAAAAGCAATCGAATTCAATCAATAAACATAAAAAGTCGAGAAGTCCCTAGACATTCCTTGGCTAGCTGCCGTGCCGCGATCCTCGGCTGTCATCCTGATAGCATCAGGGAGACTTAGGCATTCGAATCAGGCGGCCCAGTAGCCCCTGTCGAAGTATACATTGATAATTATTAATTGATAAGGATGCATGTAGAAATGGTATTTCAACGTTTGAATGATGTGTGATTCCCGATAGACAGACATGGGTGTGCTTAAAAAAATTACAGATAGCGCTTGGTCTGTCAATTGTCTCTGATGGTCTTCACTTTTACTTTAAGACTTTTAAATAATACAGAACGCTTTTAATAATGACTGCAATAACCTTGAGAGAGGTTTTTACCTACTTAGTAAGTTACCAGTTGTATAACAAGGAGAATTAATGAAGAAAAAGAAAATAAACTATCTCAAGAGCAAGACAAAAATTATAAATATCAACCTTTATACACGTAGTTTGAATATTCATTAGTTTTTATCTTAGAATTAATAAAGAGAACATAAAATTTTCATAATTAAAATGAACTTGTGCTTCACAGTTTATTCCATTGATTTACGTAGACAACGAAAAGTCGACTCGTAAAAACCTTACGTCGCGACTATAAATTAGAAGAGCAGGAGCTGCGATGAAAAAGTTAAATGAGGCGTTTTCTAAATTTATAGCTTCTTCTTTTTGGCTGTTCCTATCTGTTTTAAATTGTTTAAGAGTCTATAAGCTCACATGGTTATTCAAGCGAGTTGTCATGCAATTTTAGTAGTAAAATGAAAATTAGATCTAAGTAAATTCATCATCATCATATTTAAATGTACTTTCAAAGTTATAACTGATTTCTAGGGTTCGCGTTGCGGGTGAAATCTAACGATATCTTAATAAATAGCTCCTCCGTACAATCAATTGGAGAATTATGCAGGACTGGTGGTCGCCGGGTTGGACCGCAGTGGAGTTGTCAGCCCTGATTTATGTTTGCGAGACCTAATAGAATTTATCTTCGGTCCTCTGATTAGCTCTATTGTTTTATGGAATTTCAATAAGTTATCTAACTGCTAATGGAAATAATAATATATGCTCAAACCGATCGGCTACTGCGGCCGGTCTTAACTATCAGCCATGTAGGTACTTACGGAGGATATATTATAGTGCCAAAGTGTATGCGCAATTACAAGGTGCTCTCTGTATTTCCTTACCCTCTTATTTGATGGGACACCGCGTGACGCAACCGAAGAGAGATTGGGCGCGGAACGTGTTTTCCGAGGCACGGGTGTTCAACTTCCAGACTTGAGGCTGACGCTGAGAGTTAACATGAAAAATAGGCAATATGGGCAATAAGGGGAAACCACAAAGGGTTTAATGGGTATGCCTCCTGCTTCTCGTCAGAAGAAGTCCCCGGCAGAGGAGAGACACACATAACTCAGCTATCCCTCTGTGGATGGGTATGCATACGGTAGTCGGTTCATCTACAATGAAATGCCTGCCGTCTGAACGCTACAACGCAGGGAAACCAGACCAACTTGATTATGATTCCCTACACGTTTCTTCTACAGTTTGAACTTAGGATCATTGTCATCAAACAACCGATAAAGAATAAGAATGATTATGTCATCGTATCACCTCGGCGAAAGTTAGCCTACCACAGACAAGACAAATCATGGAATACTCAATCATAGACAGCGCCGGTCCTGCCGATACGGGCTCATTGTTGAGCTCAAAGAACCCAATAAATCATTCGCGATCTCGTTTTTAGTGATGGGACACTCACTTTGGACGATATAGTCGATTATTCGTACGAACATTACTAATCTGCCTGTTTGCCTGAATAAACTTTTTTTTGACGTTACATACTTAGATCCGTTTTGGACACTCCCTCGCTCGCGTTACATTTTATTTATAAATGATTTTGTAATCATAAGAGGAATCTGTACTGTTTCAGTGTAACGGATGCCCTTTACATCATACAAATACTAGTACATACTTATATTACATACATATAAACAACTTTCAGGTCAAGATAAGTATAATTATTAAATACATTATTCTTGTTCAAAAGTCAGTGCATATAGGGGTTCGTTTTCAAAGAAAGTGTAATAAAATTATTACTTACTTTTCTGTCATCATTTAAAATGATAAAAGATGCAAATATTAAATCCTTAATAATCAAGTTCTGCGACACATGATGAAAAGCAAAAAAAAAATGTCAGTAAGTCTTGTAACATTTTGAAATAACTCACTTTTCGATACCTTTTAATACATCGATAATATTGAATTATTTCTTCGCAACCCTAGTATCTGCAGCAATGCTTGATATTGTTTTATAATAGGCACAATGTCATACAATACATTGTTCGTATAATAATTTCTCATTGTTCCATTGAATGGTATTGTTTCTTACTTTAGACTTACGATATATTATCGAGTGTGTTGAAATCCATACGCATTGTTACAGCGATAGGGGCTTGTCGCATTGGATCGTATAATTACAGTGGTGGCGATAGCTGTAATTATCAATACTGCTTACACTGCTCTTGTAACACAGGCCATAATGTTCAAAAAATAGACATGCAGTGAAAGTGGATGATGACATATTCTGTCAGTCATAAATAAGAGATTACCATCTGTATGCACAAGCATAGGTACTTCAACGGGATACCTAAAATTAATTTACAACCCAGTATGGACACAAAATCTAATGCATAGATGTGCGATCTATGATTATAGTAGGTATTTTAGCATGCGTAGTGTTTGATATTTGCTTTCATATACTATATGATGTATTGTGTAAGATTATATTATATTTCTTTTAATATACATGATTCCTTTCTTGTTTTAACCCAAATAATACCTATGCAGTGATATTGTTTTGCTATTATTTTATTTATATGCATGTTGTGGTTCCCTGTTATTGTAGGGACAGTTAGCTCATATTATCTTATTATGAATTTGTATGTTATTGCTATTTCATAATATTTTATTTATACATTACTTATAAAGAAATAAATAAATAACCTGGTGAAATGATCAAGCGTGCTAGGTATTTCTAAACACAAATTTTATGGCTTCGAATCCCTTGGCCCTTTTCCCATAGCCCCAGCTGGACTACAGTCACCCAAAGGCGTGAAATTGGAAGAACAGTTTACATGATAAGAACAAATTATAAACTTTGTATGTAAACCACGATCCTCAAAAATGTGGGGTTTAGTTGGGAGAGTTTTACATACTTTGGTTTGAAGCGGAATGTTAATCTTCTTGCCCCGTTCCAAAAGTTATCTAGGTTCAACGTCGATTGATTTCGGCGTCTTCAAATCACATACACATCTTTATATGGCTTTTTTACCTCAGCTCCTCCACACACTAATATTTATACTTATAGGTAACTATATAGTCATGGTATCCATATGGATACCATGCACTTCGTCTCTTCAGATGACCAATGGAGTAGGTATATATGTGATTTACATTTGAAACCCTGGGCTTGGGTATGTAATAAGACTGAGACTCTTTCAATTTGTTTACAATGTAAAGCACATAATATAATACAATATGATAAAAATCAACAGTTCGCAATAAACGAGTTTGGACAAAGGACATAATTAACCTACCAATCAGACTCCACATTATCATTCTTATCTATACCGTCAATATTCTATACTAATTTATTCGCAAAAACAAAGATAACATCAGTGCAAAATTTCGTTCCCATATAAACTGCAAGTTAAAACGCAGCGTACCACCTGACTCACCCAATAAGCCGTATAACCTCCGTATTATTTTATAGTCCATAAATAACTTGCAAATTGCTTTCTTAATTAGGTCCAGGGAACCGGTCGGTACCATTCCAATTTCGTGCTTTTAAAAATACGTTAAAACATTATAAGAATTTTAATGAACGCCATAACTTTAAATGATATCGGTTATAGTAGACAGTTTTTAATAAAACCCCCTATTGGATCAGACTGATTCAATTAAATTGTTATACTTCATCGTTGCTTCTCTAATTAATTACGTGATCAGGCGACACTTGGAGATAAGTAGTGGCGAGCACGCAACCTCAGCCTTGTCGGTTGACGAAAAAAGCTAATGAAATCACATTCGATATGAAGCTAAAAGTGATTTTTGCTGTACAGATTAGATAAATGATAGAAGTTTTTTGGTTGCTTGAACTTGTCTTTGTTAATTTTGGTTTTAAAATTTAGACGACGGTTTTGACGTGCGTTATCTTTATCATTTTAGATTCAAAATTACATCTCGCTGGGGAAATTATCATATCTATTAATAATGAGAGTATCGTTTTACCAAGCGGCTGCATTTGAATTGGGGTCGTGGGTCGACTTAGGATTAAGAGGATTCAAATTTCGAATGTCATTTGTTCTTTTAATCAAATAGGCAACATTTTTGTTAACAAAGTTTTTATTGTTGAATTTCAACTGGCCAGGATCTCATGCACAATAATATTATTTTGAAAGTTACGACACGTTATACAATGAAGATTAAATTAAGTTTTGAATAAAGGAACGACATTACTACGGCCAAATTCGTTAGTTTAAAGCATGTATTTAGTAAGTATGATGTTTGAATGATATACCTAGTAAATCTGTAATGTATGTTATCTTATTTTAAAATCTTCGTTGTGCACCCACTATCACTTTGTACAAAAGCTTGTTCTCGTAGCCGCCAGCATTCCCAGATTGCAAGAATTTTAAATTGGTATAATAAATTGAAGTATTTAAACCATCCGCCAATTAACGACTGGCTTACAAAAGCTAAACAAACGTATCCACCCACATTCTAATATATGTAACTCTGAATCGTAGGCGTTAATTACATTAATCTAAGCTACCATTATGGGAACCATAAAAATACCGTTGTGTGTTTATTTGATACGATCTTATAATGCCAGACTCACGGTAGCACTGGGAAGTCACAATGAATTGTAATAATGTGGGGGAAACATTTATCTTGTCTTAGATTTGAACTTCTTTGTTCTATACTGCGAAAAACGATAGAAAACAAGTAGGTAATTACGCTAGTATATAATTAAAGTGTGCAGTTTTTGAATCCCGCCGAATAAATTACATTTTAGCATAATAGCGTATTCTGCATTTTTCTGTGGGAGAGCCACGCTTCGGCATGAATGAGCCGGATCGACCGGAATGATACCACGGCCTTCATCATCATCATCAGCAACCCACGGTCGTCCACTGCTGGACATAGGTCTCCCCTAATGCACGCCACCGCTCCCGATTTTCAGCCACTCTCATCCAGCCCACTCCAGCCAGCCTTCGAATGTCGTCATCCCATCTTGTAGCAGGGCGTCCAACACTACGTTTGCCGAGTCGCGGTCTCCACTCAAGGACTTTATGGCTCCAACGGTTGTCAGTACCACGGCCTTATTACGTAGCAAATTATCGTAAATTTCGATAAAAAGTTCATATCTCGAAAACCGCATTATGGGTATGTTTCGCGTGGCCCTAGGGGTGCTCTATTATGAAATTCTGCTTGACACCCAGACACAAAATATAATCATCACACGAATGATTGACCATAGAAGGAATCTCACCTACGTTTTGTCTACGAAGTAGAGCATCACCAAATAAGCCATCGAGCCAGTCAAAGTAGCAAACATTACTTATACTAAAAGCATTATTATACAACTGCTAAGAGAAAAAAACAGTAAACACTGAGAAACTTTATACAAACAGATAATGAGTTTAAGCGTTGCGTAAGGTGTTTTTTAATAAAACAGTCTTTAATTAAAAAGGTGCCCTTTGTAACTTTACCCTGTTACTTTTGTTACGTCTTAAGCCTTGAGAAATTTTCCAAATTTTCCAGCTTGGAAAGAATTAGGATCTTTTGGGTAGGTAAGTTTGAAACTGGATTATCAGATGATCGTATTTTGCTCTTTTTATCCGTCAATCGTATTTATTTGAAGTTTTCACACAGTTTGATGAGAAACTTTTATTATTAGTCGTATATGTTTTAGTCATAAAGTTTTTCCTTTGTTTCGACTTTGTTCGATCACGAAAAGGTGCAAAACGTAGAGTACTGCTTACAATAGCATTATATTGTTATATGATGATATAGTAGATAACGTTCTAAGCTCCAAGTCATCTTTTTACCGCTGCATCAGTTTTTGTCGATGAACAATGCTCGGCGCGTGACAGCTCGCGGGTGCGCTTTGCGCCTATCTACACCAAACTACCAATGAAGGTAAAAACCTCTCCGAAATCCCACACTCCAAACCATACCTTAAACTGACTACGTAAGAGTTTAAATTCGCTTGAAGGTTCCTAGAAGAAACGCTGAACCTAAATCAGCTTGGACACATAAAATCCAATCCTTATCGCGCTCGCCTTAGATCCCACTTTCCAATACGTCCGAGCTAAAGGATTTGTTTTGGCGTAACGAAATGATCGGGCGCTTTGCTCTCCGCAATAAAACGACACAGTGGAACGGTCAACGTGTCTCGTGCCACAATTTTTGTAGCCGACCGACCCATAGGGACGTTTTTTGTCGGTGCGCAGTATTTTTTGAGTTTGTTGAAATCACGTCGCTCGATGATTTACAATGCGAAGGCATGAGCTCGCTGGATGGATGCTATGTTTTGATTTTCTCTTATTTTAGGTATCAAAGAGATGCTTTCAACAGAGGCACGGGTGACATAATCTAGTGAAGCGGCTTTCTAAAGGGTTTTTGTTCCGGAATGCGTTTGTCAACAGCTGAACCTTTTTATTCTTAACCGAGATGCACATAGAATCTATTTTCATCACCATCAACGCATAAATATAACTTGAAAATTCTCGCACTGTTACAATGAATATTTCCTCAAGTTTTGCTCGGAGTGCCATGGAAATACGTTCTTTGAATTTTGTGTTAATGTGGAAAGCCTTTTGTTTCTTTGTCGAATATTACATTTCCCAGTTTCAATTTCTTTTCTTAGAATGTACTGAAGAGCAAGACTTTCCTTTCAAATAAAATTAACTTCGTGCGAATGCAATATAATGTCTTGAGACCGCCTCCCTGGGGAAGACCGCAGATAAAACGTAGACGAACTGCGCCTAGAGGTTAATTTGAGCCTTCTAAATTTAATATCACATAATATTACAAAGCGTAGTGGGCTAGTATTGTTATTAAACGAGTTAATTAAAATTTTGGGCGTAGATATAATAGAAAATAGGCGCCGGGGGGCTTTAATTATTTTAAAAGTGGTGATTTATTCCATTATTAGTGTGAGCTCGTGATGAAGCGGGTTCATCTAACGTTTTTGTAGGGTTCCGTAGCCATGTCAAAAAATGGAACCCTTATTCGTCACGTCGGTCTGTCTGTCCGTCCTTATGTAACAGCCATTTAATTCCGAAACTATAAAAACGATATTGTTGAAACTTGGTAAGTAGATGTAGGTATATTACTTACTACGCTGGCTCAGCGATCCAAAATGGGTCTTGGCCTCCGACGTCAAAGTTCGCCATTTTTTGTAGATGTAGGTTTATTAATAAAAATAGCAGAATGATAGAACTTAAAAAATATAAATGACGTACATAACGCGATAAAAACTATCAATGAAAATTTGAACAAAATCTAGTGAGTGGTTTTTCTTTATCCATACTAATATTATAAATGCGAACATAACTTTGTCTGTCTGTCTGTCTGTTACTCTTTCACGCCAAAACTACTCAACGGATTTAAATGAAATTTGGTATACAGATAATCTAGACCCTGAGAAAGAACATAGGCTACTTTTTATTGCTAAAGGGGGTTGTAAGGGGTTAAAAGGGGGGTAAAAAGTTACTTTTCCACGCGGACGAAGTCGCGGGCGGCCGCTAGTACGTCATAAATTATAAACCGGAATTTGCGTTGGAAATTACAATCAATCAACTCAAATACAAAAATAAATGTTACTACTACGGAACCCTTCATGGGCGAATCCGACTAGAAATTGGCCGATTTTTTGTTGTTTATCTTATGAACTGTTTGTGGAAAGAATACCTGCTGATACCAGGTTTATACCAGGATTACGCGGCTCCCTTATTAAACGTCAGTGATAGATGAATGAAGAAGAAATGGGTAGGTTTATTATTTATGGCTCAGTGAGAATGATTACCTGACGATTTTCAGCCACTATCAGAGCTTAGACATGAGTATGATTCTACCAAAAAAAAAATTGATTATGAAATTTAGTAACCAGAATGTTTCCATTAGGTTATTTCGAAATATCTCAATCAACCCTATTTTTCTATTGGTGTCGTTAGACAAGAAGGGGTAATTGTCGAGCGCGATCCTACCAAAATAGAGCTAGAGAGAGCGTTTTAAAAAGGATATCTACAGAGATATCCTATTTATTATTTATAATGATGACAGCATAATTATAAAAATACCCCTCCTTTTTGAATCGCCGTAGTCGGGTAAAACTCACCTAACACAAACTGCCAATTATGTGAAACTATGCTAAAAATACTTCATTGATTTGGAAATGCTTAAACCCCGAATGTGCCTGCCGATTCAATTTTATTAAGTAGATAGATAGATACTTCTTCATAAGTTTGATGCATTCTTAAAGTGACGCAACATATCTTCTTTCGATCTTTTTTATGCCAACTCCTCATTACTGCTCTGTCGGGATTTCCTTGAGCTTAGAACGGCTCGATTTGATGGATGACGATGAAATTTATAATTTTATCTCAATAACAAGTGGAGTGGAAAGTTCTAGCCCTACAAAGGGTCTTACATCCCATCAATTTTACTTCCGCCTGATAGAGATGGGGAAACACAATAGATTTATTAAATAGCCGATAATTTTCTGATTGAAATCGATTTCGAGCTTCTGGAACTGTGGTATTCTGTGAACCGCACTAAGATTTTCATACAAAAATAAAAAATACAATAAAATTATTACAACTAAAACTAATAAAAGTGTTGTTGTTGATCACCACATAAGTAATTGATCCAACAAAAAAATATAATATATCCGTCTATTATTAACAGAGATATAGGTAAACATTACATTAAAAAAACAAACAGAAGAATTAAGAACTCTTTTTTGAAATCGTTCTAAAATTGAGGTCAATGTTTTGTGAATAAGAGAAGGGCTCTTTTAATTTTCGCATTGCATTATAAATACTATTATTATAGACGGGAATTAACGCGGCGTCAATTTTATGCACATAATCATGTACTTATTGTTTGACGGTTCGTCACGCGTGGTCACAAGCGGACTAGAGGTGCACGACGACGTCTGCTAGCCCAGCTGTGAATCTTCCGATACCCTTAAGTTTTATAGTAAGAAAAGGGCTAATTAGAATGTTTTGCTTTCATTATGAGATCTTTCTTGTCAATCGAATACTAATTTTATCGATTCTCATACCTATCTAAAACTCTATTTGGTAATAGACATCACATCTCTACTGCATAGATTATCTCTTCGAGTACACTCGTGTTCAGAATGTTGGCGGTAAACTCTTTGCCAATTGAGAATTTAAGCACTTTCCCGCTTTTAAGGGATTAGGCGAGGGTGGGCGAAATTGGGTTGTTGGGAAGAATACAGGGGTTCGATTTATTTACATGCTGACAAGCTTGCTTGCTAAAAGCAAACAGAGCAAGGTTGATACATAGAATACACTTAAATGCAAATGTATATGTTACAACTTACAACACGTTACCACTTCTGTACTGCTAGGCTAAAGAAAATAAATCTATGCCAATATGATACTTCTACATACAAAAAAAAGCTATAGAATCGAACTTGTTGCGTGCATTTTGCACGTCAATTTTTACCGCACACAGTAAGACCACAAAATACATATTGACACAGAAGGCTGACTGCCCACTAAGAGCTAAAAATATGTCATGTACTCACGCATGCGCACTAACGGGCAAAAACGCCTTTTCGACCACATTAATCCTAACTTATGACATAAGATTGTCAAACTGTAGAGGTCTATGGTAGAGGCCGCGCGCTTATGTACTCATGCCGGGCAACAACCCTAGCATTGTCAACGAACTCTTCTAAATTCAAAATCAGGTCAAAGTCTAACTTCTGTGGGTAATTATTATTATTATTATTTTTTATATAATAGGTAGCAGACGAGCAGGCGGATCACCTGATGGTAAGCAATTGCCGCCGCCCATAGATACCTGCAACACCAGTGGGGTCACAAGTCCGCTGCCAACCTTTTATCCCCTTCCCCCCGGTGGGCCTCCGGTACCCTCACTCACTCGGCGAAACACAGCACAGGAGCTGCTTTACGCCGGTTTTCTGTGATTTTGTGGTGACTGGAAGACTGTGGAACCAGCTGTCAATGAAGTGTTTCCGAGCAGAAACAACCCAGTGATCTTCAAGAAAAGGGCTTATAATATATAGAAAATAAGTACCAACGCATTTGTGATGCCTCAGGTGTTGTAGATGACCATAGGCGGCAGTGATCACTTACCATCAGGTCAGCCAAGAAAAGTTACCAATTTCGATGATAGTCGGTTCTACCTGCTCAAAACCTAACCTTCTTAGCTACCGCTACCTTCCCAACCTTTATTTAATCGAGTTTCTTTTTAGTTAGAACACCACTAACAAAAATAACATACACATAGGCAACAAAGTACGACGGAGATTCGTACCTTCCAACCTTCCACCCGCAAAACTTGTTACAGATTCCTTCCGGAATCTCTTAATAATGAAAATTGATGTTTGGAATTGGTCTCCGCTGGATTGATTTGCCGCGCTCGGCAGTCGCCGCGCATCGCCCGAATCGTTTCAAGCATCATCGCGGGTAGAATACAGATTTGTACACGGTGACATTTTTCCGGATTTAGGGTGAACATTTTGCTTCTTATTATTTTATGGCTGTTGATGGTTGCATTGAAAATTATTTATAATCTAAGATATGATATTCAATTGTTTTCAGAGCTGTTATTGTGTTGCTATTATTTAAAAAAAATCACTAAGCGATTCTGATTCTGTGATAGTGCACATGCCTTAGGTGCGGTTCGATCAATCTATGGTATAAGACTGTCATACCATACGAATCAGAGCGCTATACCATGGATTTATCGATTTAGATTGGTCGATTCGGGCCACAAATAAAAAAAACATGCATGAGCTTCATATTTATTTCACAAAGATATTACTCACTACTGTGGTATTACAAACTAGTGGAGAGTAAATGAAGTAAAATTACTGTAAATACTTTAGAATTATGGTGCACCTGGGAACACCGCAATGTCATGTAAACCGCAAGGTCATCCTTCAAAATCTAACTTTCGTGGCGGTATTCAAACTCAATTCCAAAATGCCTCCGAAATTGATACGAGAATCTTATAATAAATATCGTTTATTCCTACATACAAGTACATACGTAAGGTTTTTTTACGTAAATAACTTTCAGCTATATTTTAAGATTTTGACGATAAGGAATGGATTTGTACCGAATCCCAAACAATAACTTAATATTTAGTCCATATTATGGATCATTATAACATAATATTATTATGCCACCTTATATCCCAAAAAATATTTTATTTTCAAGAAAATGGCTTTCATTGCGTGGGTTTGAATCACAGGTCACCGCTAGATTACAAATCCACACATTTCTTTATTTTTTATTTCTTTATCTCCGTCCAAAAATCCAATTTACCGCACCAGTACTGTTGACAGGATTACGTTGTTATCCATCATTTAACTGTTTTCTACAAACGTCTATACTCTATAGGCTTGGGACTGTGCCCTTCCATTAATTATTCTAATCCCACAAATGAGGGGAGCATTAAATAGGTGTTACCTCGACATTAGCGCGATTCGGATGTAAATGCTTTGGTATCAAATCTCATCAGCGCATAATCTAGAAATTTAATACCAAATCATGAGTAGTAAATAAAGTACGGCGTTCCGGCTTATAGATTTGTTGGGATAGTGCCGCCGACCAATGGCCGAGTATCGATAGAAAAGTGATAGCAGTCGATACAATAGTCAAACCAAATGTACCTATATTGATTTGACGTGATATAGTGTTGGTATTTACCACCTGGCGATCATTTGGACCGATTCAAACAAGATGACCTCTTAATTTAGTCAGTTTGGTGTATAACGTTCTGATATTTACTCATTAATTAATCGATAAAACAGGGCAGTAAGTACTATATTAATCTTAATTAAAGTCGTCGGGTTTTGTCCCGTTTTTATAAATTTATTATACTAATGCAATTCTAAAGGTTAAAACTGCACATTACTCATTTAATCTCAGGAAGTGTATGGCGATAGGTTGATAATCAATCATCGAAGTCATTTCAATTTACTGACTCTCAATGAAACCCTGGTCTTTAGCGCATTATCGATGTACCGTTTTTGGTGAGACCACACTTAAATAATCTCAGATTTCATAAGTCCAAAAGGTTATCCATGTGACTCAAGATACACACAATAGATGTCTTTAAAATACAATTTATTGATTCACGTCGCGCAACATAAACTGTTTAAAATAAAATTTTAGCATAAATTATTAAGACGGACATATTTGCTTGTCGATAAAATCGACTAATTATGTGTTAATATTACCCATATAAAAAGATTACCTACCTACTTTTAAAAGAACACCAAATTATGTCTAAAACCCAATGAATACTTCATTCCAACCTTTGAATTGCGTTAGCCGACTCGTAAGTTCTAACCGATCCGACAGAATCATCGACAAGTACCTGGTTTCTTTATCGTCAATTGGGCATCACTATGCAGGGAATTTGGAGTTAAGTTACGGGTTTGACACCTACTCGGTAACATTTAGTAGTGTAGCGTGGCTGCGTGGGTGTGGCTTCTAAGGTAACATGTCTTTTACTGCGGTCTCCGAGAAATATGAGCGTTATTACTATTTGACGCAATTGCCTTTAAGAAGGTAATTGTAGTATTAAGTTGTTTAAATTTTAAGTTTATTTTAACATTTCTCACAAGGAAAGTAGGGTTTTTTTCTTGTTTATTTCTTTTCCGAGGATATCACATTTATAACGGAGCATAAACTAAGCCCGGAAAAAATACACGTGACGTCACGGGGGGAGATTCATCAAAAAACCTCAACATAATTTATCACGGAGAGAGGGGGAGGACTAGAAAAGTTATTAGAAATAACAAGGTATTAATAGATAGCCCCTTAGTTTGTTAAGTGTCTGGGAGCGAATCATATCAATTTAAGTAGGTAGGTATTTCTAGTCAGATACATTAAGAAACCACAACAATCTAAAAAAATGGAAATAGTAAGCTTGTAAGTAACTTGCAGACTATAGCAAAACATTCCGTTTGAAGTAGGTACTCGGATCTACGCCTTTAGACTCAATTTGTAATTAAGAACCATACAATTTCGTTTTTACAGTGTAATCCTAATATATTATTGTCTGTATCACCAAAGCAAAGCAGCGTTCCTACTTTGCATACACCCTCATACTAACACGTACGCCGTACAAGCTTCTTCATTGCACTAGCAAGATCGCACACAGTTCGGAACACCTGCACTCAATCGATATTCAGAGTCGAACACTGTCTGCCGATAGCGGAGTCGCGCTCGACTTGATCTACGCTAGCTGATAGCAGCACCGCAAACACGCGAGAGGGTCCGATCCTGGTGCTTGAGATACCTACCAAATAAAATAAAAAATAATAAAATTTATTCAGAACTTTTACAGGGTGCAATTACAGTAAGTGTTCGAAAACAGCCACATTAGTTTAACAATTGTGTCGCAGCTAATAACGCCCATCTCCGACTAGAGGTAGTCAGTGTTCCGAAGTATTAACTTATAAAAAAAACGTTTAATTTTGTTTATATATGATTGTGAGTGTGTGTATGGGTGCAAGATATTTATAGTACTCACGTGTGCGCAAACACAGGTGCACTCGCTCTCTTAATTCGATGGGACATCAATGTGACACGACCAAAGAGAGATCTGGCGTAGGACCAACGGCTCAACGTGTTTTCCGAGGCACGGGGGTATCAGACCGCCAACTTCCAGACTTCGGGCCGACACTGCGAATTTCTGGACAGAAAAACTCAGGTACAAATATTTGGCCCGCGTACTCGGGATCTAACTCGGGATCCCAAGCGCAGGCGTCGCTTTAAAGTGTGATCCACTACCTACTGCACCACCGAGGCAGTCAAAGCTGGTACTTGAGATACGAAATAAATATCAGACACATACATCATACTTGACCATTCATAGGCCTTCATCATCATTCATCCCTCGGTCGAGTCCCACTGGTGTGCTATCGAATAAAGAGGGTCAAAGAAAAGCGAGTGCACCTGTGTTTGCGCACACACTTGAGCACTATTATAATATTATATCCTGCATACGTGGTCTGATAGTTAAGATTGGCTACCATAGCCGAATATAGGTAGAAGTGATTGACAGTTTATCTAGTGACATTGAAGAGGTGTCAGAATCGTCCTCCTTCGCGCGAATAACGCGTCCCTATCGGTCTCCGACCCTACGATCGAAATGCAATACCGTTACGGTTCGAGATAACATTTGTAACGCAATGCAGTTGTAACCTGGGTTACAACTACATTGTTCGAAGGGTAAGTTATATTGCTGCTTCGATACTGGCGACGTAAGTATGTTTATTTATGATATACCCTATGTCCATGTAAAATAGTCCGAATGGTAAGTTGACGAATTGATCGGAAATAAATCATTAATTAATCGATGAGGAAAATAATAAACTGCAGTTTAAATTCTAATAGATAATAAAAAATAGGTAAGGCCCAGTTCGAACTCCACACACTTATTTAATTCAATTTAATTGATTGCGTATCACATTATAGTTAGAAGGTATACTATATGCGGCGCCCTGTAATGCGAGTCGCCTACAAAGGAGGGGATGCATAGGCGTATTATGTTGTTCTAAACATATACAAACTAAATTAACTAGGTAAATACACAATTACTCGGACATCTCTTCATTATTCTGATCGGGAGTCTCGACACTGTTTAGGCCGAACCCCTCTCCGTAAGAATTCTCAATAGGCACATTTATTGGAAAAGATTTTGCTGTCGCTGTTTTCTTTTACTACTCTAACTTTCGGAGCCGACATTCTCTGATTGCTTTCACTGCGTTTATGGGCATTTTTTAAAATAGTTTTTAAAAAAATTATCGCAGTCCGCTCTTGCAAGACTTTCATCTGATGCATGGATAATATAAAAAAAAGAGAAATCGTTCTCCTAAACCGTTAAAATAATTTTTTTTGCTTCTTTCTTGGAAAAGCTGGTCCACGTACATTGCTTTAGAAATTTTCTGTCAAACGAAGAATCGATCAAGTGGTAGGCATTTACGCCACCTTTGCCCAATAATTTAGAACACGCGCCGACAAATTAAATTTTTATATATTTTTTGAAGTCAGAAAGATGTTGTCACCCCGATAATGTTCGGTTCGCTATCAGGACTTCGATCTCCTGGTTGAAACTGAGCCTCCAGCACCCATCTTCTCCTTTGGTTGGTCCCAGAATCTTTCGGAATATTCTCCGTTCCGTCACCAGCAGTTGATTTTCTTCCTTCAGTGTTAGTGTCCAAGTTTCACACCCATACACTAAGATTGGTCTAATGACTGTCTTGTAGACACGAATCTTAGTAGCCCCGATTACGCTGGCTCGGACACGTGGAGAGAACGGGAGAGAATCGAGCAGCCAAAAGAGCCTATATGTGACGACCAATGGGGCGACATCCTGTGGGTCGTCCGAGATACCGCTGGAGGGACGATCTCGCCAAGGACCTCAAAGCACTCAACGTGCTAGATTGGGCGGAATTGGCACAGGACCGCAAATAAATGGCGAACTTTGACATCGGAGGCCAAGACCTACTTTGGATCGCTGAGCCAGCGTGGAATAGTGGTAGTAGTATATTTTTTGAAATGTTTTATCTGACAGCTTTTGTTCAAATTCCTCAAGCTCGTTGTTATTTTTTATTAGAGTAGGCTCTGCATCAATACTTTGATTGTATGATACTAGCTCTGTTTGTATTTCTGATAATGACACGCTAAATCATGTCAAGGCGCTGTCGAGTTTAAGAGCTTAAAAGATAAAGGAATAACGTTAAATGAAGCCATCTGTCGTCGAAGGACGCGTTGTGGAAGAATGCGTTTGCGCAGCTTTGTTGCCTACAGTACAGAATAGCAGTAAAACAGTCTACAGCTAATGAAAGCAAAGTAGTGGAGGGATGGAATAAAGAAGAGGCATATATTCAGCAGTGGGTCAATTTAAATATAGGTTGGAATGAATGATTTTAATGATAAAAGTAAAGTATCAGCCATAATACTGTCCCACTGCAAGGCAAAGGCCTCCATCATAGAAATCAAGTCATCGTAGCTATAATGGGATTAGGCTTAATCACCGTGCTTGCCTAATGCGAATTGGCAATTACAAACCCGAGCTACCTATATTCGAAAAATTCTAATAATTTTTGCTGAACCGATCCGAGGACCTCAAAATGACGTCCGATGGTGCGTTGCTTATTAAGCTATTAAGTGGTAGAACATTCTTTACTGCCATTCATTCTGTTATGTCTGTGGCATGGCGTACGAAATGCCGAGATTAACGCCCATGTGGCGCCTGCGGCTGCCAGACCACAAGTTTTTTTTGCCTGTGACCTCTTTTAATATATGACTCATAAAAATATCAAAAACAGCAGAAATTTTGGGTCACGTCTATAAAAGTTTCAAAAACAAAAAAAGATCTACTTTGATTGTTAATGTCTGGTCTATGGCTTGTTTTTTTATGTGATAGGTGGCAGACGAGCCGGAGACGGATTGCCTGATGGTAAGCGATCGCAGCAGTCCATAGATACAGCAACACCAGTAGAGTCACAAGTACGTTGGCAACCTTTAAGCCCCTTTCCCCCCAATCGGGCCTCCGGTACCCTCACTCACTCGATGAAACAGCGCAGGTGCTGCTTCTTCCCGGTCTTCTATGAGGAACATGGTATCACTCTGTTAATATACCTACATTATTTAAATTTTAAACTTTATATAGTTTACGAGCAACATTGCTTTTTTATGACTTTACAATGTTCACCAAAATGGCATCAATAAAATCATAATTAATTCAAGGTTTATAAATAATGCTGTACATCTGACGATAAAATCTCGTTACTACATTTGGTAACCAAAATGTTTTATAAGAACGATAACAACTGAGATATTCTTTGCCATATTTTGGACATGTTCTGGACAGGACTCGTATCGTAGTGATTGAATAAAATAAGGATGTCGATTTGAAAACCTTGCTTGTCGATAAGTCTAGAAATTGTTTAATCGTTATTAACAGTTTTGTTTTTGTTGATGATGATGAACATTGAACAATACCTACTTTTTGATTTAATTACATCTAATCCATAGTAATTGGTTTTAAATTCCGAAAATGCTACTATCGCTGCTATGTTGGGTTGCTCAATGCGGATTGGTGATCTCAAACCCGACCGGTGTCCCTGCAGGTGGGACAGTTTAACCTCCTAAGTCCCGAGACAGCAGACACAATAGAAAATCAATTGTCTTTGGATTTTAAAAGGCATATCGGCCTTTCGACCATAAAGACGGATACTTTACTTTAAATAGCCTTCTTTTTTTCGAATGGAGTCTTCATTGGCGGCGAGTGCGGTGACACTTGGCAATTTTAATATGATCAAAGTTTCTCGATTGTCTGATATCCATTTCGCGTTAGTAGCATACGGTTATATAACAGATGTTGTAAGAATATAGTTTAAAAAATCTTTTCACTTGCCATTTTTAACAGCTCTTATTTTCAATTAGTGCAATAGTAATAGATTAATAGGGATTTATTGTCAAGTTATTTTTGATAAAATTAATTTTTTTAGATGTGGTAAGATGACGATGGAATATTTTCGCCTACCCAAACATCCCTAAATACAAGAACATGAATGCGGTGTCATAATATTTTATCATTATGCGCTCTTTGGTATTCATATCTCGACTGCGTGAGGGTAACGAAACGGAATTAAAATTTTATCTGCGGCCGTCGTATGCGCCATCTGGGGCGCGCATTCTTTTGTTTTGCTAACTCGCTCGTTCCATTACTCGTATGGACAAATGGGTTTCGCTGTATTCATACATTTATGCATTTTAATTTGTGACATTGCAAATTGAGACTTTTGAACCTGAAAGCGTACAAGGTAGAGATCACCAGGCAAGATACTATAGACGAACCGTTGTGGATGGTCTTTTCCTGTAAATGCTAAATTCTGTTTTTGATTCAGGGCTTCCTACACCATCCATACCACCACAATCCATACTTGTATCAACATTGTCTTCACTCCAAGACACCTCTGTTCTCACGATTGTTGATTCTATGTCAGTTATGGCCAGCGCATGCTACACTTTATGGCACTTACTACATGCCATCAGATAATTTAAACTGTAAAATAAACTTATTGGAAAGTTTAGAGATTAAAATTACATTTTGTAATGATGGAGTCTCCCAGTAGATGATAGCTATCAGTTAAGAGGTCATAAAATATTTAATACGATACTAAATCTTGTTCAGGAAATATTTTTATGGGTGTCCCTCATGGGTGAATAATGTTTTTTTTACTCCATATAAATTAACGTAGCTTTAACTTATTTTGTCATAACTAAATTAAAATTTTATTACAAACATATTTTAGATATTGGTAAAATACAATGACTTTACAATCTTAAAATCAAGTTATAAAGTTAAATTACACTTAAAATCGTGGCTACGGATTGTCGCTTGAAAATCTAATAAAATCGTGTTTCGATAAAGTAATAATCGATTGAGAATTTCTGAAGTCGAGACAATTATTGGAACAGTTGAAACTTGCTCGGAACAAGTTAGCGCAAATTAACTAAGTTTCAGATCTGAAATATCGAGGAGTTATATTGCAAAAACCTCGGAGTCGTAAGAACGTGGGGGGTTCCGCCTACTCGTATTTACACGTTTGCTGTGGTGTTTCACGCCCCATTTGGGGAGAAGTGACATTGAGATGGGCTAAAGACACAGACTTTGTAGGGAGTGAAGAAACGCACCGGGGAAAGAGCTCTTAGCAAGTACCTGGTCTCCGCGTCTCCCAAGATTCGGTCCGTATGCCGAGACGGTAGGAAGGACCATGGGCTGGTGGAGGGACCTGTGTCAGTTACTCTTATTTACAATATTAAGTATAGATTAGGCTTTAATAGTTTTATTTTTGTCTGCTGTTTTTGCATGAATGATTTGTACCTATATTGTCTTGTAAAAATCCGGCTTTGTCTTGTTTCATGTCGTTGTCTTCTGTAACACAGGTTTTATAAACCTACTTCAGGCATCAGTCTCTCACAATGTAACGGCAATTGTTTTCTTAAACAGGTTTACCTAGCTTAGTTATAATTAAGCCAACATTGTAAGAGAGTTTTTTATTATTATTATATATTTTTTCGATACTTTTGTCGCTATTACATATGGTTTTTGTTTGTTAATGTTGTGAGTCGTAGGTGCTGCTCAAAAGCTTTTCATCGTATATGCCCCTCTGACTTACATTTACGAAACATAAATACGTTTAAGCTTCTTTCCTGAGGAATTCTGGGAAATACGAAGAAAGGAAATATACGAAACAACTGGCGCAGCTGTTTGTTGTTTTATTTTGCAAGTTTATAAAATTTTACTATGTTTGTTTCCAGACTTTACTTATCGTTAGTCGTATTGCAGATTAAGTAAATATCTATAGTTAAATATCTAATGATTACCTAAGAAGGTTCTACATCTTTCAAGGGTTTTGTGTTTTATGTAATTGAATTACACAGGGTCATGGGCTTTTATGGGTTGGATCCTTGGACCAGATCTGGCAAATGCGCAGCGAAATCACTCGCTTGTTAGCTAAGGAACCGTCCAAATCTGATGAGTGCATAGCTTACAAGGTTAGGTATTGGGTTTAGGATATTCTGGACTAAATGTCCCATGAACATCTATTATTTTACGTGATCGGTGGCCAACGGATCACTTAATGGTAGCCGATTCTATTGTTATTTAATTGTATTGGTAGTTTTGATCATTATACCGCACGCGTCAATGTTTTCAGTTTCTTTTGTACTTTAATGCCCGTCGAGGCCAGCGACTTGTTTATTATCCCTACGCCCTTTGAATATATTAACTACCAATAACTTATTTATTGGAGAAAACAAGAAAAACTAATGAAAAGAAATTCAATATTTGTTAAATTCTATTTGGTCAAATTCCACGGAAACTCGCTGTCCATTTACCTCGAACAAATTTCCAGAAGTTATTGCTGCACCGTGATATTTTAGCTAAAATTTTCTACCTTATTCACCAACGCAGTTGAATCTCTTCGATCCATCAGTGGCCATTTATCGTAACGACCCGCATTTTGCTCTAGGAAGTTACCACGTGCCGGCCGCGCGCAGTCTTGTAAGGACGGCGATCGTTTTGAAAACGATCGATTCAATAGATACGAATTGATTGGCTTGAAGAATCGATTACAAAAAATGCTAACTCAAGAGATTGTCTCAATTGTCTTCAGAATATTACTACTGGTTTTCGATTCTATAGTTTTTCTTTCTAAATATCGATTTGAACTGAATCATTTAGGGTTTATCATTACAACATTCTGTACGTTTGTGTTTGAGTAATGAATAAATAGTTGTTCAAAAATAACATTGTTTAAAAATATTTTATGTGTACCGAATTTGAAGCATCTTGGTACTCACTTACTAATTAAAAATAGATTGCAAAGGGACCGAAATTGTTTGTATGATTTGGTTTTTCAAATTCGATTGTTATATCGATATTTTTATTTCCAATAGATGATTTATCGATTGATCGATCTCAGACCGGCATCCCTCAGCCTTGTAACTTTATACTTTACATCTAATAGGCCAATGATACGCGTGTTAAAGTAATAGCTTTTGCTTACTGTACTTACTTTCCTATGTTACCGTCTAACAACTCCCTTCGCTCGTTTAGACTTCAAAGGAGGTTATTTGGGTGCTCCAATAATCGGTTCTAGTGAAAAAGTTAAAGAAACTGCTGTTGTGTTTGTTTCCACGAATTTGTTTTAGTAGAATCTAATTTGAGTATAATCGCTCTCTATTTTTTCATTTCGAGGGATTTATTAACGTATAATTTACATTATATTTAAATGGGACCGTTCTATTTTCCAATGGAACTCTTAGGACGTGTGATTGCTTCTCGTTTAAAAGGAAGAAAAGGTTTCCTATTCGTCTTAGAGGGGAAGTTTATGGGACAAACTTCGATTAAACCCTTGCCAATAAAACAACTATTGTCGAAATCGCACTACTCAGTAAAAAGTTGTGCGTGAACATAGGCTTAAATAATGATATAAAATATCCACGTCTAATAAGAAACTTTTCGTTTTATCGTAGGTCAAAAATTAAAATTGGAGCCAAATGAGCAAGCAGGTCACCTGCTATGGTTTATTACTTATATCACGATAGTCCTGTGTGGTGTGTCCGTGTTCTGTGTTTCAAGTGAGTGAGGGTATCGGAGGCACAATTAGGGTGTATGGGGGTTACAGGTTGGCAGTGCACTTGTGACTCTACTGGTGTTGCAGATAATATTATGATATCTATGAGCAGCGGCAAACGCTTACCGGCACGGCAAGTGATACCTGTGTCTGCTCGTCTGCTACCTATTACCAGGCCTGTCCCACTCCGCGTGTAGGTATCGAACTGGCAAGTACATGCGGCGTCCCCTCGCTCATCTACAAACAAAAAGGCCATGGAAATGGACTATCACTATATTAAAATTATTGTTGATTGCGTTGCCGTTTTTTTAAGAAGTCATAAGATAGCTAGATAAACATACTTTATTGCACAAAAATCACAACCTAAGAATAAAAAAGTACAGAAATTTGGTGCACAATTGCGGCGGTCTTATCGCTTGAAGCTTATTTTAAAGATTTCAACGTAGTAAATGTACAATTGTACAGATACTGCGGGAAGATTATTCCACAGTATACGCATTTAACCCTTGTAAACACATCTAAGCAATGTTCCCTGCATACGAGTAGTTCACACGAGGAGGATAAACACGTGTCCCGGGTTCCCACCGATGACGTCGGCATGCGGGCGCATTCAGGGATGGTGCGTGGGCTGCGATTAGCATGGCTCGGGTTACAAGGGTGTTTTGTTTTGATACCATTATAGATTTGTTAACTCAAGGTACGTACAGCACCACGTTAAAGTATACAAAACTGTCAAATTTCTTTGGTCAACTCTCATCTTACTGTCAAACAAATTAGGTTGAATATCAATCGGAGAAATTTGACAGATTGTGGTAACCTGATGTGTGGCTGTCTGTACCTGCATGGTCCTTACTTGCTGCAGGCTCTCACCTCGGTTATTGAATCACTTGCTCGTGGTCATCGAGAGAAAGGTATTTGGTTCTGTTCCGAGTTCCCATTCCTTTATAATTCCTTCGATAGATATGAGAATAAAGAACTACTTTAGTAGAAATGTCTTTCTTACTAATGTTTCAGCCATGGCGGCCAATGTCAACGATCGGCTAACAATGAAGGTCATAATGTAGTGCATGTGCACAAGTGTGTGCCCAGGCACAAGTCAGCTGTCTATTCTCTTACCCTGATGTTTTGGCATTTTTGGACTTTAAAATCAATTAACTATACTAATAGGTAGAAAATATAAAATACTGTATTTTGATTTCCACCTCAATGGCAATTATAGCTGAAAAACTACAAATCACAGCACTTTAAGGAACACTTTCTTTAACATTTGATCAGTATAGTAGAGATTATATCGATGATCTCAATGCTCTAATGTTAGTAGTAAATTGAGAGCCCAGTATTATTTTCCATAATAAGCTTCCACAAGGGGCGAAGAAGAATGATAAGATACGAGTACGAGTGACACGACACTGATATTTTCCAGGTTGTTATCTGGAGGGGCTTGTTACCGCGAACGAGTTTCCAATTTACAACTACAAACCGTAATTTAGAGGATATGTTAGAGGTAAATGTGATCGGTATTGAGAATTCCGTCTCTGTCATGTCAGTAATGATGAGCGGTAAACCATACCAGACCAAAAGATGGCGCTGGGAGCAGATTACATCGCGCAAGCTTTTCATCTTTCGATTTACATATGGTAGCCTATGCGATCTATATCTTCATAAATAGTAGTAAATTCTATAGGCTTATAGGTAAACTGAAAGCGCGAAGGCGGGCCACTAGTTGGTCCTAGACCTGCGGTAGCTTTTGAGTTGAAGTTTTTTATGACCGATTTAGCACAGGAAAATAGAGCGAAGTATTTTTACCTAATGCAAAGCTGTGAGGTCTGAGCAAGATATAAGCTAAATTTGACAAAACCTTTTAATCGCAAACCAAGCTCCTCGGGACTGGAGCTGCAGGAGTCCAGAAGTTTATCATAAAACTACATTGTGTCAAGTTCACTTATATCTATTGATCTTCAACGTTATCCCCTTCATTACAATGTTCAAAATAAGCTTCTAGTTCTTGGCACTACGTGCCTTTAATTCGTTCAAGGTAATCCAGAGCAAAACAATCCTAAAAAGAGCGGACCTGAATAAAGAAAAGGTGAAATTGGCCTGCTCCCCTTCCGGAAAGCGCAAACAGCATCGATAGAACACAAAAACTCCCTGCGCAAACTACCTAAACTACTTCCAAAGTAGATAGATGTACTTCTGTGTATAAAACAGGACAAAACTACGTAGTGATCGAGCGGCGCTAGTTGAGTAACTCAATTTATGGAGTTATTTGGGCAGGCGGTATTATCCGACCCGCCCGGCGATCGGCGCGAGGATAAATTGCCAATTTTGACTTACACCGCTTTCTGCTGCGACGTGCTTCGCTGACGCTTTGATACAATATGCTGTTTTTAGAGAGAGGTTTTTGATTTTTGGACGTGTTCGCAGTGTGTGTCGATAATGCAATTTAGTGCGAGATCGTATAGTGGATGCACACAATACATTTTCTTTTTAAGTATCAATGAGGATTTTAACGTAGTGTTGGACGCCCTGCGACAAGATGGGATGATGACATTCGAAGGCTGGCTGGAGTGAGCTGAATGAGAGTGGCCGAAAATCGGGAGCGGTGGCGTGCATTGGGGGAGACCTATGTCCAGCAGTGGACGAGCGTGGGTTGCCGATGATTGGGTTCGTCCGAGCACACCCAGACCCGACATAATTAATAAGAACTAGTTTTCGACCTGCCCGACAAATTTCAGATCTTTTGCGCGGCACTTTAACCACTGCCCTGCGGCTATTGCTACTGCTGAGGATATAAAATTGAAACATACATTTCAAATGAAACGCAGTAATTCAAAAGTTATGAATTCAGCAGTGCATGTTTCTAAGTAATAAATAAGTGTCACCAGACAGTCTGCCACCGTGTATTCGCGGATGTTGTGCAGACGTTGCTCCTGCGTCCGCCTGGCGCTATCCGGTTGCATAATTGAGAATTATATGATATTATATGCAAGAAATATCTGTTAATGTGTATGTGTCATAATCAAAATATCACGTTAATCTATACTATTTATAAAAAGATATAAATTCTGTAGATATCGACACAATTTATATACAAACCGAAAAAGCGAAACACTAGCGCGAAGCAATCAACGCCCAGCGCCATCTTTTTGAAGACAGTGGAACTTCTGTCCCTAAATGAAGTGAGGGCGGGCCATTAATAATAAAACGTTTGACAAATGAACAAGCTGGTCACCTGATGGTGAATAACCACCGCTGCCCATGAACATCTGCGAGATCAGATAGGTCGCTGATGCGTTCCTGGTCTTTTAGAAAAGAGTACGCTCTTCTCTTGAAGGTTCCTAAGTCGTGCCGTTCGGAAACACCGCTGCAGTTAAACCCTTCTGTCCTTTCAAAACTGAGGTTTGTGGAAGTCCGGAGAAACGTTCACTAAGTAAGGTACTGTAAACGCACAGAACTTGAAACAAAATCATTTTTTTATATTAAGTAGTTATCCAATCTTGGCCCATCTCTTGCGAACTCTCTGGTAAAGCGGAAAGCAATTTAAAATTAAACTTTTCGTGGTATATGGAAATAACCTTGATGTATTTTTTTTATGTGATAGGTAGCTAGACGAGTAAAGATCACTTGGAAAGCGATTTGCGCCCCCCATAGACTTCCGTACACCAGCCGAGTACCTAACAAGTGCGCTGCCAACTTTTATCTTTATTTAGTCTACTTTATTTGCAACTTTATGACGTCACTTCGTTACAGGCAAAGAAAAAGCAACCTAAACAAAAGACTCGCTATACAGAAAAACAGGGTAGGCAAAGATAAAAAAGTACGAACAAAAGTTATGTCAACGTAGATAACACGTCCGTTGTTTTATGTTTTGCACCTCCGTTGATCCGCGCCGATACGCACTTTACCCAGGAAAAGTAGAGATGAGACAAATAGTCGGTACCTAATTTACAAATCTACAGGAATGATGAGATCCGCATGAGATCTAAGCTCGCAGACATAGCCCAAAGAATTGCGTTGCTCAAGTGGCAATGGGCAGGGCACATTGAGTGATGGCCTGTGAACAGGAGGTCGCAGCCGTGGCGATAAGGTGGATGACGATCTAGTGAAGGTCGGGGGAGTCTCTTGGATGCGAGTGGCACAGGACCGATGTGTGTCGAGAACATTGGGGGAGGACGTCCAGCAGTGGACGTCTATTGGCTGAAATGAAGATGATGCATTTACAAATCCTTTTTCTAGGCATTTGGCGTTTCCTCATGTCTGGATATCGTGGTTAGTAGGTACCTACTTACTTATACTTCTCGAGCGGATGATCTGCCTCCACGAGTTTCTGCTCAGCGCATTTCTATAGGTAAACCGTTGAGTTGGGAGAATGACGAATCTTTCAACTGATCTGTTCACTTTGATGGTGCATGGATAAGTTAAGAGAGATTTATACTTCAACATATATATTATGTACTTAATAGATTGCAACAAATTAAGGCCTACTTTGATAAAAAAAAACTATGTATAATTGTTTACAAAAAATAAAAAAAAAAAAAATGCGTTTACTGCTCTCTTACATCAATTAATCTAATTACAGCGGGTTTGATACTGAAAATCAACAATCATAATATCGACAATTAGAACATCAATACCGTAAGACCATCGACCAACAAGCACATAATATAACAGTTGGTAGGTAAGTAGTAAGTTATACAAAAACATTTGTTGTACGTTTCACATCACTAGGTAAAAGTACCTAAACCTTTATCCAGATAGAGTTATAGTCTAAGATTCCATTGCTTAATTCTGCAGGTATCATTTTTTATGAAATAAATTAATATACAGTAGGAAGGTATTTAATGGACTGGTGATAGATTGCCTTCAGGAAATATAGCCGGCCAATGACCTGATTTTTTTTATAAATGAATATGTCTTTTGTAAGAAAATGATACGAGGAATAGAAAAACTGATGATAGCCAGCTCATTCCGCAACAATAGGGTTGCCATGTGTTAACAACAAAACTTTATCACGCTATGTCGTTAGAACATTAATGCTCTAAGCGCTATGTCATATTAATTTACAAAATTTTATTTTTAAATTGTAACCTCTACATGAGGCCGTAATTATTTTTATAGGCTTTTTTATAATGCAAATTAAACCTCCTCAACATTTATTAGAGATAAATTTTAAATAAAAAAAGATGCACGCAGAACCAAGCAGTGGGATCCTAGGCTATAAAAGGGTGCTGTTTGCCGGTCAAGGCCGCTGGATTTTATTCGCCTTTAGTTCCTTTCTACATTACGGCGATATTGAGCTAAGATGTTTGATAAGATCACGACGCTGAGCTTTCAACGTTTGGGTGTGTGATAAACCCTGTAGTTTTTCACATGTTTTCACTATATCATAGTGAATTTCCAGGGAGAGGAATTTGTATAGCTAACAAATTAGATTTCGCAAATTAGGTACTCCGAAATATCGAGCAAACGTCTGATCTCTTGCAATCGAACAGTTACTACTAACGAAGGCGCACGGCGGTTTTGTACCCTTCAACGGCCAAGTCACACAAAATTAACTATAATAATAAAGAAGTTGCAGTAAGGAACCTTAGACTTGGCACGACTTTGTCTAGATTTCGTTACTTTTTAGAGATAAACAAGCAGCTCCATTGAGACTTGGCTAGTTTTTTACATAATGTTTTTGGTGGGATTGTAAATACATGTGCCGACGACAAGTTGTTTATTAATGGTACGTAAAATGTATGTAGTACCTAAAAGGTGCGTATGTTATTTATACCCTTATCCCCGAAGAGTATGAACTTTAAACCAGTTAGGGTAATTTGATCAATCCATGTCTCTCAAGTTTACGAGCTATACGAAGATACTTACAAATTTGTTGACGTTTATGGCTATTGTAGTGTAGGGTTACTTCATTCGACTTAAATTAACGCCGCTACGAGACCACGGCCACAAAAGAAATTGTACAGATGAGTCATTCTATACATTTTAATGTTAAAGCATTTTAGCTGGTAAAGGATTACACAGTCTTTATGTAAAAAAAGCCGACTAAACCCCAGCGACGCTCCCTCATCGACAGATAAGTGATGGGAAATGAGTACCGGATGAAGAATCTGATATATACCTACAAGAAAGAGACAACTAGACCTACCTAGACGGAGACAAGTATCTAATGTCATACAGGGACTAACGCTGCTTTAGTTTTAAATAAATAAATTGAGACAACATCACATACATTTATTTACTTTCAAACAATCCCAGTAATGCCAGGGGTTACCAAATAGTCAGAGTACGTTTTTAACCGACTTCTTAGAAATGAAATAAACAAACGCGGTCCGCACAAAGAAAAAACTAGTAAACAAACGAATAACTTTGTGCAAATAGTTGTGTTCTTGCGGTCCTCTATTTAGTCATTCCTGCACTATGCTATCAGGTCATTAACCCACGCTTCCAGTAGGTACTAACTGCATGCTGCACGTGACAACGCCTCTGCATTGGACTGACGTTGCAACAAAATTACCACGTTCGGGACCACCGGCCCGAGTCGATCAGGCATTAAGCAACTTAATGCCACGCCTGCCTCTAAAGTTAACAACGTGGCCATTTTATGGCTTTCTCAGTGATTTAAGCAAATTTATTGTATCAGCTTCGTTAATTATTATTACTTTCGTTATACTGGCAGTTATATAGGTATCTTAGGTTATTCATTTATTCATAAAGATATTAAAACTAAATAATGAAGAGCGATGGTAGTTACCGATGATCTAGTGAAAGTCGCAGGAGCTCCTTGGATGCGGGTGGCACAGGACTGATCTGTATGGAGAACATTGGGGGAGGCCTATGTCCAGCAGTGGACGTCTATTGGCTGAAATGATGATGATGATTTCCTAGCGAGGGGTTGTGGTTCGATACCCTGTTGACTGTTCAATGTTTGTCCAGAGTGGGGACCGAACGACCTTTGGCGTATGAGGCAGGGTCACTACCAAATACGCCATCCGGTCTGTCATTCACATTTTTTGTATTGAGTTTCACGTGTGTTTCCAATCTGTTTAGACGCAAACGCTAGTATGCACGTTTTAAATACACAATACATTGTGCTTAGCTTTAATTGCCATAATTGGTAACATGAATCAGGTTCACCAAAATCCTCTCAATCCTAGACACAGATAGAGCAATATTCCTCATTAGGCTATTGGGCGCATTTCGCTAGAAGCGTCAAAGCGGCACGAAACACGTGACAATTATGCACTAATGCCACTAATGCGATTTAACGATAGATTGTCAATGATGCCAGTAATTGGCACTAGTCGAGTGGCACTTTGATAAACCGAGTCTTGATCACGATTAAGCGAATTGTCAGTGATAGCATGTTTTGATGACAGGATAACGATACCTCTTTGACTGATGTGATGATTTTGTTTCTTTTTTTTGTGGCTCAGTATACTGGCTCACCTCAGTCTGAAGAATACGCTCAAGGAGAACCCACATTGCAGTTACAACGGACGCGACGACATGGCATCACATCCGTTGGCGCTGCTATACTGGCCCGCGAGATACTTCTTCACGCATCGTTTGAAGGAGTCCATATTACAGTCCATATAATATATTTTGTTTACTAGAGCCGGCAAACGAGCAAGTCGCTCACCTGCTGGTCAATTACCGCCACCCATGAACATCTGCGAAATCAGAGAAAGCGCTGTTGGGTTGCCGGCGTTTTAAGAAGAAGTACGCTCTTCTTTTGCAAGGTCCCTAATTCATACCCGTCAGGAAATACTGTTATATCAATAAAAATATTGCGCGATGCATTGTAAGCCCAACGCCATCTATTTTTTCATTATGTACCTAACTAAACTAAAACATTCAGTAGCGCTGAGCGCAAAATGCCGAAACGACGTGAGAGCGGGCCAACGTACATTATAAAGAACGTTAGGTACCAAAGAAGATGAAGTCGGTAGTGTAATAAACTTTCTGTTATCTTCCTCGTATAAGCTTCTTTGAAAGTTGATGTAATACACGTTGAAGCATTCCTCGTAAACTGTGCATAATAAAGCTCAGACGAGTGCAGCGATTTTAGGCATGCCTTAAAAGATATATAAGTTAAAAGTTCCAGGGAAAATATTCTTTAAGGAATTATGTACACTAACGTAGAATAGTCAGCTAAATCTAGGAATTTGTCATTGAAAAACTAAAACATCACACAAATATTACGATTAAATTTACAATAACTGTAGTTTCTCGTGAACTCATTGTGGTAGGTGTTCAGCTACGTAGATAAATTATTAATATCATAGGAAAATTAACAACTCTGTACATTTTCATCTGGTAAAGATGGCTTGCGACAAGATGGGATGATGACATTGAAGTGTGGCTGGAGTGGGCTGGATAAGAGTGGCCGAAAATCGGGAGCGGTGGCGTGCATTAGGGAGATCTAAGTCCAGCAGTAGACAAGTGTGGGTTGCTGATGAGAATGATGATGTTAGATGGCTATAGACGCTATAGACATAGGATTCTATGGCTATAGCGTTAATAGCCATAGAATTAGAAGAGAGCGCCTAAAAAATCTGATATCAAAATGAAAACATGAATACCTTAGTTTTCACTTACCAAATCAAATTCTGCAGTTATATAAAATTGCACGTAACGATGAAATATCAAATGCCTATCTACGATATCTCATGAAATATTTATAGGGTTCTGATGTAAAATAAATAGTCCGCAGCATCACTGTGCTACGTAAACCATTGTTTCGAAGTTTTCTTTAGCCGTGCATTATACGTAGGTGGTGTATCGGTAAATAGAATACTGCCTCTACTATTATTCTTATTCACTATTGCGAATACTTTTATGGACATGTAAAATATACATATAGTGGTTTTGGGCTCCATAGTACGGACATCCATACATAAATTCAAAATAACTGTTAATTTTTTTCAATGGAGTCTCACCTTATTGTCGAACATGTTATGTATTGCTGAGTCAAAAAAATATGATAACCTTAAGCGTCTGCGCAAACACGAATGCACTCTCTATTCCCTTACCTTCTAATTCGATCAGACACCAGTGTGACATAACTGAAGAGACATTGGGCGCAGGCCCAACGACTTAATGTGCTTTAAATCGATGAGTACAACACTAAAGATAGTTATCCATATCACTAACGTCATGATGACCGATTTTCCCTCGCGTTCGAGCGATACTCACGTTGAATACTATCTTGCGCAAGAGTTCACCTCCATAACTTTAATTAATTGATCCCCTTATTAATTTAGAAACATTACCATACGCTCATTCGCAAGGCTGTCATAATACTTGCTCAGAAAATATGGCTGTCGTAAAGTTAATTTCAAAGGCGGCTCGCCAAACAAAAAAATATTTTTATATCGACTATTTTATGGTATATTTATTGCTTTTACGGAATGAGATACTCCACACTATGAGGATAGCCAGTATGAAGATACAAATTTTATGTTCCGATGATATTTTAAACTTGGTAACATGGTATTGGTGTTGGAAAAGATTCTAGATTATTAAGATTTTTTTGCTTTATACCAGTACAGTGTTAAGGACATTAAAAATATTTTTTTGGAAAGATATCATGTGATATCACACACATCATGACCTTTGGCATATGCGCAAAGTATATACTCGTATTTAGACAGGGATGCTTCCAAATGCGCTAGTTGGGTCAGATGAATCTACCTTAGCAGAAAACCAAAGCTAAGAAAAAGAAGGAAAGGTCAAAACGTGCCACATTATTTTCCCATCTTTGTTGTCGTCATATCAGCGTTTATGACTATTTGCAAAATCTATAGCCAATCCTCCCGCAGTGATGTTTCTAGTGCATTCGTGCAATGAGCCTTTGGGGACAGTCTTTACTTGGTCGGTTCCACGCACTGATGACTTACTGTGTGCTATTTTGCCTTCAAATTTGCCTTGCATTATAAGCCTTACTGGGTAAATGAATACTGGGAATACATTCGCGGTGATAAAAGTACCGGACGATGGGGTAATATTTTAAGCCGTAGACGGTAACGGATTCAATTATAAGTTTTCATAACTCACCAGTAATTGACAGCTGACGTTAAATAAGGCAATTTAATAGTTATAATGGGCATGCGCATCAGTTAAGGCCTAAGCTTATAAACAATATGGTAATTAACCATTTGTTTAATGCAAAAACGATTCGTGGAGATTTATCAATCAGGTTTTTCTGGTGTCGTCATTAAATGGTTTTGGAGCATATCGTTCGCATAAGAACCATTACTGTGTTCATAAGTTTCAATAGAACATATCTGTTGGTTACTGTATCTCTCCTAATGCAACCAAAAATCTTTACTTTGGCAAAGTCAAAGAAGCGGCTAAGTGCGAGTCGGACTTGCCCATGACCGGTTCCATAGCCATTGTAATTACCACACTCTCCAAATCCTGAATTATGTTCTAAGCTTACTCCGGGTTCCAAAACGTCAGCTTTTGACATAACCGGGAGTGATAAGCTAAGATGAGAGAGAATTTTACGGTAGTAAAATTTACTTCTATAATTAAACTTTACTTCAACCGTTGCGAAAATATACGAAAATCAACCGCGATAGCCGTGGCCAATATATCTCTGTACGTTCCACGTCGCCTATAAAAGTCAATTAAAGACATTAACGCTCGCTCCGTAGGATTAAGTCATGATGTCTCCGTGTCATGGAGCAAACATACTCCGCGATACAGCATTAAAATTCTTTCTCCGTACACTTCTTTTCGTTTGTCTCTCGTTACCTAACTAAATACACCCAAATAAAATTTTAATTCGATAGGCGTAAGGTCGATTCTCTCGTGGACGGCTCGGTGACGCGGTCTGCCTTTCAATTTCCAACAATGTTCAGTATGCGAAAATTGTCGACCTTTGTACGTGTTTGAGTCGGAGCACAATTTGTAGGGGGAAGGTTTAGAATTCACCTTTGTTTCTTGTTCGGGTTACCTGTTAATACATAGGTATGACAGAATTAGATGTACGTACATACACACACACATACCTGTACTCCCGGCACGTTTTTGGTATATTACGTATCTTATTAGATGGACTTACTTTTTGCACCGTAGATTAGGTAGGAAAATTTAATGGCTCTCGAATATGAATTTATTATTTTCACATTTAACTAACTGCAAAGACGATTGGCTAGCGACCTGTTCAAATTATCTCAACAAGATAAACTTTTATACGCACCATTTCTCTCCCATAATAATAATAACGTTATTGTCTTTCTACCTCCATCAATCTTTCGCCCATTAAGTGATTAGATAGCTAGCTATTTAATAAAATCGATATTCCGCCACCCACACGACCGTTGATAGATCATAGATCAAATTGGAACTGGGAAATATTCCTCTAGCTAGGCGCACTAATTTTTAAGCATTAATAATTTATGTTTTGACCACGCTGTTTAAACTGTTTTAAGAATTATTGTCCAGCTAATCAATGGATTGTTGACACAGTACGAGCCGCTGCTCTGCAGCCTACTCTGCTTATCTACTGGTACGCCAGTGGCCTAGCTTGGCCTTTGCTGTTGTCACCTACTTATAGTACTTACATATCTGCTTTTTAATGTTACGAGTTAGCCCTATGTTGAGTGATCGTTGCGTTTTCTAGTGTTCGATTTTCAAATTATTCTGAACCATGACCGACCTGATGCAGTCATGACCGAATGGTCTGGTCCCCGGTTGCGTAGGTTAGAGGGACTGTCTAGCGACTGCGCTTTCATTGTAATGTTCATGGCAAGCAAAACCTAGACTCTGTAACATAGGCTCTGGCCGCAAACAGGACTGACACGCTAATATGATGATGATAATGAAGGAAGTTGCGATCATCCCCGAAAATTTAAAGTAGGTAAATAGCCTAACTTAAGAGAAGTGCGCTTGAAAATTAGAGCACATCAAGGAGTACCTGCGAATCGGGATGACTCCCGAAAATCTAAAGTAAATCGGCCAGCTGAATTCGGTTCCGCGCGATTACTCGCGTTCGCATCGATAAATTAAGGGTGGAGTTACCGATTTTGTCATGTCAGTTGCAGTGAAATCGTGTTTAACGGTTGCATGAAAAAAACCTTAGATATTTTATTGGTAAATAAAAGAGCACTGATAAACAATAATGGGTATTTTTTGTGCCTTTGTTAAGGTAATTAAGTTTGCATGGTTTTCAAATGGATCCACATTCAAAGGGAAGGAAAACTAGGAAAGGTTTCCTTCTGAAAGAGACTGATATACCAAATTTAGCGTCTTGCACATTGACGTTCGAGACCACCTAGTACCTCCTCCATGTCGAGTATTGCAGTTAGTATCAGGGCCATATGCGTAGCCAGGTTTTAGTTTCGACTGGGGGTCAAGAAAATAAAACTACATAGGTATCCCTTTATTCATGAGAAAAGAACAGCAGGCGATGATATAGGTATACACCAAGTAGTTAATATAATCAGTTACCAGCTTGTTAAATTTTATCTTCCTATAGTCCTAGTCTGTCCCCCTCCTATAGTCTGGGCTGCATTTGAAATTGATGATCAGCCTCAACCAGTTTCTGTGCGTAATATTTAAGCTTCTGTGCAATAAAGGGGATATCTAGTTATCTATTAGTTTACATTTATTACGTTGTCAAATCAGTCTTCTCCTAATACAGCTAATTATAAATTTCAGCTGCTATATATCGATATTAATTGGCATGCTGCATGCTTATCATCGATCATAAATCTGTTGCTGGATGATATCGTGAGTAGTGATGTGACTGAGTAGTTCACCTACAAAGTCAGCCGATAGGCTCAAGTTCACTTTTATTTGAATCATTCGAGTTCATTCAAAACTTAGGTACCTACTTGTGAGGAAGTTGCAAACAATTTCAAGTTTTATTTTTCAATGAATGTTACGTGAGATTATAGTATCGATTAACGAATTTACCTTTTTTGACGCGCCTTATGACCTTGATGTTGGCGAAGCGCACGCGCTCGCGTATAGCTGTATCTGCATATGCAGCATTATGGTCATAGTATTATTTCCAGTTGCATCCAAAGCCATCGTTTCAAAGCCCAGGGGGATTGGAATTCTAGGAAATGGGGTGAAGATTCTCCAAGACTCAAAACTTTCCTCCTCCAAAGTTCTTTACACAGATCGGTCCTGTGACACCCGAATCCAAGAGACTCCCGCGACCTTCACTAGATAGTCGGTACACCTGGTGAACAGGTCCTTAAGTGGAGGCCGCGTGCAGGAGGCCGCAGCCGTGCCAGGCCTCCTAAGTACATCCGTTTTTTTTTAAGTTGAGCTAAAAGATTGAAATCTCCTTGAGAATCGTAGAATGCCTCCAATCGTCGCTTTACTAAATTATGATCGATATTATATCGATTAGCGAGTTGATCTGACCTTAGACCGGATCAGCGGGCGGTGCGCGCGCGCTCGTTTCATCTGTCGTTCTCTGTAATGGCATCGATCGTTAAATAAATTAGGTGTAAGCAGGTATAACACCGGGTTATATTTATGATATTATATGGCATTTTGTTTAAGTCAAATTTAAATTCTGTGTGGTAGTGTTGCGATGGAATGTGGCATGATAGAAATAACTAGTGTTTTCTTGCATTCAATTTCATGTTGAATATTATGACTTTTAAAAGGTTTTTTATGTGATAGGTAGCAGACGAATAAACGAATCACTTGATGGTAAGCGATTGCCGCCGCCTATAGACACCGGCAACACCAGTGGAGTTAGAAGTGCGCTGCCATCATTTTAATCCTCTTTCTCCTCGATTCGGCCTGTTACCTTCACTCACTCGGCAAAACACAACGCATGCGCTGCTTCATGACGGTCTTCTGTGGGGCCGTAGGTCACTCCGGTCGAGCTGGCTCATTCATACCGAAGCAGTGGTTCTCCCACTAAACATTTGATTTGGTTTGGTTCATTGGCCTTCTCAGGGGTTTTTCATTAGATGCACCCTCCAGCTTTTTTCCTTTAACAATTACCTTCTAGATTGCCTTTTAAAAAGACACAGGCATAATCTGTGCAAAGAGACAAGACCAAGACAAGGCAAATTATTTATTTGCCCGCAGTTTCTCGGGTAAATGAGAGCAGCTGTACGTACGGCGGATCTAACGAGATTATAGGCCATTCTATTCCATATTTTCTTGAGGCAGCCAGTTTCTGCCTTTTTATTGTGTCCTGTCTTTTTTATTGCTTGTAGTTTTTTGATTGAAAGGAGACTTTAGTAAAATGTTGCCCATATAATAGGCTGAAATATTGCAATAGATAGATTTAATAGAGTGCAGTGAGAGGCCTTTACGATGGTGGATATCCTTGGGCCGGCCCAAGCGATACTTATCATTGGTATTATTAACGTTAATAAGTCTTATTGTTATGACAGCACCACCAATTTTCATAGTTCCTGTAATAGCAATTTTAAAGTTGTAGTTATGCAGTTAAGATAACCTAACTATTATAACCAAAACCTGCGCCTATTGGATTTCTCATAGCTGAGTCACGCTGATCTATTACCTAAATATCTTGATAGTAATAAATTAAGAACGTTTATCAAAGTCAAACAGCGCCTGCGCTGTGTTTCGCCGAGTGAGTGAGGGTACCGGAGGCCTAATTTGGGGGAGAAGGGAAAAATGTTTTCAGCGCACTTGTGACTACTGGAGTAGTGGACGGCGGCGATTGATTACCATCAGGTCATCCGCTTGCTCCTTTTTTGGCCTCTAGCATAAAAATAGATCTTGTTAATTGATAGTTGCTTAACATATTGATTAAGGTAGTTTTATTTTAAGGATTTTAGAGGATTTAAATTTTTTTGTGATAACGAAACTCTTAGTAGCTTTCTGATTAAGTACCTAGTAAAGTAAGTTTTCTATTGAAGACAAATCGCGTCTTTCCATCCTCTCGCCGATGTCTCTCAACATGCAATCTTGGAGAGTAACCATTACTTACATCCCGGAAATCTAGGCGGTCGATAAGCGAACCACCTGCCAATAACATAATTTTTCTCTGCAGTAATCTGTAGTCAGATTAGTGGCAAATCACAAGTGTGGTAGCCGCCAGGGGCTGGCTGGAAGGTGTATCGTGAGCCGCCCCGCCCTGCGTGCTTACGTGAATAAATAGAGGCGCGCGCGCAAGGTAGAAGACAAGTAACAGATGGTACGCTGAATACAAGCTAAAAACAATTTTCAACTGTGGGAGATCCACGCAATACATAAGTCAGTGATCTTAGTTTTAATTTTATTTCCTACATACCTATTAATATTAACCATACTAATAAAATTTTAATTTCTACTAATTAGGTAATGTATTTTACCTTCATTTGATTTGAAATGAATGTCCTCGATCGGAGTGATACCACGGCCGCACAGAAGACCGGCGTTAAACAGCCTTCGCTTTATTTTGCCGAGTATGTTAAGGGTACGGGAGGCCCAATCGGGAGGAAAGAGGGTGATAAGGCGGGCAGCATACTTATGACTTTGTTGGTTGACTCCTATAGAAAGACATCCTGTCTATAGGCGGCGGCAATCGCTTAGCATCAGGTTCTGCTCATCTGCGAGCTATACAACATAAGTGTGTCTCACCCTCACTTTGTAATGGAAACTTAATTTTGTTATTAGTTCCAAACTGGACCAATAGATGGCGTTGGGTATCGATTCCATTACGCAAGTATTCGCGTTCTCAGCTTACTTAAGCCTTGTCATTGTTATTTGAGTTTACCTCTTTATTAATAGTAATACCTAGAAAGACGGATATAAATTATAACCAATTTGGATAATGTTTGGCTGGCCGTATAGTCTGCGGCATGAAACAATAGCGATGACCTTGAGTGCGCAGAAACCAATTTAGTAGAAAGTCTTCTTTTTTACAAGTGCTGCAAACTAACGGTCATCACTATTGTTAGATGCCGCATACTAATACTAAGCTAGCCTTCTGTTGGTACCTATTTACTTTGTGCATTTGCCGTGGGCAGAGCAGCTGCGTTCCTTCATCGTTTCTTGATTTATGTCCAATTGTTTCTACTACACTGGAGTGTAAGTGCATTTACATTATTAAATTTTATGTTCATCTTGACCGAAATCTTTACTATGGTTAACCTGTATTCCACCTCGGGGGAGAATTTATGTTTAATGAAGTTTGCTGGACTGGACCGTTACAAGAGGCAGTCTAATAAAGTTTAACCTGCAATCGTAGGCTATATTATTTTACTATCTCACTTGCGGTCGCGAATTATTCATTAATTTTTATTTTATACGAGTGGCCCGCCGTCACTTCGCGTTGGGGTTTGATTCTGATATTAGTTCCAAATTTAGACCAATAGATTTACTTATTTGAGTGATGATTATATCGCATAAGCCCATGTAGTTAAGTATATGAAAATAAATAAAATATACATTCAACTTAACTAAAAGAACAAATTCGCGTACATATAATGTTATTTGAACTGCTAGCTAAATCACTTGTTTTGATTCTTTATTATGTATATTTTTTGTTATTGACGTAGGTTAACAACAACAGTTCAATAATATGAAAAAAAAAGAATGTTTAATGTAAAACAGAATTATCACAGAAAACCGGCATGAAGCAACGCACATTGTTATTCGCTGGATGAGTGAGTTACGACCCAATCCGGGGGGAGGGGTGTTAAAAAACTGGCTACATACTTGTGACTCCCTGTGTTAAGGTCTTTAGGCGGCGAAAAGCGCTTAACAACAAGTAGTCCGTGTGCTCGCCTGCCAC
Source organism: Cnaphalocrocis medinalis (assembly GCA_014851415.1). Classification (NCBI taxonomy): domain Eukaryota; kingdom Metazoa; phylum Arthropoda; class Insecta; order Lepidoptera; family Crambidae; genus Cnaphalocrocis; species Cnaphalocrocis medinalis. The sequence continues at coordinate 2,239,679 of CM026279.1, forward strand.
CCATCACATAAAGTTAATGTGACCTTACCATTACAAAACACTATTAAGCTGCTAAACCATTTCAAAACTTATTTGTCCTTTATCCATCCATTATTGTTGTCAGAACTGCATTTCCCTTTTCATTTTACAACTGACGCTTCTGCGATTGCTGCAGGCTAATAAAGAACTTTCGAAGGAATTTCAATAACTTCCAAATGAAAAAATGATGGAATGCACCAAATTGGAACGTCGAAATTGAGAAACGTTGTGGCGCCTCTACACGATCGGCGACTCTGGGCGAACGAGGAAGTAGGCAGATTAAAAAGATATCTATCCCTCTCTTTGAATTTGCTTGGCTGTTCACGCATTTACTTACCTTCTGGAGTAAGATTGACCATGGGCCGCGGACATCAACGACGCCGAAGAATCCACGCCGCTATTTTTTTTTGCTTACGTTTTCCATAAAAAATCCATGATAGAGTTGAATGTATATTTTATTTTTGAACATACTTTTAAGGATTTTTTTTTCGAAGGTTTGTCCGCTTTAGGCAATCGTGGTGATTAAGCCTAGTCCCATCATAGTAGTGATGACTTGATATCTATGATGGATGCCTTTGCCCTGGCATCCGATGCGCATCCGTCGCTTGAAGAGCGACCCAATACCCACTTCGCCATTGAGGCAGTCAGTGGTATAAAATTGATTTTATAAAAAATTAAAATATAAAAATGTATACAGCAGTCGACTGTAGAATATGACACGTGAAATGTGACAGTGAGCTCGTGTGATCAATAACCTTACTGCTGAACGGGGCCAGTTCTTACCCGCCGAACCATCGCGTCGCGGCGGCTGAGCGTGTAAAGGCACCAATATTGGCTAGATCACAAAGTGGAACGGTATTGCCTTTTGACCGGTCGCTCCGCGCTTGCGTGACAAAAGTGGCGCTGTTCGTTCAAACAGAATTGTTTTGTAAGTACAAATGAATTTTGGGCTTTTCACTCCCGGGAAATCGGAATATTCATCGTTTACACATATGTAAATGACATAGGCTCGGGATAACAATCTGAATGCTGGATCAATATGAAAAGTGTTGGTTTAACCAGACTATTGACTTCGTTCGTAGTAGACGTTCTTTTTATCAATTTTATCCATACAGTCACAAATAAAAAATACTTATATCTATACGTCTATCAAATGAGTTGCTTTATTAAATTGTTTTCAAAAAGGGAGAAAGAAATAAGCAATTGCCGCCGCCCATGGACACATGCAACACCAGTGGAGTCACAAGTGCGCTGCTAACCCCTTCCCCCCCGATGAAAGCGCATCAAGTCCGGTAAGTTCCCATAATGTGCCGAGCCGCATATTAAAATTAACATACTACTTTCCAGAGTCAAGTTTAGGCACTTATACGCCATTATACGGTGTCGTCGATTGTAAATTGAAAATGAAAATGAAAATGATTTATTTAAGAAAAAACTTTTACAATGAATTAATTTGTACTGTTCTCACATAAGGTCCCCTATGTTGAATTAGCATTACTTAGATACTTAAGGGAACCTTTTTTTGTTGTTGGTCACAACTGTAAACCTGACAATCCAGTCAGCTCCTATCCTCCCCAGCACACCTCAATTCTTCCCGTCACGCTCAATGAAATGTGCTTAATCTTAAACCTCATTTCGCCTATCAAGATGAGAGAGTGCACCACATATAGATTCGTGATCAATAAAAAAATAATAGATCTTTGAATTGAATAGTTACCCATATAAGTTCAGCAAGTGATTAATAACAAAAACGCTGACATAAAGTTATTAATATTGAGATATCGTTTCCTCTAAGAATGACAATTACCGTATTATTACGTACAAGCTCAGTTCACGGCTGGAGATGGCCGTAAATTCGGTAAATTACACAGTTGAGATCGTTTCAATACGTCTTGCCCTGTGGCGACATGTCCAGAGCATCGGACAGAATACAATGTAATGTAACGTTATTACAGTAACGGATCTACAATATCATAGTGGATGGATGAAAGTTATTTAGTGGTTGAGCGTGGCATATGTGACACACTCAGCCGTAAAATAATAATTATAGTATTTTTACAAACTTACTTATTACAAACATACTTAAACAGTTGATATCGTTGCAATACTAATTAGAAGGTTAAAATACCTAACTAAAATGTAAAAAAAACAACAAAAAAATTACATGAATTTACACATACCTATCTACCATAGTTATGTAGTGGCCTTCACTTCGTTTCGGGACATAGTAGATCGTTGCCAATAGATGGCACTGGGTGCCGATCACATCGCGCCAGTGTTCGTTTTTTGAGTTGCACCTAAGCCTTGTGGTTTTCTATAGAAGTTATCTCTATGTAAATAGTATAGATAAAAGATAAATGTATTATTATTAACCTTGATAGTGAAAATTTTCAAGGCTAATTTTATTTTCTTTCTTTTCGAGCATTTAAATAAAAGGTTATTTTTAAGTTTTTGGCTTAGTTTTTTTATAATGCTAAGTGCATATTTTAGACGCCACGTTATGCCAAAAGTGGCTCATTCACTCGTGTCTGCAAAATGTCTAGTTTTTAGGGCAGCGGCGGCCCTAGGCGATGCTGGGTCAAGCAGAGCAATTGCCAAAAGAATTGCCCCTCGTACACATTTAAAGTGCAAAATTCGGTATTTGAATGAGGAAAAACATTATATTTATTTATGTTTTTAAATATTTGCTTTCCCAAGGTTCATACAAAATATAAACTTCACTCTGGTTGGGAATGTGGATTTCTATTGAGTAGGCAAGAACACCTAGGTATAGTCGAAAGATTTTTTTTTAAAATTAGATATAGTCCGAGGCAAGAAAGTGTAGTTATGACCTTGAGTGCGCAGAAACCAATTTTGATAGAAAGTTTTTTCTTTTTTACAAGTGCGCAAAATAACGGTCATCGCTATACTTTCGTGCCTCCAGCTATAATTATTGGTTGTTTAGAGTTTTGATATTCAAAAGTTTGAATTATTTAGCGAATTAAAATAAGCGATCATATTCCAATCCTGTAACTGTGATTAATGCTAACGCTTTAATTTCAGAAGACCTCCTAGCCTAACTAACAAAGATATTTTTTAACTTCGAAAGGTATAATATTCCAAGAGAACAACCTTACTGTTCAAATCTCTACACTGTTCCTTCTTCGATGGCATCTATTCATTAAGTTTTTTATCAACCACCATGATGGACGCGGTATCGAGACCTCAAATTGTCTGGAACGCTCGTAACCAAGTCGTTTGGTGCGACTGGACAAATTTCTGGTAGTTTGGTAGGAATTGGTAGGCGTTTAATAAACATTGGAAGATGATTTGTGTCTGTGAGTTTATAAACGCTGATATTTGTTGCTTGGTTGTTGTAAGGCGTTTCTCGCTTTTTCGGTTTTATTTGTTGGCACTTGGCTCGGTTTTATCTTTGAGAACGGATGCCAATACTTTGCAATCATTTTATTTCAATCGTCGTTATTTTGATTGCTGTGAAGTGTTTAATGGTCTTGAGATAGACTTTGCATTTGTGTGAAGTAGTTTCTAGGTATTATTTAGTAAAAATAAAATTTGAAGCCTCTGCTTCTTCGCACTACATAGTACTGTTTTTTTTTGTAATTAGGTAGTTATTCTGAATTAAGGTGCCGTTAATGCCTAAACTCGTGGCTTATCTAATCTTGCTTTTCGAGGCAAGGAGTTACAAGACTAGCAACTTTTAGACTCCAGGCTTACCTTCACTGAGATTTTTTGCTGATACACTTTGTTACAAATTTTGGCGTCACCCGGCAATCGAATCCAAGAGCTCTAGCGAAGGCATTAATAGTGCGACCCAAAGCCACCACCGAGTCAGCTATGATATTCTATAACTTAAGATAGACAGCTATTCTTTATTGCACAGAAATATAATACAAGATTGAAACTACACCGATAAACAGTACAATAAGGCGGTCTTAAGCTATTTATACATATTCTGTTCAGCTCAGCATTCCATTGCAGGGCACTGGTCTTGCTCGACCAGGAAGCGGCAGACCGACACGTCAATGTGGGTTATTGTAACTAGGAAAATGACCATTAGATGGTATCCAGCCTTTGGCTAGTAACAACTGACCCTTACAGCGGATATCAGACCAAACCGACTATTTACCTTTATTACTCTACATTATAGTGGCCTGCCCTCACTTCGTTTCGATATTAGTTCCACTCTGAACCAAAAGATGGCGCTGGGTGTCGATTACATCGCGCTAGTTTTTTGACTTTTCGGTTTGTATAAGGTTCGTTGATGTCTTTACAAATGGTATAGAAATATAGATAATATTTATCTAAGAGAAAGAACAATAATTAACAGTACAATCAGGCGGTCTTATCGCTTGTAGGGATTTCTTCCAGACAACCTTTAGATAAAGGAATGCAAAATAGCGTGCAATGAGGTAAGGCAGTGCAAAGAAATTGCTGAATGAAAGTAATTGGTAGACGTACTGGGTACGTCTTTATTACATTATGGATCGCCCTCACTTTGTTTCGGGAAATTAGTTTGAACAAATACCAGTAGATGGCGTTAGGCGTCGTTTGCATCGCGCAAGTGTTTCGCAATTATGGTTTATCTATCTATATGCCCTCTATAGAATTTACCTCTCTATAAATAGACTATCTTTTTACAGATAGACTATCTTTAAACTATAAAAGATAAAATCTATTACTTATTTCGCACAAAAGAAAAAACTGAAGTATAATATCCCACATTCATGTAGATATTTAATCTAGTTCCTTTTAACTTTCAAATTAAGCTGTTCGCGCAATCATTCATAATTAATGAATCCAAAAAATTAAGCAATATATTTCGCACAAAATACCAATAATAAATAAACGACCGCCGCATTATCACGATTCGTCAATATTTCATCTGAATCAGATACCTACTAAAACTTATTTTTTACAAAAACATTTTAACATATGACCAATTTGTCAAACATAGAGGTTAATATGGTATACGCTTAACATAATAGCATATCTCGATTTCCCCAATAAGTCGCTATATTAGTGATGCGTCACGAATCAAAAGGTAGGTAATTCGAAAAAAAAAAATTATGTGACGGGTGGATAAGCTCAGATGGATCATGACGTGATGGTAAGTGATATCCCCCATAGAAACCCGTAATACCAAAGTCATCAGTGACAATATGCGCAAGCGCTGTTTCACGGCGGTTTGTGGTAGGTATCATTCTGGTCCAGCCGGCCCGGCCCATTCATATGGCGAACCTTGGTTTTCTTACTAGAAGAATTAGGTAAGGTATTTCGGTGAGCGAATGCTACTCGTTGGATTGCTGAAATAAACTGCTGGCATTGGTTGGCAGAGATCTTTGGTAGCAAGACTAATAACTTAGTGTTGTAACTCGAGTCAAAGTCATGCAAGCCATTGTAATAATTTCTTTTGAATTACAATCCCTAGACCGCGCGCGCGACGGTTAAGAATTATCGGCTACTCGATTGAAATTGTACAGCTTGACTCGAGCAACTTAACTCGAGTTACATCACTAAGCAATTCTCTATAAAATATGAAGCGTTAATATGTGACAATAGTAAAAAGCCAAGAAAAACAGCTAATATGATAATTTGTCGGTGCGGAGGCGTGACTCCCGAGTGGATGAGTGGGCGGTGTTCAGATTTAATATCTTTTATGAGAACCACAAAACCTCTAGCGATACTTAGGCCCATTTCCATATTTACGGTTTTATAGAATGTGCGATAAAATACAAAACGGCTGTGTAGAAACGACCGTTACTTTGTATTATAAATTAGGCGGAAATGGCGAGACAATCTAAAACAATAAGATAACATTTTTTAAAATAACACGTGATTTTAACCAGGTTTTGGGTAACCTGGTCTGAACATACTTTTACGAATCTACTGTTATCTACGTGTTGGTAGGTAGTAGGTAAGTCTGTACCTACTAAGTATATAAATAAGATTGCTTCATCATCATTACTTAACTATTCACCATCATCATCAGCCTATTCCAATGGAGGCTATCGCGTGTAAAAAATTCGCTAGCTGGCTTACTGTAGAGCTGAAGTCCATCTACACGGTGATTGGTTATTTTGATCCAAGATGTCAAAATGTGAACAAAACAACCAATGACGTTGAAGTTGGACCTCAGTCTAACAGTACCTAGGCCATCTAGCTGACTTTTCACACACCATAGCCTCTTTTCGCTGCTCCAAATGTTAGAAACCTTGAAGGATTTTTTACTACTCGCAGCCAACTCCAAAGCTTGAAAGAAAGAAAAAATATTTATTTGGGCACACAAAATAGTTACATACATGGAGTTACACATTAAAAGGCACTTAAAATTATTGCACATTAATCAAATGGACGTAGGTATGTGTAACTACGAACTAGTACAATTCAATAAAACCATGTGACCAAAATGGTTTCCACTCAGCATTTGTTAGCGACGTGAAGAGCCGCTAACGCTGATTTTCAGTGGAACCAGTTCTTCATCTTCATCTTGCAAATCGTCACTCCATCTGGCCAGAGAGCGGCCTATACTTACTACGTTTACTATGACCCGGTCTCCACTTGAACTCGTTTATACCAGCGGTTGTCATTTCTGCGGCTGAAGGCCAGCTTATTTTGTTGATCTAATCTTTTATGAGTTTTATCGAGAGGACCTCAGTATTAAAACAATTTGCCAGTCGTTTTAATCGTGTACGGCAATCGTGATTTCATTTGGTATGCCGAATGAGATTGGCATACGATCTTATTTCACGAAATTTTCCAAAGTGGGTTTATATGGAGCAAAGGTTATACGTTTGTGTATTTTGTATCTACTGCCCACTGTGAAAATTAACTATTTTTAGCGCCCCCTATTTTCTCACGTCCTTTTATTTCTGGCTCTGTATCCGCCCCTTTGGGACTTAAGCGTTAATAAGAGAATGTTATCACCCACTATAATAGATACTGATATCGACCAAAATTCACCTATAGTTACTGATATGAATATAAACATCGCATGCAAATGAAAAACGTGTTCACAAGTAACATGTAATATTATTGTTAATCTTTTGATTAATCTTTTCCACACAGCAGGTGTCATTTTCATATCGTGTTTTGATGTTCAAAGCATCTTATAAGTCTCGTAAAAGTCTCTTTAAAATGGGTAAATGTTTTTTGATTTTTAATACCTAATGTACCTATTCTACTCCGCTACATTTCGTAAGTAATCCTTTTGCCAAAATATTACTAACTACCAAATGAGTTCACTAGAGCATAATAAATAATCAGTATGTTATTTTAAAGAAATTTGGGTACCTACGTTTTCTCCAACCTTCTCGGAAACCGCTTAAATATTCGTTTTAACTTCAACCTACTCTACCTACTATTTTGTAAAGATAAACATATAAAACAACTCCAATGACGCTCCACTGGTTTAATGGATTTTTGAGTGTATTGACAATATTTTCTCTACTCGGACGCTGTTTGTTCAAGTTTTTCGAAAAAAATCTTACGGACGATTTGCTTCAATTGGTTGGTTCGTATTTGTAAGAACACACACATGTTTTCGGTTGTTTTTTTTTAAATTACGTTGTCGGTCCTGAATACATTTAGTTTTTGGTTGGAAGCTGATACCTACTTGGAACAATATTTTATAAAAATACTAGGTTCACGATTTGCAAATTTAAAAAAAAATACTTTCTGTGAAGTATTTTAGATTTTTAGTAAAGAAGACACACCCAATTATATTACAAAACGGAGACTAAATTCACTAACGAAGATCCTACTTACTATTATAAAGGCGAAAGTTTGTATGGATGTATGGATGTTTTTTACTCTTTCACGTAAAAACTACTGAACGGATTTGAATGAAACTTTACCACAATATAGCTTATACATCAGAATAACACATAGGCTACAATTTATAAAAATATATTGTGTGGATTGTCCAAAATATGACCGTAAGTGTCAATAATTAACTCCACGCGTACGAAGTCGCGGGTGGCCGCTAGTTAAGTTATACTTTTCGATAAGAGAAGAGAGACCACTAATTGTTATAAAAGGTGTCAAAAAAACCGCTCAGACAGCGACAGCACCCCACTCCCCCCACCGAAGTGGAGGGCGAACGATCATCGAGGGCTAGCGGTGAGCCACCGCTGCCCGCCTCACGCTCAGGGCACCGCGCCACGCCTCATCAACGCGGCTGGTTGGACCTCACGTAGTGTGAAAGTCTAGCGAAGAGCTTACTATAGAAATGATCCTATGAAGTAAGGTCTTGCCGTTGGTACGCGCCGGCCGGAAGGTCATTAAACAGAAAAAAATTTTGCTTGTGCGATGCAAGTGGGGATAGTGCCATCTGTTGGTAGTTTCGGAAATTAAGCGACACTTGCTTTATGCGCGTGCGCCGCGGCATCAAATGCGAACGGGTCGCACCTTCCTAACCCTAGTTTTCGTTAGGTAGGATTTTTTTTCGGAAATTTAAATCAGCTTTCGAAGGTTGCTAAGTTTTTTTGGAACTCAAATACATTTAGACAATATCTTATCGCTCGTCCCTAACAGAGTGATGACAATCCTATATGGCGGCTCTGTATGGCTTTGACTGCAAAAGTTATATAAAAAATCCTAAGTTAGTATTCCGATGATTTAAACAATATTAAAACATGTTTTATACAAGATATTCGCGAGTTTGAGTTTAGTGTTGCATGCGATTACTCGTGGTCAGTGTTGCACAGTGCACGTTGCCTATCTCACCACAACCAATAGGAGAACACAGATTACAATCGACATTCCTTATCTTGTTCTCCTATTGGTCTATGCGTTCCATGAAGTCGAATCGACATAGAAGGCGAAAACAGAGAATTGGCCTTCATCTGTGCCACGACTAGCATCAATCAGCTGTTGCTGTTTTTAAATATGTAAATTAGAAATTTCGCATTCGAAACTTAAATCATAATGTAAGTTACCTTTTACGTCTAGGCACCTACTTGATATTCGCCCGCCACTAATTGGCTGACGGCAAATCCGGAGCGCTCACGGAGTCAGCGTCGGCCTTCAAATCAGTCAGCAGGTGTACAGCAAAGTTGTAAATTCTCGAGAAATATCTACCAACGTTTCTAATTCAACAAACGGGCTTGTTAGCGCGTTTCCATTTAGAATTTATAGTAGGGATGAACTTCTACAGTAAAAATCTAGTACAATTTCAACCGGTCTATTTTTCACAAGTCGATCAATACAATCTTCAAGACAAATCTAGTAAGTATGTAGGTGACTACTTGTAACTCTCATTTTATATCAAAGATGGGTATATTTTTTGTTTTATCGTTTTTTTTTCTTTTCATTACTGTGTATTATGTAGTAGTACATTACCTACCGTTGTTTTTAAAAACGATTAGAAGTTGTATGCCACCAACGGGTGGCAATTAACTAACTAACGAGTTATATGCTCGATGTTACTCGTATATGCAAAATAAACATCAATTATTATAAAATAGTTGCAGTCACGGAAAAGTTTTCGAAGTTTATCTGAATTAGAAATGTAATAACCTAAAGCAGGAAACGCAGAAAGAAAAATCGTTTGCAAAAAAAGAATATCGATTCGAGTCTCAACCCTAATTTATAATGTCGGACACGGAACAATAAGTCTTATTATATTCAATGTTTCCTAATTAATATTCATTTCTGCGATCGCAAGTCTGATGGTCACACTCTCGTGGCGTGGGAATCATTTCCTTTGTTTCAATATCTAGTGTATATTTAAGTGAAAAGCTGGGCGGAGGAGCGGCATAATGTAACAAATGACAATGAGGGAACTACAGTACAAGCTTAACAAAATTAGTCATAAAACTGCCTACACCACGTTTAATAATCAGACTACATGCGCGCATACAGTTATCTTGACTTGTTCAAAAAATAAATAAATAAATCTCGGCGTGGTTCGGAGTGAATGACAGAGAAAAACGTGCGGGAGATACTTGATACGAGGTACTACTAACTAACGCGTAGGTCAACTAACTATTCGATAATAATGTCAGCTAGAGCCTTTCTGTATTAAATTATTTTGTGAAATAGGACTGTATGGTCTAAAAGTGACAATTAATTTCGAGTCCTTGAGTTACACTTTTGCTTAGTTTTATTAGGCTGCGTATTTTTCTGCCAGGTATTTCTGTATCATCCGATTGTGCGTAATTTTAAATTCTTTGAAACTGTATTTTCAATTTTTAAGATGTACTTAAATAATTCTATAGAAAAGGCCGCGTCTTTACTGTTTGTGCATCAGCTGTTATCTAGTTGCGGTTTGTTGAGTTGACTTTTTTCCCAAGTCTGTCAGTTTTCTATAAAATTAGATGCTTTACTATCGGATCATCAGCGGATGCAGTCCAGCCATTGTCTTGCAAAATGTTTCTCTACATATTTAAAAAAATATTTGCTTACCTCAAATGATCATTATTAAGCGTTCGGAAATCGGGACCAACCACAAAACGTCATCTTCAACATCAGCCTGTTGCATTCCTCTGCTGGACATAGGCCTGTCCTATTCGCCACTCCGATCGATTTCTCTTCGTAATTAAAAAAATCATATTTTTATCTAATTGGATTTAGGCCATTTAAGCCAGACATAGGCATGGCATATGTACTCCCCAAGATTAGACCATTTACACAAAGTGATATGTCCCTCGTGGGATTTGAGCTCACGACTAAGTAAGCGACACTTTACTAAACTACTTACTAAGTGAAGTTCTTAGCAATAGACAATCCATTAACCGCGGAGTTAATGGAATATGTACGTATAGCCACACATTAAAGTATACAAAACTGTAAAATTTCATCATACACATTAGGTTGAATATCAATTGAGGAAATTTGACAGGTTGTGGTAACCTGATGTGTGGCTGACTGTACAAGCCAAAAATGTAAACAAGCGCCATACTGGCCATACTAACTACTTGACGATTTTGGCTGACTCATATAAACGAAATGATACTTTCAAGCGTGTTACGCACGTGTTACACGCATAGTTAATCCTAAAGTTAACTCGTTAATTCGATAAATAATTATCCACTTAACTTTGTAATATTGTTTAATACTCGTATGTATCGTGGTGTCCAAATTAATAAATGTATTTTTTTTTCATGTTTTCTCTCTTTCTTTGATTGTTGGTTGAACTTTGATTATACGTTAGATTGAGCGTTCGTTTTTAATTTTTTTTTTACATTAACTACTTAAAGTTAATTGACTGTTCAGTATATTAATGTTAATTGAAGTTCTATGATTGACTGGTAATGCTGTAAAGCATTAAGTCCAGCAATCGTACTTTTTCTTGTGCATAAAGAATCAAATCAAATCAAATCATTTATTTGCTATTAAATAGGGTACAGTTAATAAATGTGGTATTTAAAAAATAAACTGTTCAATGTTGACCATTTATGTTCAACTACATACCTATATTTTTTAATATTTATTATGAACATGGAGAAGAGACGTTTGGTACCACGGTATATAATGTTCGACCTAATGTTTGCCAAGTTTAGCGACAAAGCTAACGGTCGAAATATCTTACCTGTATGTCTTGTTACTGACTATCTGTATAATGTAGGTACTCATAAGCTGGTGTATTGTATATTAGTGCAAGTCATCGGATGCGGAGTCACCTGCAAACCGTTACAAGTGAATACGCCACGCTTATTATGGTAAGCGCGTGCGTGCTTTTGATTTGATGGAAAAAGCGTTTACAGTGTGTGGCCCGAAACCGAGGCAAAAAAACTAAATGGAGTTTCTGTAGAACATTATAAGCAACTATCTCCGGAATCTAATATTTCAAAGTCATTATTTTTGCAAACAATCGATGACAAAATTAAAACAGCATATTAATCACCTATGTATTTGCGGGTAGCGAGCGATATCAGCGCCTGTACGCCCGTACAGGGTAAGTATTGGTAACCCATAATAAAGTCAACGCGACGTCCTGAACATCTCTAAATACAAGTTAGTACGTACAGCCACACATCAAAGTATACAAATCTGTCAAATTTCTTCAATGGGCTGTTTCTTACTGCCATACACATTAGGTTGATTATCAATTGAGGAAATTTGACGGGTGGTGGTAACCTGACATGTGACTGAACAAATTCATTAAGTAGGTCAAGTGGAGCGGGAATATTTTGTGCATTTCATAGAATTTACTGATCACATTTGTCAGAAAAAATCATCGTAGTTTACATTTTAGTCACGTCGGCGAATTCGAAAGGAAGGCGAACTCCGATTAGACCATCAGGAATTACATGCCAAGATGAGTTGTATGTATTGCTGATCACAACATGCTGCTTCGATAGTGATCTAAGCCAATGCTCTCACTACATAGGGTGTCGATATCTTCCCAGCCTTCACATTCGCTTCACGAATTTTGCAAATCATTGCTTTGATTAAAACTGAATTGAAACCAACTAAGAGCCTGCGATAGCATCAATACAATTTGCGGGCTTTGTCTTACCGATGTGGGGCAATAATTAGAATTCTAATGAGTTTCTTGATGAGCCATTGTGGGAATTGTAATGTGCATACTTTTGGGAACTGCTCCTTTGGGGAGAAAAGTTAATTATCTGTGTTGTTAGGAGAATTTGATGGGGTGTCCTTTGAATTTTTATCATCAGTCTCTTTTTCTGTGTGTCAAACAAGGTTTTAAGTACAACATTAACAACCTTCTTCATACTGATTCCAATGTTTAAATGCAACAAAGCAATTACCTAAGTATTAAATAAAAAAAAAACATTGTGTATCCATTCTTTCGTACATCATCTCATTCTAATAGTTTTTTTATTCTTATTATGCATGTATGGTTAGTATTTTTCTATTAATATTGTTTCGTAAATAAAGTTTTGCCCGTATATTTGAGCTCTGACATCAGTATCTAACAGTTGTTGATGTTTTAAAAACATCCTTGAAAATTTTTGCAATGATTTTAAAAAGTGAAATTGGTAATGATGTTTAAATAAGGTCACTTGCATTACTTATAGGTTCTGGATTGGTTGACTCTATTTTCTGTTTAAAACCTCTTTACTTCTTGATTTTATAGATTGCTTTTGTAGATCCTATAATACTTGCCTTAACATTTTGTATTGAAAAGCATTATTTTAATAATGTGAGTTGTCAAGACAAGCTTCTAACCGCCCAGCCCCTAGCAACCTATTAACGTGCAGCTGCTTAACTATCAAATCTTAAACAGTATTTTTTTCTACTGCCTTAACTCCGCCCATGCGTACAAGCAGACCCCCAACTCCTATAGGAAATGACTTTACCAAAATCACTAAGCCTTTCAAGGCATCCGATCCTTACATTAACGGCCTTTTGCAAACCGCACTAATTTAAACCTTATGTCGTCGAGTTAAGACTGTTCGGACTAAGTCATGAACTCATTATACGCTCATAATGTTCTCAATGCCTCAATAAACGTTAATTATTCAAGCGGAAAAGATTAATTTATCAACTATCTATTACTGTTAATGGTATCATTTGTGGTTTAAAAGCATAGTGAAATCGTAAAATTGGATTGATCATGATTGGTAATTTATTATTGGATAGAAATACTTGTAAACACGGTTAGTTTATAAGTTGTGTAGTGATAATGTGGGTGACAAGTGTCGTCAGAATGAATAAATTTCGACTACAATCGTTTGCATGGGCGTACTTAAGTTCTTGGAAGGGAGGGGGGGGGGGATCCGATTTTTATGAAAGCTAGGTGGATATAAAGAATAAAAAACTGTATGTAGAGACTGGTATGACGCAGCAAATTTTGGATTTTTATCCCTGACTGATTTAATTACCAAGCAGAACTCTATTTACGATTATATTTTTGTATGGTATAGTTCATTAATTTATTTATTAATTCGCTACACGGTATATCAGACCATATTAAAGGTAATTAGTATTGTGCTAATACGAACATCACGTTCTAAAAGTTTGAAAAAAGTTATTCATTATCAGTGACCACACACTAGCTTTTGCGTATCTACTTCTTACTAGCGTTTTTTGGGCGTTGCGTCTACAGGGCGCTACCCAACCAATGCCAAACCCAAAAAATTCGAGACATACTTTTTGCTCGACCCAGGAATTAAACTCGGGACCCCCAAGATTATGGCCCAGTAGTTTAACCACTAGACCAACGGGGCATTTTACAAATATTACAGCAAAATAAGTTTTCTCAATTGATATTCAACTTAATGTGTATGACAGTAATATGAGAGTCGATTGAAGAAATTCGACAAGTTTGTATACTTTGATGTGTAGCAGCTGTACAAACGCTTATGAATTAACTCTAGCACGCGTCAATACAACAGAATTGTATAATGGCAGTACTAAATGACCCCGAGGTTGGGCAATAAATCCTAGCTTGGGCAAGCGCGCCTTTAACTGGGCAAAACACTGTCCCAGGCCTTTAATTAGTGCTGGGCTTGAAGTGCCTTTTGTGGTTTTGATGTCCATTGTAACTTCTGACTTACGTAAGTTAGCTAGACGGGTGAGGTCGGTGATAGTAATCGTTTGTGAAGCTTTGGATTCAAAAGCCATAGTAAAAACATTAATTATATTACAAGTTTTTTTTATCTGATAGGTAGGAGACGAGCAGACGAATCACCTGATGGTAACCGACTGCCGCCGCCCATAAACACCAACAATACCAGTAGTAGAATCACAAGTGCGCTGCCAACCTTTAACCCCCTTTCCCCCAGTTAAGGGTTCGGTACCGTCAAATATAGCTGCTGCAAGTCGCTCTTCTATGAGGTATCACTCGGGTCGTGCCAGCCCATTCATGCCCAAGTGTGGCTCGGCTCTCCCACGGTAAACTTACCTTACCCACCAAATAGTTATAACCATATTTTGAAGTACATATTAAAACTAAAGAAGTTAGAAAATAAACCAACATTATCTACGTTACACACAAAATACTTTTATTATAGAAGCTGAATCGCAGGAGAGACCGAGTTAAGCTTTGGAGTAGGTGAGTTGTGAAAATGAGATTGCAAGTCACGAAGGAATCACCTCCTACAATAGCAACATCACATTGCTCGTTAGCAGTAGCTTAGAAACTCTGGAAACATATTCGTGATATCCTACATATTTCTTATTTTTCTATAGACATTTTAAAGGTTTTAAGTAAATAATGCATTTAAAACTTCTCCCATATGTCTTTGGGTGTTTGTTTTAAACAACTACGTAGCACGATTGCCATTTGAAAAAAAAAGTTTTTTTTTTATGATATAGGTGACGGAACTTGATGGTAAGCGATTACCGCTGCCCATGGCCACCTGCAACATCAGTGGCTTAGCCCAAGCTCCCCCAAAACCAACAAAGAATTTTCAAGTTTATTATGTACCTGGAGTCTAAACTCTGCTTAGAAACAAATAAAATTGGAATCCTAATCTATATATTTTCTACTTGGAATCAGACAACTGAGGGTATGACTGAACCACAAGCCACAGCGATTGCTGTGAGTTTAATGAAAACGTGGCGGTGACCGACCGCAGCCCCGCGCAATCACGGGGTGCGTATCGAGTGGAGTGGTGGCACAACGGAGGTAACGGCAGTGACGCATGGCTCCATCATGATTAAATATATAAGCAGCCAATCTCAACTATCAAGCAAGCAACGAGTGAGTGCGCGTAATACTGTGTGCGCAGACCCAGCGCAGTCTCTATTCTTTTCCACAGTGCGAACGTGCCGCATCGCTGGGCTGGTGTTAGAAATAAGCATCATAATATACTATAATTATTATATTATATTATGATGCTTATTTCTTCGTATTATAGATTAAAACACAAGAGCGGGGTGCGAATTTGAATCTATTACCTTCCGTTCGGAATTAGCATGTTCTTATGTACGGTACCATCGTGTATGCTTAAGCTACCATTGCCCATACTCAAGCTACCATTGCCCATGCTCAAGCTTCTATCGCCCATGCTCAAAATACCATTGCCCATGCTCAAGCTTCTTTCGCCCGTGCCCAAGCTACCATTGCACATGCTCAAGCCACCATAGCCCATGCTCAAACTTCCATCGCCCATGCTCAATGTTCCATCGTCCATGCTTTAGGCTTCGATCGCCCATGATCAAGCTATATATCGTCAATACTCAAGTTACCATCGCCTATTTTCAAGCTACCATTCCCCATGTTCAAGCTACCATCGATCGTGCTCATGCTACCAATTGCCTGTGCTCAAACGATCATTGCCCATGCTCAAGTTCACATAGCCCATGGGTTGTTTTCTGTTACCGGGTAAGGACAGGCGATGGGTAGGTATAATATTAGACATAAATGCTCCCGTAATTGACTGTTTATAATCCAGAAATACTTTACTGACGTTTATTTTACGTTGTCCTGTTGTTGACCACGAGCATACCATTGAGTGCTTATTAGTCTCTTATTAGTTTGATTACTGAACAGCAATCATCATAAATGAGCCAGCCGATCTGACAAATATGTAGTTATAGCACACATTTTTCACAGCTTTCCATTTAAATCTCAAAATTTTCGAACATAGCTCGGGTTTGTGATCACCAATCCACATTAGACAGCGTGGTGATTAAGCCTAATTACATTAAAGTAGCGATGACTTGATTTCTATGATGAAAGAGGCCTTTGCCATGCAGTGGGACAGTATACAGACTAATACTTTAATACTATATTTTAGACCAAACGGCACCAATTATTAGTACGAAACCGATTATTTAGTACGGGACCAACTAAATAGCTACACGGGAGCACAATAGAAGAAAACCATTACGCTGATGAGGCGATGTCAGGATGGTCTTGAAAACAAATGATAGTCGGTAAGTTACCAACTTTATTTTTCTGGTACTAAGAATTTATTCTAATAAAATTGCCTAAACTCGTCTTCTAGAGGTATTATTAAAAACTGGCTCGCGGCAATCAGCAGTGACCATTGGGCATTCGTACAATCCCAACGCCCACAAAGCAATTATTTCACAGTATTTGACGCGGACGCACTAAATCGTGTGAAAGAGAACTTAATTGCCTATTAGAATCCAAGTAACTTAAAACTAAGCGTCATTTAAGAAGTATAAAATGGTGTTTATTCCATTTTCACGCTCATTATGTTGTCATAATTTATAGTGTTACATGGAAAGGTAATTAGACATAAATTAGTAATTGGAAACCTTACGGCTAGAGATGTCGCTGTGAGCAGCCTTAAATAACTGAGCTGTATGTTTTATGGGTATGTTAATTGGATAAATGGCGCCCGAAGCCTTCACGGACAGTTTGGGAGCCAGTGTTGCCAGGTCGCAGCTTATCAGTAGATTTAGTTTACATTGTTCAGTCAATACCACTTCATTCTAATATGAACCTTAATAGTCCTGGCATAAAACACAAGGTGTTAAGATTTAATTGCAGGCAATTGTTTATGAGTGGGTGGTTACACACTGGACAGGCTAGTAACCGTACCTAGGGTTTAAACCTGAGCCTGTTCAATTATTGATGCTATTTACAGATTATCGGACAGATTAGTACGAGTAAATTTGTAAATTGTGCCATATTATTACATATTAAGTTTTATTTTTTTATGAATGATTACTAACATTTTCACAAATTGACGCGGTAAATAGCATCACTCATTTTCGAGATGTTTTGAAGTAATTAAGACCGTCTTATCGCTTATAGCCCTTGGTTTTTTAACCGTCTTACTCCTTCTGACGGCACTGTAGATACTGATGCTGAATACAATAATTTTTCCTTAAGCACACAGGGTATAATCTCAAAAAAAAATGCCTTCCCATAGAAATTGCATCTATCTATAAGCTGATGACTTATATAAGAGAAGGTGAGTTTTTTAGACCCTATATTCCTTGAAGATGAATAATTTTTTCATCAGTATAAGTACAGTGGCCAGCACATCAAGTTACTACAATCTGTCAAATTTCCTCAGTTGATATTGAACCAAACACGTTTGACATAAAAGTGAGGTTCGATTGAAGAAAGAACTACGGTGGGATAAGACTTAACAATTACCCTTGATGAAAAAAATATGACAATATAGCTGATTAAAAGGACATTTATATCAAAATATTTTTATAATATGATAAAGCGGGAGTATCTCATAAAATCAGTTCAAACCACGCTTTAATCTTACTGTTTGTTGGCGACTGGCTGTCAACCCGTGCAACCATGGTGCAACCTAATTTTTTATCTATGCTTTTTCGAAGTGTCAAATGGTTGTCGTTTGACTATTATCAAATTGTTTTTATTTACCTATTTTCACGTAATTACTTTTTTTGTGGTTTTTGTTCTCGTTTACAGGTGTAGTCTCTCATATTAATCGCCATTTACCACGTCATTCATTACCTACACTTAGAACATTTATTTTTTGTTAAAAAGAACTACTTTGTCAAGTTAATTCGTAGAATTCGAAATATATTTTTTTGGTGAATCAAAATACTTTTTTGATGAAACGAAATACGTTTCGTTTCATCAAAAAAGCATTTTGATTTAATTTGATGAAACGAAACGTAGCGCGTTTGACGCTAGATAAAGACAGTGACAGCTAATCAAATAACGGTTTAAGTCATTTCTTAGGGACGTAGATAGGTATTTATTCTATTCTAACCTGTTTGGTTTGGCCTTTAATAAAAGTACTAATTGTGCTTGAATCTATTTATTTTAACACCAAGTAGGGTAACCGAGATAGTGATTGCCCAGTGTACAGTGAATGCCCGAATTAAGGTTAACATACATTTTAACTTATTTTCAAAGGTGTAGTTTTACATTAAATCCATTAAATAACACTAAGATACTGTTAACTAGAGTTCTAAATAAGACATTTGGCAAAATTTTCAATAAAAATATTGTAATGGCAGTTTTAGGACAGCGGGTGTCCGTCACTTCAATAAATGCGAATTCCTTACAGAATTTGTTAAGGACACATTTTGTGGTTTTGAAGTTTGTATCACTTTAATTTTCTTTTTTGAGCCTTAAAGCACAACGACGTGTTAGTTAAAGCTTTAATGTTTCATTTGAAGCAGTTATCGTGGCGTAATTTTATTCCATTAAGTATTTTAAGGGGGTGGGCAATCACTGTACCTAAAATATGAAAAATTCAGTGATTGCCATACCAGAATTCAGTTATTGCCATAGGCATGAGACAGTGATTGCCCGGGTAGGTATTTACTAAATCACGTGAGGGATATAATAATCGAACCTAATATTTTCTTTATATCCTGTAACTTTCTTTATATCTATATGTCTAGGTAGGTACTTACTTCAAGAAGTTTTGAAAAATACTGCTTTTTACAATAAGTTGACCTTAAATAGGGGAAAATTTGATCTGCTACCGCAAATCTTGGAGGAAAGGTGGTAAGAAGAACAACTAAATATGTGAAATATGTATGCCTATCGTAATTATATTATGTATTTTACCGTAGGAGAGCACGCTTCAGAATGAATAAGCCGGCTTAAACGGAGTGATCACAAAAAACCAACGTCAAGCGGCGCTAACGCGTGAGTGTGCCGGAGACTCTATGAAGGGGGAAAAGAGTTAAAATGTTGGCAGCGCATTTGTGATTCCCCTTGTTGTTGCGAGTGTCTATTAGCGGTGGAAATCGCTTACCATCAGGTGATACGTATGCTTGTGAGCCACCCATCACATAAAAATGGAATTACCAAATTATGGTTGCAGTTAGTAATAATAAAATTAGAAAAAAACTTTCGAATTTCAACTGTGGGAGAGCCATACTTCGGCATGAATGGGCCGGCTTGACTGGAGTAAAACCAGCGTGAAGTAGCCCCTGTGCTGAGTTTCGCCGAGTGAGTGAGGGTAACGGAGGCCCACCGGGGGGGGGGGGGGGGGGGGGGGGGTAAAAGGTTGGCAGCGCACTTGTGACTCCAGTGTGGTTGGTGACCATGGGCGGCAGTATTGCTTATTACATATATGATGTGGCAGCAAAAACACATTTTCGCTTTTTGTTGGCATCACTTGATGGTAAGCGAATGCCAACGCACATACTCAACACCAGTGGAGTCACAAGAATGCTGCCAATGTTTTAACCCCCCATTGAGCCTCCGACAACCTCAAAACTGTATCAAAATTGGTACTTTCCATTTATTCGCTGAGATAACGAGAAACTAGATAGAACGATTTGATGATTTTACTAGATTTTGAAGTTAAACGCGTTTTCTTAGTCAATGGTATCTTATTTGGATGATGTTACTGATTTCAATTGCTTAGAAATATATCTTAACGCACAAAAACTTACGAAAGATCTAAAATTTTAAGTATTTAATAATATTTTTATGGAATTACAACGTGCGGTATAGGTGGCAATAACTGTCTCATTTGGTTGGCAATCACTGTGTCAAGTGGGCAATCACTGTGTTTTTAGGAGGTTTTTTTGTTATACGTTATAATTATGAAATATTCTTTAGATGTTTGAATTATTGCTAACTTATCTCATTGCTAAACTATTAACGTTGTCAAATAATTACACTCAGATTCCTGATTGTTAAAGTAAAGGATTATATTGAAATAAAACTAGTGTCAATTTCTTAAGTGGGCAATCACTATCTCGATCACCCTAACTGTATATATAATAACACTGAGTAACAAAATAATTATCTCCAATCTAAGCCGCTAGTCTGCCTACTTTAGCAAAAATAAAAAAAAAAAAGCTTCTTACTACTTCTTAGGTTATGTTGTATATTTACAAGAATACCATTCCTTAAAATGTAAATAACGAGAATACCATCCTTTGACAGTAGGTCTAGGATAGTCTGTGGTTGAAAGAAGCCCATGAAAGAAGCATATGGGGCTAGGTTAGGTATACGAATGAAACTAGCGCCGCCAACCACAGACTATCCTAGACCTACTGTCAAAGGATGGTATTCTCGTTATTTACATTTTAAGGAATGGTATTCTTGTAAATATACAACATAACCTCTAAACAAAACATCGGTAATATAAGAAATTCCCGCTTTTACAAGAAAACAGTGATGCTGTTTTAGATTATTTACTTAATGAGCAATCCATTGATACCTAGGTCGTTAAGGGTAGCGGAGATTTTAGTTCAAGTCACCACTTATATGAAAACCGCCGACGTTCTTTGACAGATTGTAGTAACTTGATGTGCTGGCCACCGTACCTAGTCTCCTCGAGAAGTGAGTATCGGTAAAAAAAGCACGGTGTAAATTTTGAAGTTTCGTAATATTTTTTCCTTTTTATTCTATCAAAAGTGTAAAAAAAAAGAACTGACAACACTTCCATCCGTTCTTCTGATACAAGATGTGATAGGCTTGTAGATGCCAATCAATGGCTGCTGACACTGGGCTTGTCGATAGAAAATTAAACACTTTCTTAATTATTCCGTTCCTAAGTTCATTCGTTTAAGAAACCAGTATCGAAGATAATCTACAAGTCACATCTCTATAATATTTCTAAGATGTTTATTACTTGTGAAAAAGACATCAACGATTTCACATAAATTCATAGTAGATCTTAACTTTGAAAATTAATAATGATTCTTCTTCTTTGAGATATTAACGTGATCTTAAGTCATACCTATCTATTTAACGGCTATGCAAGCGTAGTGCATTAGGTATAAAGCGTCAAGAAAGTACTGATCATAAATAAAAGCTTATAAGAAGCTAAAAATTAACTTGAATTTGTTGTTAACTACGTTATCCATGTTACTTAAGAAAAATAGGTTATGGTTTCTCTAACAACTTTAAATGACCCAGTTTGTGTTATACCACTAATCATCGTAGCTATTTATTATTATTTTTATTTTGAACATTTACAACTATTGAACAAAAAATTAAAACGATTTTATCTTCAAGTACACAAAACTAGTTTCCTGTAAGCTTCCAGTTCACCTTAGGTTTATGCTGAGAATAGTCCACCTCCAGGCAAAGTTAGTTTATTTTAAATTGTGTTGGCTAGTAACGTGGCAATAGGTAGGACTCTCAACTTTGTTTATTACCACATAGAGAAAAAAATATCTATCTTTTTTGTTATGATCTCAGTTATACGTAAGTTGAAAAGAAAAAGTGCTACAAAGTATATTATGTCCAATATACTGTTCTACTGTGGGGCATAGGCCTATATCATAGAAATGAAGTCAGTCAGTTAAATGCTCCTTGGAGAAAAAAAAAAATCATCACATCGGTATAGTGCCTTCGAGAAGGAAGTAAGAAGGCTAAAAAAGCACGGTGGGTATACATGCATAAATACATTAATTATAGTATCAACTGTAAAAACCAAGGATACGAGTTTTTGACCCCGGAACTCTAAAAACATCATACACCAAGCCGCTGGAATCACATTAGCTTGTATGTTCAAATGATTGTACTCCATTAGTCATTGTTAACGATTCCTGGCCTTTCACATTAGTCTTAATGATCTTAATGATGGAACGTACTAATTCGGCGCTTTCACCATCGCTTATCACTGAGGTAGGGATGCGACTCGACTCTCGACTTAACTCACAATATTAAGAGACGTCACTGAGACTGAGTCAAGAAATGATTGCTCGCGTGGAAAAATATTTACTGGAAATGCGAATGACTTTAATCAATACTCAGAGGGAAGCGCTAGGACAATCAATGGAAATAAACACTTTTGACTGATTGTCAAATGCAATTGAAAAAATAAAAATTGGTAAAGCTTTTTAAATACCTCAAATTAGGCAAGACATAAGGAATTAAAATTTTCCCATTTATATTTAAGACTTAGAGCCTATACACACGGCGTATTGATGGCGTGTGCGTTGGGCACACAGCGTGTTTTTAGGCTACCATGACGCGCAGATGGTGCTCGTAAACTCACTAAAAATAACATTAAAGTGCATACAGCAGGTAATAATACCTTTTCACACGTTCAATAATGTACAATCTTACAATCTATTTTTTGATTACATAGCTACTTGAGTTCATCGGCGCGATAAAAAAACGGCCTTGTGCAATACTTCCTTCATAATTTATTAAGAAAAATCCCAATCAACTCTCACATGAGACAAGAAATTTCATTTGAGTGACTCAAAAATTCTTTAAGTTTCACTGACTCGTGGTCCCATCACTAAATCAAACCCAGCGTGATATCAGCTGATTAATTGTATGCTATTGAATCTGAAATTAATTTATTTAATAACTCACTATTCGTTATTGTTGTTATAAACAAAGGGATTGTACATGAAATTAAATTGAATTGAAAAAGCGATTGTGGTGTTAAGGATTCCATTTGTTATGCGTGAGATACTGATGAGTTGATGAAAATGAGTGAATACGTTTTTATGTATTGTTTTGTGTGTTATTTTATTTTATTCGTAACTGTTCAATGAGTTTTTTGTGGACTGTTTTATACTCATCATCATCATCATAGGCCTTCGCATCTTTAACAGATGATTTAAGCAGCATCACGCGGTGTGACCTTACAGTAGCGCTCGTGGCTGTAAAGTCCTATGCGGGAGTAAACCACTCGTCCACATTTGCAGCAGGTGAACCGAGCGCCGCTGCGGGTGGGGTTGTAGGCACGGCGCTTAGCACGCTTGGCCGCAAGTTGGTTTAGCCAGGGCTTCATCGTGCTTTCCTATGCCCTCCAACACTGTTCTCCACCAGGATAGGCGTTCAGAAGCGAGTTCCTTCCAGCTCCCCTGTTTTATACTATACCTACATATATTTTATTTCAAGCTAGCTATTCGGAGGAAGCGTTCTTCTCATGGATATCTCATTTGTTTTGAAATAAAATTGAGATCTTACAATGAGATTTAAACAAAACTTAACACACCTATGCTACGCAGTACGCCCAGATAAAGATTGTAGTAGCGGCTACTTATTTTTGAACACCTATCACATTTTAAACGACGAGTCCCATAAACAAAATCGTATTTTCTAAGTAAAAACACAGCACATACGATTTTGTTCTTGGGACCCGTTATGTAAGAAATTCTTACATCTGTACGTAATGACACTATGATATAGTGAGTTAGTGTCTTAGTTTGGAGAAATCGTAGCTGCGAAGACAATGCAAGTCAACGTCTTTGTTCAGCATGTAAAGGCATTACAAATAGCTACGTTCCTCCCTACACAGAAGGTTTTCGTACCATGTGCTCGCATGTTACAAATTGAAGAAACAACGTCCCAACAAGTGCATAGCGGTGCTAAATTATATAATTGCGACGTAAATTGTATGCAGTTTTGCATAATGCAACCAACGTAGGAACAAGAAATGCTCCCGTGAAGAGAACGCTGTTGGGAAACTTTCAATTGTTGCAGCTAAACAGAGAGCATTTTGAATTAGCCACCTTTTAGGCAAGAACGTCGAAATTAAAGTGGAAATTTCTATCATTTAGATAAGCACACAATGAGAGCAAAATTTATGTTGACATTAACCGCTTATCATTAATTTTCCTTTATTTTTTGAGATTGATTGTAGAACTATTGTGTTACATCAATGGTATAAGAAAGTAATTTCAAAAACAATGAATATTCTCACGAGAGGATTGTCTGAAGAAAAAAACCAGTAACAAGAGTACAATTTGTATTGCATTAATAAGTACATTGACATTTATTCTTATAACCATAAGGTAAAATTTAGCTGGTTTTGTGTTAAAACAAATATTACTGCTAATACGAGTATGTACCTAAAGAAGTCTGGCGAAATTATATGTATTTATATTTCTATGTATTAGAATAGAATAGAAATATTATTCATGTTAGGTCCAAACAGAACACTTATGAATGCCAAAACTTACAATCTATCACTGTTTCGGAACGTCGATTTCTACTGAGAAGACACCAGTAAGAAACTCAATAGTTACTCTTTTATTATTATGCTATGTATATCAGACTCCAATACCATGACTCCAATTTAGAGGCTTAAATTAAGTCACTGTGGTGGTGTTTTTTGTACCTACATAAGTTACATTCATTTTCCAATTGTGACACGCTACTACGAAAACCTACTTCAATTCTCGTAGAAAAATGCAAGATGCCCTTTAAACATTGATAAAGGTAACTTCCTTCCTTACGTGAAACGCGTAAGAAAAATAGAACAGAACGCTGGCCTAAGACGAGATGATTACTTATTAACTTTATCTGGTTTATGCAAAGTGGATGCACAGCTTAAGATAGACGAGTAATCTGTCGAAGGCCCCCCACGATGCGTTTTATCAGTTCACAATGCTCTGCTTTCCTTAATGTTGCATCTATACGCTGAACTAGTGAGTGTAAATGAAGACGAGCATTTCATTAAATTGTACAGCAGAGACAAGGATAGAAGGTGCCACTGTTTGCATTCGGCGGACGTGTGGAGACATTATAAGCATTTTGTTTGTCTTTCTTATCTTCAGTACCTATCAACTTCTTTGTTGAGCAATAGGAAGTTAAATTGGTCATAGATCATTGAGTATCGAGAGATAAGATTGTTTTGAAGTCCCTAACTATAATTATTTGATTAAGTTTTTTTCTCAAACCTTAAAAGAGAAGTTATGGAAGCATTTTTAGTATATATTTTCTGTGTACATTTTGTAATATGGCTGACAGTAGGTATATATAGGACAGTCAACTCCAAAAATATGTATACACTTTAGGACCTTGTCACAATGCATAATGTATAAGAAAGTAGAAGTCGTTCTAATACATATGTATTGTGACAAAGTCCAAAATTGTATAAATATTTTTGGAGTTGACTGTACATAATAGGTATTTATGTTTATATCATGAGATGGAATTGAAATTTGAGAAAACAAATAAATACCTAAAATCTTGGAAAGTCTTAAATAATAATGTCATATAAAAGATGTCATGAATGATAAACAGCAAGAAAATATAATAAAAAGTGGGTTTAATAATTGTTTATGTAATACAATTTTTAAATCTATTAATAGCGTTTTATACATGCTCATGTGTCAGGAATATGGGTCGCAATTATTCACTGTAGTTTATTACATGCTTTTTTATGACTTCAACCCTTCTGGCATATATCGCGAATTCGCGTGTTCAATTCAACTAATACGTATACCTACAAGTGTACGATATGTATTCGTAGGACATAAAACGTAGTAGAATATTTCCATCCGTGCACATAATTTTGTGAGCACGATAAGGTTTTTATCTCATAAGGTGGCCATATTACTTCGGGGTAGTAAAACCCTCGTTTAAATAGCATTAGGGAGCTATCACGTATGTGGTAGGGAACCTGCCTTACGCACCAAGAGTTGTGAATTCGATTCCAATTCTGAATCAAAGTGATGTTCGTTAGTAGGTAATATAGATGTTTTGTTATTATTAATTGATAGCCATCTTTCTCAAATCGTCAGTCTATCTTATCTGACCGCAGGGCGTCCTACATTAAGTTTCCCTAGGTAGGTATATGCTGACGGGTCGTCAGTCGTTTCGCCCCACGTACGAATCCGGGCCGAATCCGGAATACTTAATAGTACAACGTACCGTTGGCCCGCGGGGCGAATCGCCCAATGTTCATTTGAAATCGGTTGGTTCGGACCTCAGGACAAACCAGCTTATAATAATGGGCTATTCTCTTTTTTTTTTTTTTTTTGTTCACGCAGAGTGAATGCCGCCTTATGCACACCCGGCCGCTGGGAGACGACCAGGTAGTGTGGGGCTCTCCCCTGGATTGGGCCTCTGCCAATCAGAAGCCGTTCAAGGGCATACCCACTAAACATTCTGCGACTTTTCCCGGCAAATTCAGGCTCGGGGTGGGAAAGCGAGAAATAGGACGAACCTCATCACCGCAGACCCACCCATGGACAGCGAGGCACGCCAGCACGGCCTCTTTCCGACGCCCGGGGCTTAAAGCCCCCAGAGTAGCTCCCACTGCCCTCCGACAAAGCCCTAACCGGGCGGCGCCCGCATCGCTGGATTGCGATACGAGCGTCGCGGGCATGGGCTCCTGCAGAACTCTCCACAAACCCACACCCTGCTGGCTGCAGGGCAAGGTGGGGGAGAGTGCCTGCAGGCTTCCAAAAAACTGCCCCACCAGACAGCCCCACGGCCGGCTACCCTGGATTGCGCAGTCGGTCGCTGGGCGGAGAGGTGGCCTTTGCCGCATCCCACTGGCTGTGGGACGCAGCGCAGACCAGCAACTAAAGACCCCCACAAAAGATGTGGGGGGTGGCGCCCGAAGGCGCCCCACTCGGTGGGGCCCACGTCAAGGTGCGCCCAAAGTGGAGGAGATCCTCACAGGGCGCCGGCCAGGGCCCCGGCCCAGACAGAGCTGGGCCTCAAAGTGCAGCTGTCAGCCGTCGGGTAGCAATATGGCGATAAGCCAATTGCTACTCGCCGTTGCCCAGGGACACCAGGACCCCTCCGGTAGCAGTTCCAAACAGAAAGAAAATACTACCGGGGAGGCCACACGAGGAGGTCGCCGCACCGTAGTCCC
Source organism: Cnaphalocrocis medinalis (assembly GCA_014851415.1). Lineage (NCBI taxonomy): Eukaryota > Metazoa > Arthropoda > Insecta > Lepidoptera > Crambidae > Cnaphalocrocis > Cnaphalocrocis medinalis. Next base: position 2,267,062 of record CM026279.1, read on the forward strand.
CATGGGTTATTCTCTAACTTGACACGAAAAACTGCACATATATGACTAGGTAATGAAACTCAAAATTAATACGACAATTTCTCCAACTGGACATCCCCAAGATTGTTCGAAAAAATTGAAAACCATAAAATTGTATTTCTTTCACAGTTTATTGGCAAATTCAGATAGCCATTTCGCTATAAGATGATATGGCATTATCAAGATCTGCCCCTAACCACGAAACACGTCAACGGTATCAGACGAAGCACCATTAAGTACCCCAAGAGAAATAGCCAAGTTTTTGAAACCACACCGGCTATTAGTGGTTTTTGTAGGGAAACTTTCAAAGATGTGGTCGCAGATAAAAAGTTTAAATGAAAGAGGTTGGACGGACGAGTTCTGTGGTTTCCGAATGTCCCGGGCTGAGGCACGGCCGTAATAAAATAACCATTCGTCGATGGAAGCACTCATCCAATAAATAGAAGAGACGGTACAGGTCTAAATCGATACTGAGGAAGTAAAGATACAGTTATTAATCGATTGATTATTAAAACCAAAAAAGTTTGACAGGAAGATGACAATCGCACGAAGAGTTTGACCGAGTGAAGTAAGTAACCTCGGATCAGAGAAATCTGATCTCTGGAAGTAACTCTAATTTGTCATTGCATGGTCTAATATATTATAGGATGTTCTATGGCATTGTCATCAAAAACATAACTGCTATAGTTTTAGATTATTCAGGGATTGCTGGATACCAGGATGCCAGATTGAGAATGATCTCAGTCGCCTACGGTCGGTCGTGTCACACTGGTGTCCCAACTAATTAAGAAGGTAAGGGAATAAAGAGTGCACCTGTGTTTGCGCAAACACATTCGAGCACCATAATAGACCTTGCGTTACTGATCAATGTCTCAATGTTCACCATATCACCCCATGTCCTTGACGTATCCAGTCTACAACGAAACCAACCAACAAAGAATATCTGTCGCCTTCAGTCAACTGAGACGCACAGCGCTGGCGTAAGAGACGGGGAGGAAGCTCCGATTACTCATTAGCAGTTATCTGTTGATCCTGAGTACCAGCTGGCATACAACGAAACGTTACTACGTTAGGTACTATCCTGTTTTCCAAGCCGCGGCCTCCACTTATGAACTCTTCTACCCGAACGTTTATTACTCCTCATATATTGAACGGACATCGTACTAAGTAGCTTAAGCTCTTGTGTTGCAGATTCCACACATCAAAGGAAACACAAATAGAATACGTACTTAAATACACTGAACAAATACAATGTTTGTCCAGGTTTGCGATCGAACCCACGACCTATGGCGTATGAGGCAGGGCACCAAATGCGTCATCCGGCCGGTCAAATTATCGGCCCGTATTAAAACTTTTATTGTTCAATTTAAAGATAGATTAATCGATGTTTCTCTCTCCGTCCCACACTACAGTAGTAGAAGACATAAGATCGAGGGTCGTGATATCGGCCGAGGACTATTGTACCGTTTCAATAAGCTGCGAAGGTCCACTTTTTGTTCCGCGAACAATGTTAAAAGGTGAACTCTCCCGGGTATTAAAGCGAGTCTTTGATTTTATTGCGGCACTCGTTTTACTGCGATAAAACGATATATTGTGTAACAGGTCTTAGCGATACTGTGTATGGTTCTATTACGAATTTGGGCTTCCATCAAATCGTGTTTAATTCCATTTACTTATGTTTTTTATTGTTATGTAAACATCATCACATGTAACATCTCAGGATCGGATATTTTGGCGCAAAAAGGAACCCTATATGTAACACTATTGTAATAGGGTTCCTGATACCTATGTATCAGGCATATGATTATGATGACGATGATGACTGCTATAATACTGGATATATCTGTGAAATAGAGGTCATTAATAGTAGGTAGGCCTACTTAATTAGTTCGATGTTCACAATAAAAAAAATGTGTACAAAGTTAGCCGAATTACTTCCTTCATGAAATGCAATGCTTTCTGGATGGATTGACTTTGGTAAGTATTTTATAGGTATTTTTATCTGATTGCCTTAACTTAAAACCGAAAAGGCTTTATGCGTTAAGTGCTCTACGTAACCTGATCATAGTAAGGTTTAATCTTTCGCAGTTTTAAACTACTTAGTGGCAGTTATCTGGCCGGCGTACTCTACTGTGGCAAAGATCAGACGGCGCAGGTGGTCCAATCCAACCATTACACATTACTATGTATACTCATTATAATAAATAGATAAACGACTTCGAAAAGAAATAAAGTCAAAATTATTGCTACTAACTGTATATCATAGTGCATATTGAACAAGATAATGTCTTAAATAATTTTTTAATGCATGTCCTCTCTGAACACATATTCGTTGGCCGAGAAGCACGTCAGGTCTTCGGTCATCTTCCACCACGGTTCTTTTGTTTTTCATTCTTTTGTTACTGTAGGTATTTGAGAAATAAAAAATAAATTAAATTGTTTACATACCGGTATCTTTTGTACTATTTACAAATAGTTTAATCTTCTAGTTCACAGCAAGGCTTTGGGCGATTTAATAGACTTCCAGCGCTATCTATTGCTTAATACCGAAACGAAGTGATGGCGGGCCATTAGTCATATACAGGGTTATTTTTTAAACACCGACATCCTTCAAACCACCTTGTCTACTGGCCATTCTGAACAACATTTCTTCTATGACTTTTGTAAATTCGCGAAAAAGAAATTCAAGTTTTCATACAAAATCGGTCACGTGACTGGTCATTTTGTATGGGGAGTCGAAAAACTTCTCAACGAATTTCGAAAAGTCGTAGAAGAAATGTTGGTCAGGATGGTTAGTAGAAAGGGTGGTTTGAAGGATGCCGGTGTTTAAAAAATAACCCTGTATAAGTGTTGCATTGCTCACTAAACATTGTATCTTCTGCTCCAAATGCAAACTCTATGGCACAATGTCGATATGGTAATGGCACCGTTCCACTCTGCGGAAATTATTAAGCGCGTTAGTTTTAATGCGACACGACCCTAGCGCGTTAAACGCTGGATCAATTGCCACAGAATTGCGTTTAGCTTAGACATTGTTTTTTTAATAGATCGGCCTAAGCATTATGTGGGGTACTTAGTGTTCTATCGAAGAATGCAATCTAGTGGGCAGAATAGGACGGATGCAATTTTTAAAGATATATTTAGACATAGTTAAAGGGGTATTAGCCATAAATGTTATGTGGACATAATAATAATAAACTTGTGGAATGCTAAGCTTTTTTACATCTTGTTTTACTATGTAGACAAATATTTAAAAAATCTACCGGATGGCTCTGGATACGCCTTGAAAAGTGGTTGATTGAAAATGTTTTCTATAATTTAAATTAATATTTTAACTTTAAGCATAGTCATTAAGTTTCCTATTTTATAAAATATTACAACCCGATATAGATAAACTGTTGTTGAACTTAATAATTAAGCTGCATTTTCACCTGCAAATTGTAATCTACAGTTTAAAGCAATAAAGTTTCTGAATCTGTAGCTTACCATGAGTTTGAAATACTATCCTCGCTATCGAAAACTATCGCTTTGTCTCTTTCATGTGATGCATTTGAAAGAGACAGAGCAATAGTTTACGTTATGTCAGTTTTAGATGTCAACTCATGGTAGCGCTACTGATTCTGTAATGTCGTCACTCCAATCCCTGTGGCAAACTTGCCAAACAAACGATTTAAGAAAATGGTTTCAAACACGACATTAGCATAAACATGGATATTAGTGTACTAACCCTTTTCTAATTTACACTTGATGGGTTGTGCAAAGTTATCCAGCGCAAATGTAGTAACGACGGGCCATTGGAGTAATGTTGCTAGTAGAAAATGGATAGTGTGTAGATATTTATGTCTTCTACGGAGCATGGACAACAGTGGGAGAGCCACGCTTCGGCATGAATGGGCCGGTTTGACTGGAGTTATACCACGTCCTCATAGAAAACCGGCGTGAAGCAGGGCATGCGCTGATTTGCTGCGTGACCCCTCAGTCACCGGAGGCCCAATCCAGGGGAAGGGGGGTTAAAAGGTAAGCAGCGCACTTGTGACACCACTGGTGTTGCACGTGCCCATGGGCGGCGGTAATCGCTTACCATCAGGTGATCCGCCTGCTCGTCTGCCACCTATGTAATAAAAAAAGTGATCAGAAGGCCTTGACTTTTAAGAGATGAAGAGAAATCAGCACCTGCATCCGGCCAACAGCTCTCTCATTCTTATCAGATCCTTTGGCCAATCATCTGTGCAGATGGGTATGCTGCATCCAGTGAGTTGTAACTACTACGTAAGTAATATTAGTTCAATGGCTGCATCCTTTAAGATAATGTTTGTAGATATGGCCTTTACGATAATGGCCTATACGATACCTTTTTTTCTTACTTTAGCACAATTTCTTTTCTACATTCTTGAAGGCCCCGCTGGTCTAGTGGTTCAAATACTGGGCCATGATCTTGGGGTGCCCGGTTCGATTCCCGGGTCGAGCAAAATGTTTCGAACATAGCTTGATTTATATGATGGAATCCCTTGCCGCAGTGGGATAGTACATATATAGGCTGATTATTTACTTTTTACATTCTTGAAACGCAAAATGTATTTTATGATACCTGAGCCAAAAAAGTCGTTTAAAGGGCGTCTGTTTACTCTTTATCGATACCCGTATAAGTGTAAACATGCTCCTTCAACGGATAAGATATTCCTATAAGAAATCGAAACGAGGAAGGTGTCTTTATATGTATTCATTCACTCTCTCGCTTTTATAAGCGGATTGCTTACCTACCTACATTTTACATAAAAGTGCTTTGACGGCATACAAGAGTCTTATTTGTTCTCAAACGGGAATATACTTGTAGACTTATTGGAAAAGGACTATAGCGTAAGGAAAATATTGTTGACATATTCTTATTATGTTATAGGCAAAGTTTGTGACTTTATTCCTAAGGGACTATAATTTGGTTCAAGATCTTTCTACCAGAACTCTTTTAAAAATAAATCCGTACCTAACTACTAATTTTATATTGGATGCTAACTGGACTGTTTGCAATATTTCACACATTTTCAATACTACTAGACTAGCTAACAATTTTTTTTTATGTGATAGGTAGCAGACGAGCAGGCGGATCACCTGATGGTAAGCAATTGCCGCCGCTCATGGACACTTGCAACACCAGTGGAGTTACAAGTGCGCTGCCAACCTTTTACGTTTTTTGGGCCTTTCGACGTTACGTCAATTTGATAGAAATAATGGATTTAAGGATTTAACTAATTTAACTTTCGTTTCCTTGAATTTAAGGAAACTAATTTAACTTACATGACATTATGTAACTAGGTTAAGTATATATGAGAGCAATAAACGTTTTTTATTTATTTATTTTATTTTATCTCGAAGAAAAACCCAAGTTCAACTGGATGACTACAACTTATTGGTATACCTCACTAGTCAATTATGTTTATTGAGAGCGTGTCAAATAAATTAAGCTTTCGAAAAAACCAGACAAAAATATTTGTGATTATGTTATTATCTAACCAGATAACATCACATTGAGTATGCATATCGCCATACAGAGCTTAGATTTGCTGATAACATAATAGAATTATCGGTAAACAGGTATTCAAATTCCGGCTATTACAATTTACATACGATTTGTCAAAGGCAATTAAATCTATTTATGTTATTAGCAAAACATGATACCTCTCCGCGGGAATATGAGAAACGTTGCTAAATTCCCAATATTTATGGTTTTATGTAAAAATACTGTCTATTAATGTAGTTCGTAAGAAGATTTAGTTAATTCTTTAATATTTATGACATGGAATAAGTCGCCGTATAAATCATTAACAGATACTTACATGCAAATGTAATTGGTCATTAATTTATTTAAGGAACTTTAGAGCTGCTGATGAAAAACAACTCTGCCTATATAAAAAAAAAACACATCATGATAATATAGGTAACATGATTCAAAGAATTATAAACTTTAAGCTACTTCTTAATCATTTTCATATTTAGCTAAGTTATTTAAATAAATGACAGGTAATTTTTATTTCTAGTAAGAAATCAGCTGTTCCACACATTATAACCTGGTGAATATAATTTTTGACTTTTGGGTCCCATGATTGGGATGTAACTTTCCTGGCAGCTTTCCTTAATCCATATTTCTCCGAAATTTAAATCGGCACATTAAAATCTACCGATAGTATAGAAAGATTATGTTATTAATATCACATTATTTCTAAATTTCAGAGGAATACGGACTCAGAGGAATACGGACTTAAAAACTGCCGCTACAGTTACTTACATCTCATGGAAAATCAGCCTTTTATTTTGCTTATTTTGATGATCTACGTGCTAAAGGGGCTTTATTCGTGTTGGCTATTTTAAGGGCTTCGGGATCTATTAAGCATGTCTTTACCAAGAATTAAGTGTCAGCTAAACCAATTAGATATTAAGTAGAAGAGCCAATCCTTGTTCTCGTTTAAAACTAAACTATTAATAACTATTAGATATTTTTACAAACATGAAGTGTTAACCAAAGTATAATTGTATGTACATTTAGCTATAAGATTTAATATTGTTATACACAAACGTTAATAAATGTATCAGTTAATGGTAAACCAATAAATAAATTAATTAATTAAACGACTAAAATTTAACGGTGCATAAAATATATACTCAATACTCAATGCTGTATTTGCTATATTCGCTCCAGTTAGGCCCAATTCCTACATCAACAGCCCATTCAAAGTAGGTACACTAGTTTCGCAAGCTAGGCTGATAGTGCTTTTAATTGAACAAGTGTTCGCTTAATGGCGGCCACGCCTAGAAGTTTCTCTACATTAAATTCGATGCTTGTAATAGGTCCGGTGGTACAAGTTACTAGGGCGAAATGCTATGCAATTTCTCATTGACATGAATATATTATTGAGGTGTTACTTAGAGCGTAACTATGTATTTGAACTGCACCAATATATGTTTTTGAAATGCACCCAAACTAACTGGATGTTTTTTTTATGTGATAGGTGACAGGCGAGCAAGGACAGACCACCTGATGGTAAGTGATTGCCGCCGCAATCATAGAGAAGCATAGATACTTAAGACACCTAAGGTCACAAGTTTGGTGGAACTTCGAAAATGTACCAATGATGTGCTCCTTTAAGTGATAAGTAGGTGGTAAACCACCCATGGATAAGTTGCGACCGCCCATGGACAGTTGGACCAATTTCAACGCGGGTTTTTGTACATTGACCACAAAGTGAACTCGCTACATTTTGTAAACTCCATACATTGAACGTAAACTCACCACATGCATTAAAATATGAAGTTAGAGTCACAGGCCAAACCCTCCAACGCTTTTCCCTTTCTACAGAATTAGGCGTCTTGGACCGTTGCTTACTCGGCAAAACATAGTCTCAGCGTAGAACAAACTTCATGATATCTTGCAGCCTGGTACTTGTTTAATCGTATCTATTGTCAACCAGAAGATCAGGGTAAGTTTATATCTTTATACTAACATTACTCTCAATTATAACTTAAGTAACCTAGTTTAAATAATTTGAGAAAATCCTTCAACTCACGTTTAATCTGATCACCGAAGACTCAGCCGTCCTTAACTGTTCTTGTGAATGTTATATGACTCGGGTCAGAGTTGGGTAACCTTTGGCACTGAGAGTTTATGCTAACTTGCAATCAGGGTTACTTAAAGGAAGCTTAAGTATTCGTTAAAGTCCTGGCATGATGGCAAATTAGTTTATTTGGGAAAATTCGCTTCGGCATGAATGCGGATAGGCTGGGCTGGGGCTGCTCGACCGGAGTTATACCACGGCCTCAAAGAAGAACGGCGTGATGCGCTTGCGCTGTTTCACCGAATGAGTGAAGGTACCGAAGGCGCCATCGGGGATAAAGAGGGTAAAGGTTGGCAGCGCACTTGTGACTCCACTAGTGTTGCAAGTGTCTATGGGCAGCGGCCATCGCTTACCATCAGGTGATGCATGTGCTCGTCTGCCCGCCATCATATAAAAAAACTTTTGTTTGTACGTATTATGTAGTTCACACATACCTATCATCTTATAACATGAATTTTATCATTAGCTATGAGCATCAGCCATCAGTAAATGTCTGACACAAACAGCTAGCGAGATGACATTATGATTAATGCAATATTATCTTTTCTTACAGATTATTTTCGATGTTACGAATACATACATAATGGAAGCCGAAATCATAAAAAATAACTAATATTTAACACGATGATTCTCCACATCTGTTCTGAGGCAATAATTTATTAGTGGCAGGATTTAAATCAAAAGGGCTCAGACTGTAAAATGTCACATGACATTAACGTGACCCGTACTTTTATGCCAGTCTGTACTATTTCTCAATTTATGCTAATGAAATGACGTTTCCCGGCCATTAATTAATGTCATCCGTGTTGTATAAATATTGCAGAACATAAATATTTTATTTACGTATATCCTTCAACATGCCCAATATGCAGAGCGATTTGGTCCTTAAGCGCAAAGGCTTTTAGGCCGTAAGTTTTGTTTTTCGGGAACCCAATAGAAACATAATTACTTATAATTAATCGGAGGGGGCTTGTACTTACACGCCACTAGCATTTATTGCAAAATGTACCTTTGCAATTGGTATATTATATCGATCTCTCTGATATCGCAATAAATAAATAAATCCTTCTTACAATCCAGGGTTTTTTTGTGCAGAGCGTGAAACGGCATCTTAGCAGGCCTGCAAGGTGAGAGTGACAGACTCAATGGACACTTTGTCTGCTCTTTTGTGCCTGTCAATCTCATATTTGGATCTCACGGCCGCTTACCATCAGGCGGAGTGGGGTCATCTTGATTGTCCTCAATATAAAAAATGCGCTAGTCAACCTGGTCTCAAACTAGTGCAACCCCTGTACTATGAGTACCAGGTGACGATAATTAATGTTCTCTTCCCGGCGGTGATTGCTTACCATCGATAACCGCTCGCATGTCGCGTCTATCATTAAAAATGCAACACATATTTTTTATTCACAAAAATCCTAATCCTTTCTAAAACTAACTCACAAACGCTAAAAGGTTTACCATTTCTGGAGGAGCCGGTTAAGCTTTATTAGCACTTACCCTCATTCATAATACCTACACTTAACTCCGTCAGGGTCTATTCAGGAATATAGTTCATATACAGCCGAGAAAATATTTCTCTAAAAGGTTCTGAATGTACGCCGTAATGACTTATTTCCTTTTCTTTGGCTACTATAATGCTGCTAATTAGTTGGTTTACGATCATAAGTAAAGGTATCTAAAGATTCTTTTGTAAGAATTGAGTAATATAATACATAATATATTTAAGTTTATCTCAAAATCTTAGATTATAACCTGTGATTGAAGAGCGCGACATTCTCATCACAAATATCTATTGATTGCTTAATCGGAAGCCCCGAACATATTATATTGTTACGGATTTTTGTAAATAAAGCATATTTTATTTAAGTTTTTGACAGGGAATTTTAGACACAATATTAAGGAGCCGATACGTTAAGCACATACGTTAAACATATTATAACAACTTTTTCATTGTTGTAGGTTATTCAATAACTATCACAACATAAAAATAAAATGAAACGGAACATGCGCGTAAACTATTTCGAAGCTTTTACACATCAGCTGACTAAAATAGCTCATAATGTGAGAGTGTATAGAGATAAGTAGACACATAATCATTATGCGGTACTGCTAGCAAAACAACTCTTTGAGTTTTCTAGTCATATTTTATCACATTGTAATAATACCTACCTCCGTTACAGTTCGAAAAAATAAATTGAAGTTTAGTATGTATTTTGACTATTTAATCTATCGATCGCTCGACTAGCAGAGAGATGAGCATGTGCCTTGTAGGTCAATTATTGCGGTCGAGTGATTCAAAAACATGCTGAATTTCGGATGTCAAACGAAAATCAGTAGAAATTGTGTGCTCACCTTCAGGCGAATGAATCAGTAATAGCCACTGTTTAAGGGGCAGTTACTGTCTCTAGCCGAAACCTTGTCGAGATTTCTATGTGCGCTCATGTTTAAGTGTCTTGTTTAGCACGCAATGTAGGCAGTCGGCGTAAAGTCAGTAATGTCCGTATTATTTTGTGACCTAAGTATTCCTTTCCGCGGAAGAGCGGCCCTTGTCAAAATCTTTGTCTTTCTACATGTTTATACTGTGGTAACACTTTTGCCAGGTGGATCGTTTATCCCCATACATACGTAAACGGCGAAATCAGTATTTTAGTCACTGGGGGCGGATGTTTACATGGGTCCTTTGTTTGTAAAGGAGGCAAGGCTGTTTAATTGCCAATGTTTGGCACCCCTGGAGATTATTTCAACAAAATGTGCATTTAAATAAGGGGCTTTTATGGAAAGTTAGACAAAAATATTAGGTATATAAAAATATTGCGCTTTTCCTCTACCTTAAGAAATGCAAGAAGCGATAAGACTGCTGAAATTGGAGTTTTCATACAGTTGCTCAAAAGTGGCGTATAGCGTTCGGGATGTGGGCTATTACATACTTACTCGTGCTTTTGGACACAAAACATTTTGTAACACCGAGCAAAGTTCTTAGCATTTGCTAAACTCAAGATATTGAACTATAATCGTACAAAATTTTCGGCTATGGGCGGCCCATTTCAGCAAATTATATAGCACGTATGAGCGCAAACATAAGTGCACTCTATTTCCATACTCTAATTCCACACCAGTGATTTTTAATTCACTCAATCAATCCTCAGTAGAGTTTGTCAAAAATAAAAAGCAAAACTTCAAATCTTTTTTGCTGACGGTGAGTCTAAAATGAGAACGAGTCTGCCCCGTAATCATTTGCCGCGGTTTGCCCAACACTAAAATGATCCTTAAATATTTCGCCTCCGCAAAATGGCGATTTCGCTATCGCACCTGCCAGTGTTGCCAATGGCGGGTATTGTCAGTTCTCATCACAATGTCCAGTGCATTTTGACACAGCTGTATGATTACGTGTCGATTCTTGCCGCGGGGTAATGAGGATGGGGTGACACTGTGTAGTTATGATACAAACCTCGGGGAATATCAACGGAGTAGCAAAAAACTGTAAGGTCACGCAAAAGGATTTATACTGTTTTCCGGTGAGTGTCAAATCAACAATTAGCTAAGCTGGAGATTCATAAGTAATGACTGGAGAATCAGAAATTTGTTGAGAATGAGCCTTAAAATGAGTATGCACGTTTGTGCCCACAAGAAAGTCTACGTTGAGACTCTGGTTGTATTTGAATACACTAACATAACTGACTTCTCAACGTGCTTTCTGTGGAACGGGGGTACATGATTGCTGACTTCCAGACCCCGGATTGGCACTGACAATTTCTATACAAGAAAACTCAGGTTAATCTGCGCACAAGAAGGTCTCCGATGAGATGCTGGTTCACATTGAGCATACCTACAGAGCTGACGTTACAACGTGGTTTCTGAAAAATGCCACCAGAGGTCTATCGGAGTCTACCCGGGGTCTGGATGCTAGCAATCCACCACAGTTGCCACTAAAAACTTCTAAACAGGAAAACTCAGGTAACTTTTTGCCAGATTCGGGTATCGCCTCTGAGTTGCTTAGGCATAAAGACGAAAATTTGCGAAACGGTGGAAGTTTCGTCTTTTACGATTGATCGTATCAGTTCCAGTCTATTGCAGTAGGCACAACTTGATTACGCGTTAGATTATGTCTAGCAATAATTTGTATGAAACTAGTCCGTTTATCTTGTCACGCCTACGTGAAACCGCGTTGCACGTTGATTTAGTTTATGACTCTATACAATTTTTGAAATCTTGGCAAACTTTATCAAATTAGTGTTGCCTTTGGAAGTAAAGCTACCTACATATTGCTTTAACTGTTAATATTATGGTTATTCATTTGTGCATGACAATTTAACAAGATTAAATAAGCCAATAGTTCTTTAAAAACAGACAATTCAATAGCGATATTTTCATGTTAGGCAGAAGTCAAGACTGAGTGCGGAAGCGCGGGATTTCTTAGAAATGATATCTATCGTTTCTAAGAATTCCCGCACTGCCATCCACCTGGTAGACGAGGTATTTTGGGAACACTATGTCAACGTCTTTATTAATATTAGGGTCGGCAGACAAGTCTCAAATATAATAATATGGGACTTAAGTGCTTATTCCGCCAACCGTAGTTTTATAGCGTGTGTAAAAACTAATAATGTACGGCCAATTTGTAATGATTAGTGAAACGAAGAGAATGGTCAATACAGCAAATATTTTACGAGATAAGAAGTCAGGTTTGTTCTGCTAAGAATCTATTATTGCCCACGACTGTAGCTAAAACACAAATTTTATCCTTGGCTACATGTTTTACGGTTGTATTATGGAAATTAAAGTGAAGTTCAACATTTTGAGTCGACAAGATCTTAATACTTTAAATAGTAACAACGAACAACGAGTTTTCATGTCTCCATAGATAAGTAACAAAGATTCATACAAATTACTATATTATGCGTCTTCGGTTATATTTACATAGCTTCACCTCTATTATCCGTCGTGGGACACGGATAAAGCATCCTGTGATCATAATTATATTTTTAACAAAGTTGATCGATTATTAAATTCTGAATTAAGTAACTTATACCTGCTTTAGTTTTATGACTTTCGAGTATATACATATATTTTTTAAATTTCTTGCAAATACTGGTAGTAGGATTAGGATATTTAGAAAATACATGTAGATTTTTTTTACTTTTTTGAAATGCTGCGGAACATGACATGTATCTTCATCATATTCTGTATAATATATACGTCTTCAATTATGACCATGTTTCAAAATGAGAGCAATATTTCATAACCGAAGTATCGATTAAATGAGATAGTATCGATAATCGGAGTTATGAGCTTATTACTCAACTGTTAAGTACAGTAAGTAAATCAGGTACTGGTGTATTAAGTTTCTCACTTATTCTTGGCTCTAACTTGATAGCTAATAAGATTATGCAAGTTGTTAAGTCGCAAGGCTTAGTACACCTTAGACATGATATTAATATTTAGAAGTGAAATTCAGGTACTCCTCAGGAAAGCAGGTTTGTAAGCAAAGTTATAACAGGAATATACTTTGTCAATAGTCTTGAATTTAATTATGGCGGTTTAATTACAGGAAATACTTTTCAAAGATTCGCTTTTACGACTTTCTTAACGCATTATAACAATAGCTATCGCTTTCGCGAGCCTAGAGTACACTAAGAGCATCCTTGCCTTAGACCTCAATGAAGTGACTGCCGTCTGACCTACCAGACACACAGAATCATAATTAGACGTCAGTAACTATCCTTAACCTATCACCAGGTGGACCGACGATCTGGTGAAGGTCGCGGGAGTCCATTGGATGCGGGTGGCACAGGACCGATATGTGTGGAGAACTTTGGGGGAGGCCTATGTCCAGCAGTGGACGTCTATTGGCTGAAATGATGACTATCCAAAACGTGCAGGTTTCCTTACGGTGTTTTCTCTCATCTCCGAATGGTAGAAATACACTAACAGATTTTTAAAATCCAGGTCAAATTCAAACCACCATTTGTATGGATGGTGCGTTCTTAACCACTGAGCTACCATAGCTCTTCAGATATAATTTAAATTATTTCATAGAAAATAATATTAGTATGGATGCCATTCGTTTTACGGTAGCTTATGGATATGGCTTCTGGGTGGAGTTAGTTTTATTAATGGTAGTATTGGGTTACAAATAAATGAGAACTATAATGTACTTAAATGTAACAGGTTATTTTTGTTTTCGAATGCGTAACGACTTTTTGGACATAATGTTTAAAATAAATAATAGGTATGGTTAGCGATTCAAAAGTTAAGATCGTTAATAAAAATAAGACAGCGTTTGTGAATGTCAAATATTTGCAATTAGTGTTGCTGAACTATCGATAGTTTTATTTTCGATGTTTTCTTGATATTCGTATATTAATAGTACCTATAGCCGACTGCAATAGTATCGATAATATTGTGATGTCTATCTATTTATACTATTGGCACGTAGCAATTTATACTATGGATAATATTAATTTTCTTTTACGTTTTGATAGCCAGCACAAAGTATTTTTAGAATAGGTATTCTAAAGTCACTTAATTTCCAGTTGAATGTAAAATTTTCAATCTCAATTTTAGAGCTATAACTTAATTTAATGTAATAATTTGAGTGACATTGGGGAATATGTTAAAGCAAAATTGAATAATGTGTAGGTATGGGTGTAACTTGCTTGAATTAACATTATTTAATATTTTTCCTTTAAATAACAAATGGAATAAAATTATTTTCGACAAACTGTTTTTTCGCATCCGAAGTCGGCTCTGCAAATGGGCTGAGGAGTGTGGCTGAGGTCACGTCAGTTTTTATTATTATTAAACAGAAGCATATTGCTTTCAAAACATGTAATGAAATCTCCAAGGGGACAAATGTCCGTGTCACGAGCACATTTCATAGATCGTTAGTATAGAAATGGGCTGGGTTTAGTGATGCGAGTTCAGTTTAAATTAGTTCCAGTGATATCGAAAAACGATTCTAATAGAAGTGGTCACGAGTTACATTATATTACTAACGTAAAAAAATCTGATGTACTACACAATTTTACTAGGATCATTATCTCAGCACGTTAATCCCAGTTGCATCCAAAGACGTTGCGTTGGAGCCCACGTTTGGGAGGTAGGAATGTTACCAAATATGTAACTAGAGTGGATAGATTAATTTTGGGAATATTTATTGGACGAAGATAAAATACTATAGAGGGTTGAGAGAAAATCGAAACCGAGTAATCATGTTTTCTAAATGTTATAGTAGAATAGAAAAGTATTGATGTAAATAAAGTGCTTACCGTATCATATTTTTCTACTGCAGCATATTTGAGTAGCACTTCATGTAGCTTCAATGCTCGAGAATCCCCCTCTCAGGCCACGTTAATGAAACCTCTGCTCGTTTATTTAATTTAAGTGCAATTTTAAAATTACTATTTGTTAGAAAATAGACTGTCACATCACTAGTTAGACCGAGCTCACACAATACTGCAGCTAAAGAGGTACGTTGTACTTGCTGGTTTTACCTCATTGATCGTTGTCCGACAAAGTGATCGCCTCTGCTGTCAATTTTGACAGAGGTCAGCTGTGTCAAAGAACGGGGTTTGCCATGGGTTTGCCACAAACTGAGTAGATGCTCTGTTTGTGTTAGTTTTGGGAGCGGACAATAAGTGGACTAAATAGTGGTGATAATAAGCTTATTTTTTGTTATTTTAGCGTATTGTTCCTGATTTTGTACAACCTAAGCCATCGTTTTGTAACCTGCGGTGTGCTAAGACGTGTCTTCTCTTATCTTAGTGTTAATCCCTGTCTTCTAAGCCCTGGGCATACTTAGACCACAATTCATAATTTGGGAAGTCTAGCAACATGGAGGCGACCTCCCGTGTACGAGTATAAGTCGTTAAAAATAAATGAAAGTCTACTGCTAAGATATTTGTGACTCGTTGAGCGCTCATACGTAAATACTACGAGTACTACTGCTATAGTCAACAACTTTGTGAGTTTTTAAACGTTAACCTCTTTTTGAACACCTAGAGTGCACTAGTAACTTCTGTTTCATATTGTACAATCGCTTATATGCTTTAATAAACTCCACCACCGCGCCCACCTATCAATCTCTTCAATGCCATCGGCTTTTAAAAGACAAAATAAGCCATTTACATTTACCCGAGGCAATTACGGCGGATAAGTCTTAAGACAAATCGGCGGCTAAATTAGAGCGACTGCGGCCGCATAAATAAACTTATAATCTAAATCATTTGTTTCCTTTCACCGCGGCCTGCACGGGCTTGCGCGTGCTCAAGGGTGTAACCGATGCTGGGTGTTGCCAGATAAGAGTTACTACAGGGTCTTACGAGTGTCAAATTGTGGAGAACGGATCATTATCCATTTTGCTGCTCATTAGCAGTCCTTGAGTCTTTGAAAAAAGCTTGAGGCATTTGCTTAAAGCATTACCCGCTTAACCGTGGGAGAGCCACGCTTCGGTATGAAAGGGCTGGTTCGACCGGAGTGATACCTTGGCCTCATAGAAGGCCGGCGTGAAGCAGCGCCTGCGCTGTGTTTCGTCGAGTGAGTGAGGGTACCGGAGGCCCAATTGGGGGAAGAGGGGGCACTTAAAAATGTTGTTGTTCGAATGCAAGCAAAGAAAAGTTATTTAATTAAAAAGTATCAAGTCTTCACATTTCAATCCCTCTTTTTGTGGACTTAAGTACTAGGATCAGAAAAATTTAACTGTAAAACTTCATTGCCTATTTTTTTGTAACGTGATATGTATGATTGTAAGTGATGGCCACCTCCCTCGCCATCTGCAACACCAGTAGAGTCACAAGTACCCTGCCAACCTTTAACCCTCTTTCCCCCCAATGGGGCCTCCAGTACCCTCCGGTAACTCTCATGCTGAAATGCCTGTATACGTGCAGAAAATACGGTAATCCGAAACCATTCTTAGTCGGTATAATCATGTCGACTAGGGATTCTGATCCTAGTACTTAAGTAAACAAAAAGAGGGATTGAAATGGTGAAGACTTGATACTTTTTAATTAAATAACTTTTCTTTGCTTGCGTTCGAACAACAACATCTTCAAGTTTGAAACTCTATGATTGATGGGTGTACTTAGTTTGGCTCAATTTGGATGGATATAGATTACCTATACCTACTCTCTTTACAATCTTTAACCAAAATATTGCTAACGAACTTATAAAATATCTTCTTGCAGTTTTGGGTTACTTGATGATTGGTGTGCATCTTATTTTTTACTTACAGCTTTTTGTGTCAAGACGATTAAGCTAATTACTTGAGTGTTATTTTGTTTTTAGACTAAGTGGCAGTCATCTGACGCATTTTGTTTTTACGTTTTATGCCCATTATTATGTGTGTTTTGTTGGCCGTCTTATTCATCCAATCACATACAATGTACCTATAGCTTGAATAAACATACTTTAGTGAAAAACAAAATTTAAACCAAAGAGGTACAGAAAAGACGGTGTTTTTGGTGTCACTTATTGAAATGTTTAAAAAAACCTTTTTTTTAGAGTAAAAAATGAAATGTAAAGACATTTTCATGGCAGCCAGCTTTTAGATCAGTTATTACCAAATCTTTCAAAGACCGTGGCTGTTTTGACATCTTCCCGATGACGTATTATGCAACTGTCATTATTTATTATTTTCATCATCATTCATTCATCATCATTCATTCATTGTTTTGCATGTGTTACTAGCTTAACTGGCTTGAACTTCTCCATCTTGCTTACAAAAGTTGGGTATTTCAATTAAGTCTTTTCCAACTCCTCAGAACCTGGCAACATTGACATTCAGCGCGGACCACGTATCGTGACCCGCCACACCCGAGCTGAACTACCGGCTTAGATCGCCATCTCTTGCGCACTATGAAATAGGTATTTAAATTTAGGTTTATACTAACTTTAAACCAGGGACTCCAAACCTTTTCTCGACCACGGACTACTTCGATTTTTGTTGTGAGCAGGGACCACAAATACCTACGGAAGGATCATTTGCTGAACATATTCAATTACTCTATTGTCTGATAATATCTTTAACACAAGTGCTTAGTATGGAGTCAATGAGATGTTGTGTGAATTTATTCATAATTTTCATAATATTTTTTTGACTCTTACTGACTACAGGTACTACTGGACTACGAACCATTAGTTGATTTATCATTGCTTTACACATATTTTTTGCGGACCCTGGTGACACCAGCACCTAGCATCTAATTGCACACGGGACTTAGATTGCTATTTTTGGCATAAAATAACATGAAACAGATATTAACAACTAAGAAATGTAGTTCGTTGTTGAGGTATGATTTTGATATATTCGAGGCAAGAGTGCCCAGGCATCTTCTAACAACTCGAATGCTTTCTTACATCTTAGACTCCAACGTCAATTTCTATCAGGTGTGATTGTAGACAAGCGATAAACAATTAAAATTTAACGTCTGTTATGCTTTATTTTACAGTGTTCTGCGCACCATGGTAACACTGGCACCCAGCGCCCGACCACGTGCCGTGACCCGCCACACCCGCGCTGTACTACCGGCTTAGATCGCCAATCTCCTGCAGCCGTTTAACTCTTTGATATGATAATGTAAGGGACAGGATTTCTAAACCGCTGACTCATTTTGCAATTATTGTACAAGTTAAGGTACGTGAAACGCCCAACGGGTCGTGGTTTAAGTGCCTGGCCGTGATCTCGGGGTCCTGGGTTCGTTTCCCGGGTTGAGCAAAAGTATGTTTCGAATTTTTGCAAACTAAGCTTGGGTTTGTGATCACCAATCCACATGAGACAAGCGTAGTGATTAAGCCTAATAGCGATTGCAAAAATGCAAAATCAAATTTTCTTATATCTCTAAAAATTACATTTTTTTTATGATAATGTAAGAACTGATATACTAAAGTTGAGGCTATCAGCATGTCAAACCTTATAACACATGGGTCTGCCCCTTCTTACAGGGTGCTGATAAATAGGCAGACATTAAAATTTGTCTCCTACATAACTTTTTCATCGATTGCGTGTACTGCCAATTAAGGCACAACCTTGACTTTTTTGTTCAACCAGAATGCGTTAATCGAATAGACGGTCATAATAACAAACTGAACGTGTCTCAGGACTAGCGTAGCGCCTTTTATTAGGCAGGACCAGTCCTTCATCGACTCGATCCGGTTCAGACGAACAGATGTCGATCGCCAATAAATACTAGTACTTCATACAAAGTAAGTATAGCGCACCGCACTGTATTTACATGTCCCATGGCACGCAATAGATTCTGCAGAGTGCAGCTGCAGGCATGTTATGATTATAATAATAACAGCTATAATTGAGATACAGTGCCGGTTAATCAAGGACCAGTAGGTATAACAGTGTCGACGGACCCGGTTTTTACACAATCTAAGAGGTAGGTATGTGTACAGGCACGCACAGATTGGGCTACTGCCAAATATACATTCAATTTTCACTCGTGATAGGTAGTTTATAACGAAATCTTCCCGTAACGAATGAGAATTATACCTGTCACTTTTTAACGTAAAAGACGTAGGTATAAGTAGCGCATGAGAAAGGGACCGGAATAAATATTCGAACGTGGAATTCCGAAAATTAAGTTTTTAATTTTATTTAAGACTGAAGTAAACTTTAGAGAAATAACAAATTTTATGGACTGTCATGAAAGTTATATCTCGAAGAATAGCCCATTTGTAAGGTTTCTTTTTTTCAGAATAAAACACCAAAACAATTGTAATTATTTGTTCAAAATTCCTTCACTTCACTTCAATTACAATTTAAGTTAAGCTCTTATTACCTACATTTTTAATTTTTCTTTAGGCTCAAGCAGTGAAGGTACCAAACGTTTGATTAGCGTCGATTTGTCCGAGACCGCTGAAGGAATAAACTGTTATTATCTTGCCGACGATTATAAGGTTGACGATGACGGTATTAAAATTGCTACCTACAATGTACAGTGCAAATTTTCTTGGCAATTTTACTAAAAAAAAAATTGCGACCTTTTAATGAAATAAGCTTACTTACTCCGCTGGCACAGTGACTTGAACCGAGTCTTGACTTCCGAAACTAGAGAACGCCACTTTCACTATCATCGGAGAGACCATGACGCACCGTCTTCGGAGGCTTGGCCACCTGGACGAGGTTTGTCTCGTGAAGAACGCTTATTTAAATAAAAGTCCTTTAATTTTATTGAATCAAACATAATTAGAATGTGGTCAACGGGGTCGGAAGCTAAAGACGGTTTTGGCCGCAATCAGATAAAATTTATGCATAGATAGATACTCTTTATTGCACAACATACAGAAGACCGGCGTGAAGCAGCGCCTGCGCAGTGCAGAAAGACGACAGGTCAATGTATGAGATGATGTTGTGTGAACTACTCAAAATTATTTTTTTGTTTCGTCGATAGCTTTCTAGCTATATGATAATGTAACTGTCGTGTTCAGTCTGCTTTGAATTCTGGTCTTAGATAGTTACTAGTTATAGCGCTAGAAACTAAATATGGTAGTGGTCTACATCAAGGGTATCTCAAATTCTACGAACTAGGTATCTCGTTTCGAGAATGACGCTTCAACCGGTTAAATTTCGTACAGAAAATATCTCGTTCGTGTTAATTAAATCTTGACACCTTTAATTATCACAAATATCAGACTGAATGTGGTCCTTATTCTTATAACGTGTTTTGACATGTGTAGGTACAGAAGTTGATTAAAAGGAAATTAACTCTTTGCGACTTTTATGGCAGTATATAATTGTTTAATGGTATATATTTAGCTTAAGGAAACATTCGTTTGGGTTGTAAATTACTTACAAAATATAATTATCATTGGGTAAAAAATGTGTTCTCAATTAATGAGTTTTAGATTATAATAATTCGTTTCGACTATAAATTAAAATATAAGTGGATAATGATTTTGCTCATTAATATTGTAACACTTCAGTATTCGGTATATGTTGGGCAGCCACGCTTCGGCATAAATGGGCTCGCTCGACCGGAGTTATCACTTGAGCCGGTCTTCTCAGAAGACCGGCGTGAAGCTGCGCCTACGCAGTGTTTCTTCGAGTAAGTGAGGGTACCGGAGGCCCAAAGGGGAAAGGGGGTTAAAGGTTAGCGCCGCTTTTGAGTGTGAGTGTGATACCATTCCAGGACAAGGGAAAGTAGAAGGCATTGCGTGTCCATAGGCCGGCTGGCAAACGCTACGTACCATTCCAGGACAAGGGAAAGTAGAAGGCATTGCGTGTCCATGGGCGGCGGCAAACGCTTACCATATCACATAAAAAAAACGTTTATTTATCCTACATTAGTTTAATATTGTCTACTATCAGCTTTAAAGTCCCGTGATGGTTTTTTAATACTCCAACTCAGTCAGACTCATTTGATTATCTTTAATATTTTTACTTAGTTACTTAATTATGTGCACACGTGTCTCTTTTATCTCCCAAAGATAAGCACTTAAAGGGCCTTGCTTAAATATTCAAGGTTTTACGACCGTTGAAGAGACGTCATTATTTTCCGGCCGGTAGCAAGCTTTGGAAGTCGTAAATACAGTACACCCTCTATCAGACAAAAACTTTCGAACGGGATTGAGAGTCGACTCGGACAATAAGGTAACCAGTCTCACGAATCACGAGAGACCAGCAATTCTCATGCACTCGACATTAAAGTCGAATCGGAATTTTTATTTGAACGAATGTATGGAAATCTCTCATTCGATATGTATATCGATTGCTCGAGAATTGGGCTTCAGGTAGACGCAAACCTATTCTCATCAGTGCAGCGGTGCGATCGGCATTGATCACAAATCAAGACAGGGTGTATCTGTGAACATTTAAATCTTCATCATCATCAAAGTCGTGGGTTGCTTCTATCATATGAGACCTATGTCCGACGAGTTTACACTTATCCACTGCTGGTTTATTTCTTAATATTTTGCCCTATTTTCGTAGAGAAAAATCTTTATTTTATTTCCCTACATAAGTATATAATTTACTAACCGTAATGTTAGCCTTATAATTAGCGCAAAACTGGCGTAACTCGTACTAAAATACGGGTTATCTGGTCACCCTAAACCAGCCCGCGCGGAGCTATTAACAAACTGGTCTACGAATTAATGGTTTCGAATAAACATAATTAAGCTTTCAAAGAAAGCCGATTGATCTTTGCCCCATTAGTTTGGAAATGACACTCAATTAAAGCGGGCACATTTGTTTCGAGGGAGAGCGTTTTGCTTCTTATTTTACCTCGTCTAGTTTTGGTGGGCTCCCTTTTGCTTGGTACCCATTAACCGCAGTATAAAGGCAGACCAGTAGCTTCCAGCTCAATAGCGACAGATTTGGACGCAGCCGGAAAATATACGCTATTATTTTTTTCAAAAACCACTGAGTCAATTTTGATAAAATTTATATGGGACCACCGCTGAATGATGGCCTACCAAACAAAAAAATAATCATTAAAATTAATTCATTATTGGCGGAGAAATTGAGTAACATAACTATACAAAAAAATAAACGGGTAGAATTGTGAACCTCCTCCTTTTTGAAGTCGGTTAAAAATGAGTAGTAGCACAGATTATATAATAGTGGTAGTAGTAACGAAATCAGAGAGCCACGCCTCGGCATGAATGGTCAGTGATATCACGGCCCCACAGAAGACCGGCGGGAATCAGCGCTGTGTTTCGTCGAGCGAGTGAGAGTACTGGGGGCTCTATTGAAGGGAATGGGGGTTAAAGATTGGCAGTAGCTCATACTAAGCGTTTCACTTCTTCTTTTTAGTACGAACTGCTAAGGAATGGAACAACTTGCCAGCTTCTGTACTTCCAGAGAGCTACAATTTGGGTGTCTTTAAGTCGAGAGTGAATAGGCTTCTTCTGGGAAAGCACGCTACTTCTTAGACCTCATTGTCACTCTCCATCAGGTGAGATGAGGTCAAGTGCAAACCCATTTTATATATGTATAAAAAAAGTGCACTTAAGACTCCACTGGTGTTGCGGGTGTCTATGGGCAGCGGTAACCGCTTACCAGCAGGTGATCCGTCTTCTTGTCTGCCACCTATTACATAAAAAAACAATATGAAGTCACTGGCTATATTAATATTGTGCATTAGCTGATTTTGTTGTGCGCCGTGTGCGTTGAATTTCGATTAGGTTTCCGTTTTCTTTCATTCTTTTCTCTCGAGAGTAATGTTACTCGGAGGCAACGTATCTCTTTGTTAACCCATTTGTATAATTTGACCTGCTAATACGGATACTCGTAGGTTTACTTATACTTACCTACCTACATACAAACTTATTTAATGTTCTCAGGAGATGCATCAAGAACAATGAACCAATAGCGAGTCTACGTACGAAAAATACTTTTTCCGTTGTCAGATTTAAAGTTAAAAGAGTTACCTACCTACTTAGGTAGGAAATACTTACTTCTTCTGTTCTTTAATGTGCCTATATCAGAATGGAACCAGTGCGCCATGGGAAAACGTTTCTCGTCTTGCTATTAAATTAATATCTCTGTAAAAGAGAACGAAACTTTCTACTATATATATCCCGAACGGTCAAAACTTGAAGACCTTCAAGAGAAGAGCTTCTCCTTAAAAAGGCCGGCAACTCATCAGCGACGTATATGATCTTGCAGATGCTCAGGGAGGCGGTGATTTACTTGCTATCAAGTGATGAGATCTTTCTCAGATCAGGCGACCCATTGCTCGTTTGTCGTCTAGGATATAAAAGATAATCACTTTTACTAATGTAACTTATAAATTCTTATTATTATTTATTAAAGTATAAAATTATACCAGTATCTGCACTGCCTTACCCCTTGTTAATTCGCTGCATAATTCCTCTACCCAAAGGTTGTCTGGAAGAGATCGCTATTAGCGATAAGGCCGCCGATATTGTTTTTGGAAATTACTATTAGTAGCATTAAGTTCTGTAATGTGTTGTGCAATAAAGAGTATCTATCTATCTATCTAAATTCTATGGTCTAAAGTTCGCAAAGGTAAGGCGGCTATCGCACATCAAGTTAACATGATGTCAAATTTCCTCAATTGATATGGAAATAAAATCGTAAGACATTAGGGTCAGAATTGATTGAAGAAATTTGACAGATTTGTATACATTGACGTGGCCGTACCAAATTTTGGATCCTTTCAAGCAGATGTCAGGCTCCAAACCGACGGTTATTGACGCATCCGAGGAATGACATGCTAAAATGAGATAAGGAGGACTACTACTTAATATATTAAGTTTTTATTGTGCCCATTAAAAATAATGTAGAATTCATTTCCATAACTTTTCCAAAAATGGTAAGCCAAATAATAAATTAAGGCATGCAGCTCAAAACGGAAAAAGCAAGACGCCAAGTTTAATGACCAGGATAATAAAGGAGCACAAAGCAAAAAGCACCAACCGAATATGAATATTCAAAAAACCTCTAATGATGTCGTCCATGTAAAAAGGCTTAATCAGTTTAAAATTCCTCGCTGCAACGGAGCTTATTGCGCCAGAACAAATTTGGGCGGATCCCAATTACGTGAAGTGACTCTGCAGTAATAATCGATCAAAGAAGACCTGGCTCAGGCCAGGTGCTTCCGAATGGAAACTGGGGACCCTCCGGTGCGGAACGAATGGAGCATGTCAATCACTTTAATTAATCATTGAAAGTACGTCAAAGAAAATTTCAAGCCATAAAAATTGGATAAAACGTTCTCACGACGATCCGTAACACCTTATCGGCTGTGAAGAGGACAATGATGCTGTTAAGGAGGGTTCCGAACATGTTCAGCTGGACTTTGGCTCGATTTCATCATATTATTATGGAATTTGTCTTTGTCTTCTATGTTATAAGCGATCTTCACAAGACCGTGATCGAATGACACTTTCAATAGATAAAAGAAATCGATAGAGATACCTAATTTAAACATATATTATGTTTAAATCATGTATTAGTTTTTGATGATTAAAATGCAATATGCCCAGAGGACATGGCTTGGGATCAATTCAACAGAAAAAAAAAATCGTCTCAGAATTTCAAGATTTTTTTTGCTGGTGGCTGTTCAAGCTAAAGTCACCATTTTTTTTGTTTTGTTGAGCTTAGTAAATATTATCATTATAAAAATATTGGTTAGGTTAGAACTGAGACCAGCAAAACAATCTTGAAATTTTGGGACAAGTTTTATTTGGGACAAATTGTTACCTAACCCGAGGACAATTAGACCAATAAAGTACCTACATAGGCTTTAAGATTCTATTAAACTAAAGTGTCTATGTACTTAATGTTGTAATAAATAAATATAAGACACTCCACTTAAAAACATTGAATTACAATCAGATTTATTCCAACTGTATTTCTTCCACTGAGCTGTTAGAAAACAAGAATTTAAAATAAATGCGCTATAAATTCGATTGCAACACTAAAAGCACCTAAAAGCCTCATTTGCACCTTAACTCGCTGGAGGTAAAAATAAATTCCAACCAACTAGGTAGGAACACAATTTTTCAAGACTCACGTTAGAGACCTTTTAACACCATACTGGGGTACTCCAGTTCCAAAAGGAATCTGAAATCGTGCGCCGCGGACTCAGTCGTCGGAGCGTCCCTTATACAGCGGTCCTTATACGTCCCTTTTGCCTACAGAGAACAAGGAGTTCGTGCTCGATAAAACTAATTCCCTTAAGTTACAGGTGTTTAACGTCTTACCTACTTTAATGCGCCATTCATATGTCTCCTGCGCCGAAGTATAGGACCTCGAATGTCACCGTGGTGTAAATTTATGTTCCGCATTGGGATTGAATGCGCATTCTATATACTTCAAGCCAGAATCATACTGTCGAATGAATGAAAAGAAGTACGTTATGCTAGTGTTGAGGAATCATCGATGTGTTTTCAAAAACGACATCGATAATTTTTGAAAAAAAAAGCATCGCTAGGTAGTTAAATTAGTATATACTATCTACATAGTACGCTTCGATATGTGCAAAGCACCTACGTCATTCATGCTCATTTCTATGCACTATAGCGGACAAACGAACTGATAGTAAGTCATCACCGCCGCCCAAGGATATCCACAACACCTTAAGTTGATGCCTATTGGTGATCCAATGCGTTGGCGACTCTTAAGGAAGGAATAATAAAGAGATAATCCCGGTTTAAGTTTATTGTAGTTATAATGCTATACGAAGTCTAAAGAAAATCTATTGACAATACTATCAAACTAATAAAAATTGAAAGATTTTTGATTATGAGCACCGATACCGTTGATAGTTTTAAAACTATCGATAGTATTGCTCGATTCTGAAAAATCAAAATTATCGATGTGACGTCAACAATCGATAAGATATTGACAGTCGGCTATCGTACGGCAACACTATGCTACACTAAGTGTGGTGCCAAATTGGACCTAATGTTGTTAAGTTATGGCTGGAAATAGATTGTGTGTATCAGAGGACAGTCACCCTGCATTCCGTGAATGTGGTATAAGCGGTTACCTTGTAAGGTGACGCCCAGACAGGCGGTGACGATTCGCGACACCCACGACTGTCTGTAGCGTTTACTAGGAGCATATTTGGACCTGGGTGTTCGAATACTTTTGTCGTTCATTCAGTGTTACTGAATCCATGCAGGATAATGTATTTAATATACGTCTAGGTTACGGTCCATGATCTTGGCGTCCCGGGTCGAGCAAAAGCATTATTCGAATTTTTCGAGCATAGCTCGGGTTTGTGATCACCAATCCGCATTAGGCAAACGTAGTGAGTTAGCCTAACCCCATCATAGTAGCGATCACTTGATTTCTATGATGGAGGTCTTTTCCTTACAGTGGGACAGATATAGGCTGAAACACGTTAAGATGTCGGTCCTGCGCCAGATGTCTCTTCAGTCGTGTCACACTGGTGTTCCATCGAGTTAAGAGGGACAATAAATTCGATGGTCTCTACTCCATCGAATTTATTGTCCCTCTTAACTCGACTCGTGCACCGGTGTTTGCGGACACACTTGAGCACTATATAATTTACTCTGCGTAGGTACGTGGATGATCGTTAAGATGAATATTGGCATATTATTATTATTGAAAACTTTACTAGCATTTTGTAATACTACTAGTAGTAGCCTACTACTGTTAAAGTTTTAAGTAGGTAATCAGTTTATTCAAATCTGTATTTACGAAAAATAAACCCGTCATTATTTTTTTTCATTAAATAATATAAGTAGTTTCTACCTATAAAAAATGCTATTATTTTTATAGCCTTTAACTTCACGAATCTTAATTTTAGGATGAAACATAAAATTTACTCTCACTAGCCAATACAAATCGTAATTGTACACGACGTCTGCTATGATATCATCTACAAGAGGAAACAGAAATAATAATACTAATAAAACTGGGCAATAATAACAAAATAAAAGGTGTGGGTTGTGGACCAATTCGTTCCGGAGAGCGAGCGAGAAAAATAATAGCCACCAATTAAAAGTTATAATTGTTTATTTTATAAACAACTTAATTTACAAACAATGTCATAACAGTTCTGACTGGGAGACCTTTAATATACAACGTTTTAATAGCACATTACTCTTCTATACTTACAACAATTTCTATTCTAGTATCACAGATAATTAAAAAATAATGGATATACAACAAACAATAATCATAGTTTCGAGAGTCTATTCTGTTGAACTTTTGGTGTTTTTGTAATTTTTAACCAACAATTCTCATACAAAAGATTATTTGTATACTCTAAATAATTACATCTTTCTCTTTCGATTCCAATACAACACACTAGGAATTACTTAATTTTTGTTCTTATAAAATATTGAAAGTACATTTTGACGGTGAAGTGGCAATACCTGCTATCTAACATAGGTTTTTCGAGAAAATTACATTGTTATTAAGTTCGATTTCAATAACCTTATTTTTTTTAGATAGCAGGTATTCGCACATAACCGATGAATTAGGTGTTTGTATTAAAAAAACATAATTTATTAATATCACAATCTAAATGAAAGCAAAATGTTTTCCTTCCGTGACTTCACAAATGCGACTTTGATTGCAGTGAATTACATAACAACATCAACGATATAAACCGTTGCAAATTTCAGTAGTTTTATAAAGAACCGGATTTTTTTATTGCACTTTGACATTATAACGTCTCTGATTTTATGGTTGGATTATTTTTGCAAACGTAAAATATAATTGCCAAAATCAGACGCTTGAAAACATAACAAAATTATAAGTGTAAGTATTGTGATTCTTCTGCTAAAAAAATGATTCCGGTGTTGCATTAAACTTTCCTTAATACAATTACACACCACACATCTATTTAGCAGAATAACGTCACAATCGCTTTTTTAAATGAGTTAATCATGTCATATTAAGATCTATTATGACTTGTGAAATATTATGACATGATTAAATAATTTATGATAGAAAAAATGAATTGTAATGTTATTCTACCGGACGAGCGATATTTTTTCAAAATAAGGTGATAAATAAAAACTTTTATGAAAATATTGACATCACTAGGCATAGCACAATAAAGTCTACTTGAAAATGTATTCGCTTAACTAGTTTCTTCTTACAGAAATCCGTCGATGCTATCTTGGACAGAACTCAAATTGTGGGAAGAGGAAACAATGAAGCGATAGGAACCTGCAACAAAGAATTGTTTTGTAGACACATTTTGTTTGGACCAATTTGTTCTCATGGGATTACAGTTGGCTGAGCATCGTAGTGTTTGGCCCTGATTGGCTCTTTCTATTTATAACATCGGCTAAGAGAAAATATTTGGTTTAGCTTATTCAAATCAAATTCTAAAATTTTAGTTAACTTGTTATAATTTTTTTTTCACTTATTGTAGCGTGCACTTCCAATATTTCAGTTTCAATTGCCGCCTAAACCTGTCGTTATGGAACTCAGGGTACCCTTAGACCATGCTTTAAGATTTGGGGGAGGCCGGTAATCACATTGAAGCGACTGCCGTCTGACCTTCACAACTCTTTAACAGGGAAACCAGGCTAACTGAATCATGGTGACTGGTTGTTTATAGAAATACGTACGTATGAAAGATAATTAAATCATACTTTGCAAAAAAATAGAAATAAAATTGGTCGCTTACCGACTAGGATCGTACGTGGTATCAAAACCAGGTACATTAACGACGTTCCATTCGTCCTTCGACTTGGAGTAGCTGAATGAGATCTGGTCCTTGAAGGTTTCTGAGGGCAGCAGCTTCATCTGTTCCAAATGAGAGTGGAATTCTGGTACTTGCGTTAGGTTGATCTTCATCATGTGTTCTGGAACAAATTTGTTTATTAATAGGGTACCTATATTTGTGAACATTTGCATCTCTTTAACCACGTCTTCTGCTAACCATTTTGCACAATATATTTTGTCCTACGACTTTTGAAAGTCCGTCAAAAGAGTTTTCGCCTTTTCATTCAAAATAAATAAGTCACGTAACCGAATTTGTATGAAGAGTTGTTTTTTATGCGAATTTCCAAGAGTCACAGAATGTTGTTCAGAATTCACTTATCCTGATTCCTGATTTTGATTACGTCTTCTACCAATGTGGAAAGACGTGGATAAAGGGGTGTAAATGTTCACAGATACAGGCTTTTGGTTTAACATATTTATTTTACCCTTTACACGTATTTCTGAATTCGAACGCCCAAAGAAATGAAGTTGATTTATTCAGTCGTGTATGTATAACTTCAGTATTGACGAAATTGTTCACTGAAGATATATCCAAGAGAACCTTATCTTGTGGCTCAAAATGGAATGAAATATGAAGCTAAACGCCCGAAATCCCATCCCACGCAAAATTAGCCTGCCTCTCCGTGGATGGGTCCAGCGGAAAATAATAAAATTGAAAAGTGAAACCTTAATTGCTTTTTAAAACTGCCCGCGACAGCGAACGAGCCAAGACCTCCGGTGCTGTCAGTTTTTTTATTGTAAGGGCTTCCGGACATAAAAGATGCAGCCATTCGTAGCGTTAACCGTTAATTTTATATTTTAACTCACCAATTAAGAAGCCCATGGAGACGTCATCTGGTAACCGGATGGATTCGCAGATGCTGATGAATCTGCCACCGCTGCAACCAAAGGCTTAATTAAAACAATTTGCCGTACGATGTTTTATAAAGTTACAATAAGATTAAGATACAGAAAGTCCGGCCGTGTGAGTACTTTTTATTACTTAATCTTTCTGTGACTCTGCGATGATAATTTATGACTGAATGCCTTTTGTGTAAATTGCGATCGACGCATGGCCCTTATCCAATTTTAGCAAAAAAAAAACAGTTTAATGTTAAAAGTTACGTATTAACAGTTTATTAACACTAGAAAGACCAAGGCAGTCAAATTGGCGGCAAAGCAATTTCATTGTTGAATATTTCACAAACTATGTTTTTGTTTATTTTCATATTTTATGACTTTTCCTAATTTGCTATTGTTAAGCTAAATCTGTATGAAAAAGAAAAAAACAATATGTTTTTTATGAGTTTCGATGACAAATACCTACTAAGACTGCGCACCGTCAATATGACCGCATACATATAAAGGCGGCAATAAGAATAGTAAACAACGATTTCTTAATGAAAACTGATACCGATTTAACCCTTTCTTACTATCAAATATCAAGGAAAACCAGGAAAAAATGTTATTATATTGAGTAGGTACTCTACACCCCAACGTAAGCATAGTAAATGATAAAAAAGGTTGCCTCAAACAGATGAATTTTATAATGCAACAAAATTTGGCGTAGACAATAAAATGGCACGCAAATACACCGAAAGAGTTGGAAGTCGGAGATGGCCCGTTAACGTTTTTACAATATACTTGATTTACCAGCTATAAACTCGTGGATTCTATATCAAAAAGTCACATGCCAAAAAAACTCGTCATAATTTTTTTTTATCCTTCCGCTCACTAGCGGACTACGTGAAGAGTATGTTGGAAAAAAATATCCACTTCTACTGCGACTCAGAGACCAGAAACTAATTCTGAAACAAGAGTACCATGTACTACAAACAATAAGAGGCGGCAATGTCAAATCAATAGTAATCGTAACAAAAATAAAAAATGTGAAAACTGCACTATCTAAAAGAAAGCTGACTGTGGAAAATGTACAAAAAAGTCTTAAAAAACTATAACTTGTTTAAAATGTTACTAACTTTAATGCTTAATTGTTTACTACTATTAAAATAATATTTTTTTATTTAAAATCTTTAATAATTTCATATGTATTCTCACTTAATCTCTAGTACCGTCAAATTGACCGCTGCGGTCTTTGAAGGTCTAGCATGAAGCCCGGCCCTTCTAGTGTTAAGCTTGACAACCAGTATTCGTAATTTGTAAGTTGATGAAGTTTGACAAGTTACATTTCTTTCAAGCCCACGGACCAATCAAGTGAAATTAATTTGAATAACACCGTTAACAGGTAAGATGGACTACCAATCTCTTGACGCACACTTCCCGCCCCCGCCTTCTTCACAAATTGTCCGAAGTTTGATAAGGTGTTTCTTAGTTAGTAATCAGACACTGTTAGTGCATTAGTAAGATGATACATGATGCGCAGTATGTTGTAAATTAAAGGCTGGAAATAAAGGGACTTGTGTGGGCGTGACGTGGATGATCAATATACGTGCTAATATTATACTCTAATATATGAGTTACCTCCGCCTCGTTTGCGTCACACCTGATGATAATAGACTTTGTACAAAGTAGTCCAATACAATATAAAATACTGTAACGGAATATTGTAACAATCTTGTAATGACTTATTCTTTTAGTTACTTTGAAAAACTTATCGAACAAAAACTTATCTTAAATTTCTTATTATATTATAGGCCTTTCCATCATGAGGACTCTTAGTAAGTATGACGAAGGACAATACGATTTTTATTGCTTGAATTTTGAAACGTTTTGAGCAAACGTGGTTTTAGAACCAATTGTTCAGTAGATTATTGTAGTTCGTCACGCACAAATAGCGCTCAAAAAGTACGCCTACGGTCATAAAATAAGTATTTGTATGAACGTTGTCATTATAAGTATAGATACCTACATGTTGACCCACTATATAGAGAGAGCAAGAATATAATCGTGCCGTAAAAGTCAAACGCCCGAGCGCCTTACTTATAGCACACTAATAGTAAGTGATTATAGTAAAAGAATTTGCCGGCTTTAAGATTCCAGAGTCATAATTGAGTTATTAAAGTAAGTACACTTTTTACAGTAACTTTTATATTTGTTTTGTGCCTTTCGCATTTATAGATCCCAGCTAACTCAGCTAATTAAAAAAAATAGCTTGATAAGCCATTTGTACCAGAATGAAGTATCTGTTCCATAGCTTTAACTATGTTGAGTGTTGCCTTAGTGGCCCTAAAACCAAATTAAAGGAAAAAGGTATAAATTGCTACCCCATATTTAAAAACATAATTTAACACTCTTACATCAAAACATAGACAAAACCCTTTTTACTTTTCCATAATCATCATAAACAATATCAAAGCAGCGTTGTGGCCATCGCCAACATTTGCTCAACAGCAATTACATTATCTGAGCCAAATAAAAGATTTTGGCGAGTTCTTTAATTCTTACTGTTAAGCTAGGTCGAACACAGTTTAAATTTAAAATTGGCATCATCATAATTCCAGCCAACTTCTATTTGCTACTGCTCTCATGCTAGAGGGGGTCCTGCCATCTTCACTCGGTCCCAATCCGCCTTGTGGGAACTACCAAATCACATAAATACTGATTATTATAGCTCGAGTCGAGGTCTCGAGGAGAAGAAAAGAGAATCTCCAAATTTGTCAATTGCTCGTATCACACAGACCGGACCTTCTGCTAATCTCCGACGAAACCGTAGCGTTAATATCATTAAGCCTACCTCGCAACAGGTAACATTTTGAGCGCCAAACTTCTGCTTATGCAGAAGCCAGCGCCTCCCGTCGCAAACCAGAACGGGAAAACTACCTGTAACAAATTCAACTATTTACTAAGGTGTAAATTGCTAATGTAGTTCTCGAACAGTGCTCGGGACTTGTAGGGTGAGGGAGAAGCGAGTTGTAACATTGTAAGTTGTAAGTAACAGACAAAGGGAAGTTGTAGTTAAGTACATATTTCTGCTGTGTGACAATTTGTAATTGGCACAAATACACTGTCTATGTAATGTAACCGTTGTCTTCTTTCATTACATGTTAGCGTACCTATTACAGAGAAGCATAGTACTTTTTATGTTATAACTGGATTACGAACAACTGCTCGTAACTATGACAATCATGCCGTAACTGACAGCTGACAGACGTCATCAACAAAATGACATAGTTTGTTGTTTTGCTCTAATTTTTGTTTGTATACTAAACACCTCGTTGGTATAGTGGTTTAAGTACCATCTCGTGATCTCGGGGTCCTATGCTCGATTTCCATTTTTTTTCGATTTTTTTTAATATAGTTCGGGTTTGTGATCACCAATCTGCATTAGGTAAGTGTGTTGATCAAGCCTAATCCCATCATCACAGTAGTGATGACTTTATTTCTCTGATGGAGACCTTTGGTCTGCAGTGGGACAGAATAAAGGCTGATACTTTACTTTTATCATTTTGTGAATAGTAACAAAGTGTTGTTGGTATATTAGTCGATATTTGAGCAACTGTACCTACGTACAGTCGAGGTCAAAAATATGTTTACACTTTAGGACCTTGTCACAATACATATTTATAAGAAAGTGGAAGTCGTTTTCTTATACATATGTACTGTGACAAGGTCCTAAAGTGTAAACATATTTTTGATCTCGACTGTACATACAAGGTAATAGCCAAGAATATCTATAGCTCCATACGGTAAAATCTTACCGTATTGGTATGCTTCATGTATACGTTGAGAGGAGTGCGGACAGAGGTCCGGCCGAGGTACCACTCCTCCTGATGATTGTAGTTCTGCAGCGACCGCACCAGCTGCGGCACGTTCACGTAGTTGTCGTCATCGAAGTGGCAAAACCATCTGTAGAAGAAAAGGCTAATTAAAGAAATGTTTATTTCCCACCCAAAATCTATTCGCTTGGAGAAGAGATAACACCATCGTACATCGTTGTGACACTAAACTAGGTATGGCTGGCTAGTCCTACATTGCGATAAAAATAGGCTTCAACACACATTCATGCGCGCTTACACTGATCTCACCGTGTTTCGTCGAGAGTGACAGAGACAAACGTGCATGATAGACTAGTGTCTATCAAAAAGTTTTTATAGTTATAGCAGCATATCTCATAGTTAAGATAACTATAAAGAACTTTTTGTTTCAAGGTCAGCTCGAGCCATCCTTTTGTGCGTAATTATTTTGTGTTTTATGTGTATGTTTTGTTTCAGGTGGTGTAAAACTAAATAAAAATAAAGATCAAAATAATAAAAACTGCCACACCGGTCAAACCATAAAATAAACATGTCTTTTTATTCACTCGACATTCGCAGAGTTAATTCTGTCTCCGTAGATACGATATCAGTGGTAAAAATAAAATAAAAATAAATTAGATCTGCCGGTTATTTCTTTAAAATTTTTGAATTTCGAAAACCGATGCACTCTGCATAATCTTTACCACCTGGTATAATTTAATGGTCAAAGGAAGACTTTTATTGCAAGTCTTGTGCAGATGCAAAAAGTGAAATTATCGAACAGAAAATTAACGCTATGTCTCGCATTGACGGTGGACCATTAATTTAAGCTGTCTCGTGAAACGTTGTAAAAACTGGAAATGTTATCAGCTGCTAAGATGGCGACGTGTGTTAAAGAAAATAATTGCGAGTTGCTTGTAGGGTTGCCATTAAAGTAAAAAAAGTAAAGAAGTGAAGTAGTTACAAACGCCCAGATCCAACACAAATATCAGTTTCAAAAGATTTGTGTCGGTGCGGGGATTGAACCCATGAGTGCATCTCAAGTTCTCAACCACTGCGCTAGATACTCATTGGGCGATAAATTTCATAACAATATTGTACCTGCATAATATGTCACATACTTAATATAATCTTCTAAGTGGTTTAATATAGACGGTATTTTATCATGGCATCTATTGTGTTTTTTATTGTAAAAAAAAAAAAGTTAAGTAAGATGTTTTCTTCAATAATATTATTTTAGTTCCTAAAAAGCAAGGCGCATTAAGAGCGTTTATCCGTAAGAGTCACACTTAAGTCAAATCATTGATTTCCGATGGAGAATAAAATGATAATCTATACAGTTTGTAAATAAGATATTGATGTCAAATTTTTGCAGATTTCATAATCTAATGCATAATTTCAAAATATTTTCAAATGATCATTTAGTTTTCTCGTTAGAACAGTTTTAATACAATCCCTTTTGAAACTTGTGGTCGAAGGTCTACGCAAATGCTCGATAATAGTAAAACTATAAACGACAAACTTATGACAATATTTCTATTAAAAGAACAATAACATATATTAGGGCATGGCTACAAAACAATAGTGATTACTGTAAGTTTTCATACAAGAAAAGTGTACTCAAAAGTATCATTGTTAGTAATTTTTCGAGTTATTACACGTATTAGTTTAGGATGAAATAAAAGGTATTCTTGATTTTTTTTAAACCTAATAAATGAAGAAATTTACGCTTTAAAACGTGGTATTTTTTTAACTTTAATAACTTGTTTTTTTATTTTATTATGAATCATTTAGTACTACTATATAATCGGCGCAGAATCGCACCAGCGCTCAGTGCCGGCCGAGGCCTTTCCGAGGTAGGACCTATGTCGCTCCCGGTCACCGCGTGCTACGTAAAATTTTATTTGAAATTGGAGATTTTTTGACGCGACTGAGACGGATTGATACTTTTTGTTTTAAGAATATTAATTTGTTTTAACCAAACAAAATTTTGGTGAGTACGAAGGTAAAGAAATGCAATTCTAGTAACTTCCATAGATTAATATATTATATTCTTTACATTTTACATAATAATATAAAATGTGATATAAAAGGCGCTATTCGGGGAAGAAAAGGAAAAGTTATGGTACTTAATTTGGCCAAAGCTAATGAAGCTAAAACGTAAGTTACCGCGAATCCACTTTTAATGACATAGCTGGTCATAATCTATTCACATTTTTCTTTTACGATGATTTCATTACGTTTATTGCTAAAGGCAGAAAAGAGAAGGTCAAATACATGAGAATACCACCGAAGAATTGGAAATAGTTGAATCGCAAACTACAGAAACATGACTATGATTTTAAAGTAGAATTTCATCATCATCATCATCAGCAACCCACACTCGTCCACTGCTGTATTGGGTTTTGGGAGTCAATGACAAACTTATTTGTTGGTACTAAACGATATCTTTATTAAATCGTTTTATAGGAGAGTACGCATGTTTACAAATGTACAGTTAGCAGAGTAACAAGACTCACAGACAGAGCAAGACTAACTATCTGAGTCAACAGACTCCACAAGACGAACCGGCCGAGTCGACAAGACTCGCTGGCATCTCAAGACTTACTAACAGAGTGATCCCTCAGGATTCAAGGTCGAAATATGTATTCGTAAAATGAACCTTATTAACAAGTGCAACAAGAGGAACTCTATTACTATGCAATTAAGTGCAGATTAGCATGGGACGAGTTTGAGTTATTTTTGATGTATTCCAACATGCTGGACATAGGTCTCCTCTAATGCACGCCACTGCTCCCGATTTTCAGCCACTCTCATCCAGCCCACACCAGCCAGCCTTCGAATGTCATCATCCCATCTTGTCGCAGGGCGTCCAACACTTAACCGAGTCGCGGTCTCCACTCAAGGACTTTACGGCTCCAACGGTTGTCAGTTCTGCGGCTAATGTGACCAACCCACTGCCGCTTCAGTTTGCTAATTCGGTGGGCTATGTCGGTGACTCAGGTTCTCTGTCGGATTACATCATTTCTGATGCGGTTCTTCAGAGATACTCCGAGCATAGCCCTTTCCATAGCTTTTTGAGCGACTTTGAACCGGGTGGATTAGTCCAGCCACGTCCACGTCTCGGCACCGTAAGTCATGACCGCGAGGACGCACTGGTCGAAGACTTTCGACTTAAGACTTTGAGGGATGGATGACGAGAAGACTTGACGAAGCCTACCAAATGCTGCCCAGCCTAGCTGAATTCTTCTATTGGCTTCTCTCTCGAAGTTGTTTCTGCCTAATTGGAGCGTTTATCTTAGATAGACATATTCCTGGACAATTTCGAGAGGTACTCCATTAACAGCGACCGGTCCCGGATCAACGAGCTCGTTGAAAATGACCTTGGTTTTATCCAAGTTCATCCGAAGATCGAAGTGATTGGAAGATTCAGCCAGGCTGCTCGCCTGTAGGCCATGTAAGGTTTCCGTCAAGATGACGATGTCGTCTGCGAATCGTAGGTGTGACATGTACCCGCCATTAATATTGATTCCGCGCTCTTTCCAGTTTAGCGTTTTGAACAAGTCCTGCAGCGCAGCGGAGACGAGTTTCGAAGATATAACATCTCTTTGTCTCACACCACGTCGTAGCAGGACAGGCTCGGTTTGGCCATTTTGGATTACTACGGACATATAGCGACGTTATACAGACACCTCAACACCTCGTGCCAAGTCGATATCGCCAATCGACTTGGCACCTCTGCAAGGCCTCGAGAACAGACCAGGTCTCGACGGAGTTAAAAGCTTTTTCATAGTCCACAAATGCCATGCACAGGGGCTGGTTATATTCTTTGGTCTTCTGTATAACCTGTCTCACTGTGTGAATATGGTCTATGGTGCTAAAACCGTCGGAACCCGGCTTGCTCTGCAGGTTGAGCTTCGTCAAGTCTTCGTGTAAGGCGATTCGAAATGACTCTTGAGAACAACTTATAGACGTGACTTTGGTCGATAGTTCTTCAGTAAGGTTTTGTCGCCTTTCTTGAAGAACAATACGAACAAGCTCCGCGGCCACGCCCTAGGAGTTCTCCCGAAGAAAATAACCGAGTTAAATATACGTCAAAGTTCCTTCAACACCGGCTTGCCGGCAACTTTCAGAAGCTCGGTGTGACTCCGTCTTTTCCCGGGGCTTTTCCATTTTTAAGTTGTCCAAGAGCTGCCTCGATCTCCTCCAAGCTGATGTCGGGTAGATCCTCCGTCGCATGGCGTAAAAGAAGGCAAAAAGTTTCTGGCTTTGATGTGACGACTCCTCGATTTGTTTTGGTTAACTTCGACAGGTGGCTCCTGTCAAGCTGTTGTACGAAGACTTTGGACCCCCCTGGTTCTGCTCAATTGCTCTCTGTATTGAGAGTGAATTGGAGCTTCGGAGGTCACGTCTTAACAGCTTGGAGATGGACTTATTTAGAGCCCGTTGTTCTGCCGAAGTGACTGATGGATCTTTCCGCCTCTTGTCCATTAAATCCAGAGTATAGACCGCTTGCTACTCACAGAACTTTGTGCCCTCGTCCCGAAGGATTTCCACCACTTGGTCGAATTCTTCGTCGATATATACGTCAATTGTGGTTTCCAAGGCAGTGAATCGATTTTCCAATTTCAGTTGGAAGGCATCGGAACCAGCGAATGATTGGAGCAGATTTGGCCGGAGCGTGGACTTCATCAACCGAGAACGTTCAAGCTTAAAATTGATATTCAAAGTGCCTCTGAGAAGTCGGTGATCACTTCCGGTTTTAAACCTATTGATCACTGAGACATCTCTGAATATTCGCTTAATGTCCGATATATATTATGAAGTCGATCTCATTTTTAGTCATAGTATCTGGGCTTTGCCACGTCCATTTCCTCTGGGGCTGTTTCATAAAGAATTGATCCCAGAAAGGGATCAAATTGAGGGTTTGCAACTGTTTTATAATGTATAAATACAACTGTTTTATAATGTACAATGTTCCTTTTTATTAAATGATTTATTAAACAAAACATGATATCTTTAAGTATTTAATTGCTTACCTGTCCTGAGTAAAAAAGGTAGGTAGGTATCTAAATGATATACCTATTTTTTTATTTTTATATATAACAATAAATCAACGTTGGATTTATTTTATTTTATTTAACTTGCAATTTAATTTTACAACAATACAGTAATTTACTTTGCTATAAAGCGAAAGGATCAAAATTTGTCAGTCTAACTATAAAGAAAACGTACGCGGCAACTCTATGCAAACAGTAACACATGCTTATGTGTGAGTGAAATTTTGCAAATCAAAACCGAAACATGACATTCCGCACTAGCCGAGAACGCTCTTAACCAGACAATTGACAATTATATAATATCAATTTAAACGTCACGGTCATGAAAAAAAAATAACACTTAAAATTGTATCTTAAAAACTTATATCTTTTAAGTATTAAGACACCAAAAAACACAAAAAAATGTCATTTGCTTACAATTTTTATTATGGAATTGGCACTCGCATATTTCATATTAAAGTACAAATTAAAAGTCGAAAATACCGAGCCAAGTTTGGTCTGTTATTTACTGCCAGCCCTAAAAGGAGTGGTTATAAAGCTGTAGTAGTTCAAGTTCTGCTTTGGGTGGCAATAATTAGCGTCGCAGTATAATTTAGTGGCATTACGGTCGAGGCAAATAACAGGAGTTGCGCGCGCGCACTCCGTAACCACATATTGCAATATGGCGCACGACAAATGGCTTTGAGACGCTAGCTAATACATCAGATCGGGTTTCTGCATATCGGGTTTATTTGCGAAACTGTATCGGCTGCTGTGTCTTGCGGTCAGATGTTTAATCATGACGGTTTA
Organism: Cnaphalocrocis medinalis; assembly: GCA_014851415.1. Taxonomy (NCBI): domain Eukaryota; kingdom Metazoa; phylum Arthropoda; class Insecta; order Lepidoptera; family Crambidae; genus Cnaphalocrocis; species Cnaphalocrocis medinalis. The sequence continues at coordinate 2,306,396 of CM026279.1, forward strand.
TTATTTTTGCTTCATCCGATGTAGCCAATGCCTCACTCGCAAAAAACTTACTTGGTTTTTAAATTTTGTTATGATGACAGCAAGTTGTAGCGGTCAAATTACCCGTAAACTACCTAGAAGTAATTTGACCGCAATTTCACTGGATACAGCAAAAGAAGTTCAGTTTATTATCATTATTTTTATTTCTTAAGTGTCCTTATAAAGTTATTGGTGATAACAATCAGATACAACTATACGTATGTAAGTATGCGGCTAAATAAACCAAATCATCAGAAATTCTGAAGTCAACCAAAGTATTATATGATGAACATTTGTGCTTGTTCAGTGTCTGTGAGTATATTATGTGAGTAGGTATATCTGTGTTTCCTCTGTTGTCTGTAACACAAGTTCTTCAGCTACTTAGTACGAAGTGAGCTCAATGTATTAGATGTTGTTTGATTTTATCATTTACGTGACGTGTCGCGGACTCCACGACATATTGCACGAGATTTTATTAATTTCAACTTTGCAACTGCATAATGTGAAACTCTGATCAAGTGTCCGCTTAAGCACTCTAAATTGTGATTGTCACATCTAAAACCTTAAGTTACTACAACAAGCTGACAATGCCCTTGGATGAAGGTCTTAGCAGTCCTTTTGCAGTTAAGTCGAACAGTTCGCCTTATCGGTCCCAGGTGAGCTGCTGGACTTGTAATAAGATTATGGTCCCCTATCCGAGATTTAGTGCTTCTGGAAGTGATATAGTTTCTTAAGAACTTTACTTTTAATGAGTTACAAATAGTAATACAAAAAGTGACAAAAATTTGATTAAACAAAAACACTATGTTTGGAGTAGCGACTTTTTATGCTTTATGTAACTATTTATTCATATTTACTTCATTTTCGTCAAAATGTCATAAAAATTACTTGAATTTTGTATTTTTCTTAATTATAAATGATCGCCACTAATTAGTATGTAGTGATGTGTGATGTTATTAATTAGTGATACGTTCTATTGTACATTTATCTACTATCCATATTTGTCTTAAACACTATTTAAACAATATTAGGCTGAGATTAAATTAGGCGTAATAGATGTCGTAAAAATAACTTTTAATTTTGTAATTTGTTTGAAGAAATGATCACCACAAATTAGTCAGTAATGATGTGTGATGTAAGCTGTTCTTTCTTTGTCCTGTATCTTATCATCTTCCTGCCCTATTCCCAGGTTAACTAGTGTCGGCGCCATATGTTTTCTTCTTCCATTCGACCCTGTCATACGTCATCGTATCCATTCCCCTTTTCATTCATGTCATTCTTCACAAAATCCATCCATCTCTTTTACGGCCGTGCTCTGTACCTCCATTTACTCATTACTCTTTTGGTTATTTTGTCTCTATCTAGCACATGATTATTCGTGTCGGGCACTTTATGTGGGGGGCTTGAGGCAGGGACTTGGCGCCAGTCCGCGTTAATCCCAGCAGGTATTTACAACCTTCGCGATGACGTTAACTGCTATCCTAACACTCCCATTCCCTTTATTGCGGGAGTTTGTTGTTTGTTTCAATATTGAAAGTCTTGTGGCATTCGCTTTGCGGAAGCCTTTTGTGTACGCCGTTTGTTTTGAAAGCGGTGGTACTAGTATGTGTGCGGGTGTACGCAAGATTCATTTGTGTAAGTAGGAAAACAATCGTCGTATGTTTGAATTTGGGAAGCGTATTCATGATCATTTACCAGCCGAAGTTAATAGATAGTACCTGATTTCAACAAGGTGTGTATCAATATGTTTTGTACAACTAGCTGCTGCCCGCGATTTCATTGGCGTGAAATAGTTACTCTAGGCAGCAAGCATTTCCCAAGTCTGACTTTGAGGACTTTCATACTCTTTTTCCCCATCGTTTGCTTATATTCAATTTAAACCTAACTTTTTGGTTTAACGTCCAGTAAAAGAAAATTAAACTGATTCACTCGAGTTTAAACTTTTAGATCATACTCTGTGTTTTAACATATCATAAGATTTGGAAAACAAGACGTAACACAGAAATTGTTACAATTCAGATATCGGTTTTCAAACTCAAATATTTGGTAATATTCCCAAAACTAAATAGCTAAAGTTCAGGGATGCATTGAGATATGAGAACAAAAATACGGTTTTTTAATAGATATAAGAAACTCTTTCGATACAATTTTATCGATTACCTGGACCTTCGTGGAACGTGTGTAAACACAGGGCCAAGTTTCCAAAAACCAAATCAAAAAGCGCTTTAATCCGGAGACACCGGGTATTAAATGGAGCAACAAACGCTAATGGTTTTTGAAGAGCAGATCCAATATTATGTTGGGCCAACAATGATTTTTCACGCGTTTACACAGTCCTCACCAATGTTTTTGTTGGGACCTCCTTGTTTTTTCCCACAGAAATCGTGTTTTGACTTTACGGGTTCGGCCGTCGGGATATATTTCTGAGATAATCAAATAAAAGTTATGAATGCAGGATACACCTACCTTTTACCTCAAACGTAAAACAAAATGAATGAATGAGAGAGTGAGATAGTAGAGGACAGGCAAGTGGAATATTGGGTTAAGGGAAAACGGCTTTTATCTACCAGAAGATTAATAAAATACTAATGAATATTGACTGAATTATGAATAATCTCCGTGATCCGTATGCAATCAAGCATTTCAATCAACCATAGGAAATTCTCGATCCGTTCAAAAATTAAAACAATTAAAGACATTTGATGCGTTGATCAAATACATTTCCTTATAAAGATTTACTATTTTTAATCAAACATGTTTTTTAAACAACAAACAGATTCAACGAAAATTCATTCATCTAACGAATAATGTATTTACCAGAAGTTATAAATAAATACTTGACACATTAACAATGCATCTACAATTCAATACTGACTTTTCGAAATAAGCATACGGTTACCTACCTTTTTTTTTATGTGATTTGTAGCAGGCGAGCAGGTGGATCACCTGATGGTAAGCAATTGCCGCGCCCATGAACACTTGCAACACCAGTGGAGTTACAAGTGCGCTGCCAACCTTTTATCCCCTTCCCCCCCGAGTGGGCCTCCGGTACCCTCACTCACTCGGCGAAACACAACACAGGGGCAGCTTCACGCCGGTTTTCTGTGAGGCAGTGGTATCACTCCGGTCGAGCCGGCCCATTCATGCCGAAGCGTGGCTCTCCTACCTAAAAAAGTTGTCTTTCAAAAAGTAACCTAATGACTTTTTCATTGAACCCTTTTAGTTCAAACGAGTCAACAGCGCAGAGACAGCTCAAAATCAATTGTCAACTCAACCCGGCAATGTCGGACGATTCGGCACCAACCCTTTGTCAATAATGGTACGAACGAGCACCGTCGAACGCGCTCTCGGATTCGACTTGTACACATTAATTTCCCGCCTGGAACAGATGTAGAACATCGACGGTTCCTATATCGATGTTAAATCAAAATTTTAAAGAAATGTTACTATTTAATTTAAAGAGAGCTGTAATAATAATCATATCTTTTTCTGACAACCAAAACGTGGTGTTTTCAATTATAAGGTCTATACATATTTTGATATTTAGCTCCACGATCTTTAAATCTAAATCTTATTAATCTAAATTCGTGTCCAATATTATTTGCTATGGACATTAGTAATAAATTAACTTTATTTACTATCTACATACATTGAATACTCTGATTTTTTTACAATACGTATTATCGAAGGGTATTGATATCTTTAATTTCATTTCATCGATCGATAGTCACATGTATGGTACAACACTAACGCCCACACTCAAATCTGTTTATAACCCCGGGACCAACGAAGCCTTCTGCCACTTCTTGCGATTGCTACAGGGACTGTATTAATTAAGTACGCCTTAACTTATCAAAAACTGACACGCGCGTACATTCCCAATTAATTTAAATTTGAAAAACAGCTTGTGATGGATCACAAACAATATTAACCGGCCCTGATTAAGTAACGAACTTCTTTGATACGAACCTTATTTTTTAAATTGTTTTATCTTTCGAATTTCGAATTCATAATGACTTATTATTTATCTTTGTGGCCAGTTCAGCTATTGCTTGGTCAGAAATAAAAAGCGAATATCAAAGGTTTCCTGACTGATCATTTCCATATTATTTGTGTTTGCCATTTCCTGCTAGTATTTTGACGTTCCTAAATCAAAAGTAGTTTATTTTCTTGAGTAGATTTTCATTAACTGATTTAGGTAGGCCTACGTAGGCCTTTACCTAAGTTTTTATTAGAATATGTCGCTATTTTCGGGATTGCTCCCATAGGTATTTGTTTTTTTAATAAGGTACATGGTGGCAATCCTCTGAATAACTATTCTAATGTTAGTGACCATAAAAGTCTAAAACAATACATTTTAATTTATTATTTAGGGTGACTTGCTATTTTTTTGAAGGACAGGTTACAGTAAAATTTACATTTATAGATGACGCAATTTTCAATCTTTAGTCCCCTTTAGATCATATTATACTTTAGAGCAATCGAAATCCTTGAGACACGTATTAAATAGATTAAACACACGTAATGGAAATTTGAGAAGTTTCTGAAGATGAGCACACAAGCTCTGTTCACACAATCGGCGCGACCCATAATGTGATCATTATAACGGTCAAACAAAAACTGGCATATATTGACGCAGCCAAGCTTCTAAAAACAGGAGTTAAGAGCGTCTTGTTTTCAAAAACAACAAAGATTCCACCCACGTTTGGGTAAACTTTAAACTAATACGGTCGTTTAAATTAAGAAAAATATTGGGTTCGAAGAAATGGGTAATCAAGTTATCTTGTACCTACTTAGTTTCTGAATAATACAAATATTACTTGTTTAGCAACGTATCTTCTTTAAAATACTTTGCAAGTATATGCGTAAACGTAACTGAATTTTCTATTCTTTTACCCTAGTATTCTTATGTGATTAAAGTAGTACACGAAGAGAGAGATTTGTGACCAGGACTAACGGTTTAATGTTCTTTTCGATGCAAAGGGTTTCTATTGAGAACTGTTGATAAAGAAGTAATTTCTACAAAAATAACATTGCTTATATGTAAACCGATGCAATTGACGCTCAGCATCATCTATTGGTACTCGTTTGGAACTCATGTTCCGAAACTGAGAGAGGGCGGATCAATTATTTTATAATGTTAGGTATATTAGTAGATTTGTGTTATCTGCCACACTATAATGTTGCATTACTTATATTCAATACCTGCTCTATGGTTCATCGAAAAAAAAAGTGGCTAGAACAATAGGAAACTCTCGACCGAATCTTTGTCCCCGCCCCTTTTACACATGCGTTGTGCGTCTCTTTTGTTTGAATGTGACAGCTATATTCTCAATCGTTACAGGATGGTTTCGTTATAATGCCACCAGATTTCGAACAAAGATGTTTGCTTTAATTTCGCCTAACGTCTGCCCGTGGTCGGAACATTATTTTACCTTTGCCAGAGATTATCCCGAATATTAAATTTCGTTAAGCGGTACAGCCTTTCAGAAACGTGGTCTGAATCTTAACATAATATTATTAAGTTTACGTTTTATTATTGTCCCAGTTGCTGCTAAAAAGATGACAAAATATTTTGTTGAAGATCTATTAGCCGAGAAATAAAAGGTTTTTGAATTCGGCAAAAGTATGTTTCGATTTTTTCGAACATTATCTCGGGTCTGTAATCACCTATATGCATTTAGGCAAGTGTGGTAATGAAGACTAGTTCCATCTTGTAGCAGTAGCGATGACTTGATTTCTATTATGGGGGCCTTTGTCCTGTAATGGGATAATATAGGCTGATACTTTACTTTTTACAATATGAGAAGACTCCGGTCGTGTCGCACTGGTGCTAAGTCGTCTTAGTTTTCATCAAGCTTAATAAAATAGGAGACCAATTCACAATACAATCTTACGTTTCCTTCAGTTAAGTTATGCTTGTATGTATTTGCTAAAACTTGGTCTTTACTATTGATTTTCTTGCGTGTCCTTTAACACTACTTTGCAAACTAGGGCATGTTAAAATTATGCATTTGTATGCGAGTCATTATAGTATAAATACGAGGTTAATTTTGAAGTCATTAAATGCAGCTAATACTAGGGCAGACAGGAAAGAGTTTAATTAAACAATTTATATCTACCTACTTATAAATAGTTGTCTCTGTGTTCATTTTAATACCATTCAGTGCATTAATTTTCTTTCAGGCGATGATTTTTACAAAAGTTTAATTATTTAAGTGCAGTATTTTAGATATCACACTTCTAAATAAAATTGTGTCTCCAATGATAGCTACATCATCACATTCGTCAATTTGGGCCCAAAGATAGCAGATGATAACAGAACAGAATCAGATGATCCCACAGTAATATGTTTTATGTGATAAGTGGCACACGAGCACACGGATCATCTGATGGTAAGCGATTGCCGCCGCACAGATTTCCGCAAGACCTAGTGGCTCACTAGGAACAGGAAGAGTAATTATAACACCAAGATGGTAAACGAACACAAGTTGGTGTCGAACGATCGAATGAATCCTAGCTGGATCAACCATAGATAATACTCAACAGTCATGTGAACACAGGAGTGTTTATTCGGGGCGTAACATAATAATATGAACAGTTACTAGTGAATAATATAACCAGGGAGATTTTGTTTTATTTTCAGTGCTCGTTTATGCAGGGCAATATGCGGGTTCAACAACAAAAATATTTATTCCTGCACAAATTTCCTGGTTGCAGTTTTTTTATGTTGGCCGGCCAAACATTAAACTTGTTCATTAGCAAAGTGCTGTAAACATTTGAATAAATAAATCAATAGTACAACATATCCAATTATGCGGGCGGCAACTAAAGAGGTTAAAAAATAATTTGAAAAATGTAATTGATATTAGACCGAAAGTATCTGATATAAGAGTGAGAATTGGTTGAAGAAATTTCACAGATTGTAATCATCCAGCATGTGTAGGTATACAAATACATCGGGCTAGCAACTAAAAACATTGTTTTTTCAATAAATTCAATTCGTTTATTGCGTGTCCTATTATAGAAAATAAGTATGAAAGCATATGCGTGACGCCTTGTAAGGGTACAGAAAAGAGGGTATATTACTAGCGGATTTTGTGTCAAAACAAATTTACACCAGAGGAGTGGGAAATACACAATATTTTCAATCGATTCGACATCCCGACCTGATAAAACTATCTCAGGAAATATTCCCTTTTTCCTGATTAATAAATTGTTCGCGAGTAATCTCATTAATACATCGCCCATGTACATTTTCTCTTCCATTATTACTGTTGCTGTCTTCTCGGTAATGTCGTTACAGGAAATGTTATTAGTGCTCCATCTAATCTTTTTCATCTCTCACTATTGGAGCTACAAAGTGAACTTTGTTTAACTCTTTGAAGGTTTATGGAGACTAAATGCGATAATGGTCCTGTAGAGTTAGGTCTTATATTAAAATTTATTATTCTTATTGATTAAGTTTATTTAATTCTATGACGTATCAAGATCGTTCTCGCTCCGTATAATTTAGAGACACGTCACGTAATTATGTATACTCCACAGCCCCGTTATTAACAATGTTCAGTTTGTGGGTTACATCATAAAATTTAAACTACGCAAATAAATATTTAACAAAACTTCACCGGCCAATAATTTTGCATTAATCCATTAGTTCGCATACAAATTTCAAACTAGAAGGCACCAGTTGTAGTTTCCAGGCTGATATCGGACACAAACAATAAAGTGAATGTAGGATAGGACTTTTAGAAAAATGAAGCTATAAAAAATTTAATATTCTCCGTCCCCGTATCCAATCTAGGCCTTTAGTTTTAAACTGCCTACAAGTTGCACCGATATTGGTTATCCGTGGACTAATATTTTTACTTTAGTGGCCGAACTTTGAACTAACGGCTTCTCTAGAGATCCCGTGTTCAATTCTAGAGGTCAATATTACATATTCTGATCACCAATCCGCATTAGGTAAGCGTGGAGATTAAGCCTAATCCCATCATAGTAGCGATGACTTGATTTCCATGAAGGAGGCCTATGTATAGCTGATACTGCAAGATTGACCGCTAGCTAAAATCGGTTGGGAGGATTATTCAAATTATCACATGTACACTTGCGTTCATTATATGAGTGGTGTTTAATTGTTGCTAGTGACTCACGTCAGTCATAATTACGGGGTGTATTAATAACATCCATCATTTCACGTGTGTACAAAACTTGCTTTGATTGCGTTATAATTGCCGAGATCTGTCATTTTGACGAACTACGTAATGCGATCGAGAGCGTTAATTATGAGGTATCAAACGCTCCAAATGTTTTCGAAGACATAAAAAAGTATGAGAAAAAACATGTAACCACCTATCTAATGGCCAGTTTCTCAATCGAGAATTTGAACCTGAACACTACTTTAGTTTTGTGATCAGAAATCCGCATTTGGCAAGCGTGGTGATTAAGCATAATCTCATCATAGCGATGACTTGATTTCTGTGATGGAGGTCTTTGCCTTTTCGTGGGCCAGTATATAGGTTGATACATTACTTTAACATTGAAGTATTTTTTTTATGGATAGAGTCGAACTCTACTTCAAATAGGCAAACTTTAAAATATTATATGTGCACCAGTTTAGTACTATATTTTGTGGTAGGTACTATTTACTAGATACATAACCTTTCCTAACACCTAAACAGCCACAAAGCACGGAGAAATGTAATAGTCTTGTTACTCCATAGTAATGGAGCACAATTTATGCTTCAAAGATTGACGAAATGCATACTAAAAGCGTTAATAGCGTTAGATGCCGAGACATAATGCGTCCTTTATGTCGCATCAACTGGGTGCAATGCTCTAAAGCTATGATAGTATGAAACCCCCTTTTAGTTTTATCTTCGGTCTGTTATAAATTATTTTATGTGAATATTATACCTATGTATATGATGAGGATTGAATTTTAGTAACTATTCTATACCTAATAAAGCGTGTTCTTTAGTTAGTCATGGTTTGAAACGAATGCTTTCACTTACATTTGTCACTTTTACACAAGCGATAACATCATTTTTAAACCAAGGATAGCTTTGGTCTCCCGTTTTGTAAATAAGGAAATATAGTTTAGTAAAATGTAAAATCTGTTCTGTAATATGTTGTGCAATAAAGAGTCTATCTATCTATCTAATACAGCGTTTCCCAATAGCTGGGTCGCGAAGACGAAATAACCGAGTCGCGACATTGTCGTCATATTTTAAAAACATGGGTATAAGCATGAGTACGGAACCAGCTTGAGTTTGAAAGTAGGTACTTAGTGAGTCACGAAGGGTCAATGTGAAAATTACCGGGTCATGGCATAACAAAGTTTGGGAAACACTGATCTAATACATAACAATATTTTTTTAACTCCATCTACAAAAAGGTGAACGGAAACACTACATGATACAGCTCAACCAAACAGTTTAAGCTATCGATAGCCAGTTCGGAGCGAAAAACATTTTGCACATTTTCCAGAAAATACTCACTTTTTCCCACTTTCCAGGAAATGGTCGTATTCGACGGACATTTTGCAGCACAGGTGCTTTCGCTGGTGCGAGGCCGAGCAAAACGTGTTCACCATGTGCCCATCTGATAACAAAATAAACTTTGTTTAGTGATAAAAAGTCGGTTGGTTTTCAAATATTTACTGTGAGGTTCAATAAACGCTGTCCTTTCTGAACTGCGAGTGTTGGATTTACACGCCATTGTTTTGGTGTTAGTCCAAAGCAAAAACTGGATCTAATTCTGCCTTTGGTTGCATCTCGATGCAAAACAATGCAAGTAACATGGAGTGGTTAATCCAAATATAAGACGAATATACTGTAATATTTTGTAGGTAATTCATTTTTGAGTACTTACTCCGCTCGTTTACTTAGGTACTTAACTAGTTAACTTACTAAAATGTAAAGACTTTCGGGCAATTTTATGAATGTAGATAATTAATTTACTAGTGAACAAGGACTAAATTTTGGCAACGATTGCTGCCGGCACCGGTTAACATACGATTAACAATTGATGAAAGAATACAACATAATATAAATTTTTTATTCGGCTAATGTTGTTCCGCATTTAGCTCCGTTGTATTTTGCATTAAAATAAACGAAACAGATGTAAATGTCAAGTAAAAATCTTTACAAACTTCTTACTCATCTCAACACATACAAACTTTCTTTTATCATTAAGGTTGGAATTCCATCGCTAACTTCCACAGTCAAAGCGTACCAAAGTTTTTAAGCGAGAATGAGATGAAAATATTTGAGAACTGACTAAGATAGCTTTACATTGGAATACTTACTTGTTTGGTTTTGGTGCTGACGATTTTCTGTGTCCGTGAAGAACCATGTCTGTAATAAAAGAGACAGAAGTTATAGATATAAACAAAATATTTCACTAGTGATTAGACAAAAATACTTAAATTTATGTTGACTAAAGTGAATTGTACTACCGACTAGGACTTAGTATCTCAGGGCATCCTTTTCTCACGACAGCTAATAGCTGTCTTGACAAAGAATGAATGAATGAATGAATATAGGTATTTTATTACACAAATAAAACAAAGAAACTTAAAACGAACGTCAATTTTGTAACGATAAAGTCAGGACTCTGTAAAATGTCGCTGTTGAGAAGGCAATAAATGATTGATTGAAATTATTGACTAATCATCATTCTGTCGCGTACAGAATTAGATGCCAAAACATAGACCATATCCAGCAACTCTTACTCGTATGTCGCATTAACCGGGTGGGTGTAATGTTCTCAAAGTTTTAGGTACTATGATAATGTGAAATCTCTTTAAGTTTTATGTTATAGTGTATAGTAAACTATTTTATGTGGATATCATATTTAGATGACGAGCGTAAAATCGAATTTTATTCTAGCTATAAAGTGCCTGATGAAGTATAATCATATTGTGCCGTGTGCACTCAAAGATTTTTAACGATTTTACACACCGAGATATTATTAGTTCTAGTTCAAGCACTGCACAAGTCCATAGACTAATGAATGGTAGAAATAAAATAAAATCTGAGAGCTGGAATGGTTATAAAATTTTGATGTCGCTAATTGGAATGGTTTTGCATAAATAGAACAGTATATCTTTATTGTAACTATGTAAAAAAAGATGGTACAGTGTTTTTAGAACATATTGTTTGTTCATTTCGGACGTACCATAATAAAAATGAGCAATAAAATAAATGTTATGTCCATAATATTTATCTATCTATACTATTTATAAAGAGATAACTTCTAAAGACAACGACCAGGCTTATAGGTAAACCAAAAACACGAAACGCTTGCGCGATGTAATTGGACACAGCGCCAGCTATTGGCTCATTTCTGAATTAAGGTCCCGAAGCGAAGTGAGGGCCCGCCCTCACTTCACTAGTTGAGAAATAAAAGCAAACTTAAAATAGATGTTATCCCTTGTTCTTGTGTCGTTGTACAAAACGTAGTCTGAAGGCAGACCCGATGCTGTCATTTTCATTGGTGACTTTTATAAAAGTGACAGCATCATTTTCAAACCATGCCTAACTTTAGTATCCGTTTTGTAATAAGGGACCGAGTGTTTATTATGAGAGAGTTAATTAATATTCCACGGTATATCAATACATACAAAATTAACCTACGCAAGCCCATATTCATTAATGAAATTAGCTTCCGTTAATTTGAACTAAGTTTAGATCATGTTTGCCAAGATGCCTTCAAGTAACAAGGCTTATTAATCCTAAGATAGATTACAAACAACATTATTAATATCGGCTGTTAACACGAGATACATAATATTACATACCAGTCAAATTAGTTGATGGCAACTGCTAAAACGCTCTAATGAAATAATCACGAACTCAGGTAGTGTTGCCTGGTGTATTAATAACTAGTGACCCGCCCTTACTCCGTTTCGGGACATTCGTTTGAAAAGGTACTAATAGATGGCGCTGGACGTCGATTGTTTGTTTCGCCTTTTCGGTTTGTATAAAAGGTCTGTCGATATCTATAGAATTTACCTTTTTATCAGTAGTACCTATAGATTAGGACGAAGTGCAATATGTGAAAAAAATAGAGCAAACAATTTTGAAAAGTATGTAAAGACGAATGGTAATGTGGGGCAGATTTCATTTGTCCTACCTTGCTACCATTTTAGATTAGCTCAAATATTTACTTTAACTTTTCGGCACATTTTTGAGTAAGATCAAGGAAATAATGGTCTATCATGAGACGTAGTGTGTGTAAGTGTAGTAGAGTAGTTCTCATCACTAAGCTTCTACTAGAGCAGATACGAGCCAATGATCTTAAACCATTACCGCTAAAGACAATTAACGTTAAAATTGGGTTTTATTTTTTTTGTTCTCAGCAGACTCGATGTACAAATTTTGAAGGTATTTGATGCATTATTCTTTTATAAGAAATCTTCACACTTAGAACGCCTGGCATGGCTTAGGTAGAAATAGTGTTTCCATAAAAAAACGGTTTTATCAGAGAAAATTTTATGTTGTGTCCCAATTTTAGATCGGGACACAAAATTTAACTGGATAACTGGCAACGCTGACTCAACTACGTGATTTACGCTAAATAACATTACGGATACACGTGACGATAGTCGCATTTGCATAGGGTGGAACGACGTTTGTCTGTTGACGAAACACACCCAGTTGCTAATACCTGGTTTCGTGAAGACACGGGGAACTAGAGAACTTGGAAACGATTGAATAGTTGCATTTACAATTTTAGTCAATTTGATTTGAAGCCACGCTCAAATTATTATCCGAAATAATGCTACCCTTGACCAACGTTTTAGATTAGGCACCTGTTTATTTATTTAAAACAAATATGCATCTTGAAGAGGGTGGGGGATGGTAAGAGAGTAATAATAATTGTTGCTATACTAAACGCAAATACTCATCGCAGACGAAAGAGTATTCAATTCATTAAATGAATCAAATATGACACCAACTGACACGATCCTTTGGCTTATTTATATCAATTACTTTCATATAAACCCTCTGACCATGATGGACAACTTAATGGTGATACAGCATTCAATATCAATGAATTAAATATTTTCCTGTCTGCTGCGAGTCTTTGCAAAATTCCAGCATTTCTAATGTTGATGACAGAAATCGAAATTGAAAATTATCCTGATTGCTAGCTCTGAAGCTTTGTACGTCAAATTAATCACAAATGTACAGGAATCCAACCAAATACATTTACGATATATCGCAGCATTAGTACGAGGCGGGACGCCACAATCTTGTCGATTGTTGACATAATACATCCAGCCAATACCTGGCTTTGCAAATAGACGGGGAAATATAGAATTCAGAGACGATCGAAATAGTTCATAGAATTAGTAATATGCATAAAGTGGTACTTTTGCAAAATTTAAATACCTACATCTCGTGCTGTTTAATGTTGATGATTGATTTGTTATGAATTTTGTTAACCTATCATCATACTGTATTATTTCAACATACTGTACATAGATTTTTATTTTAGTCATAGATATCTAATCTAAAGGCAAAATTTACTCTGCCGTGACTTTAAAGTGTTAAAAACTATACACTGCCTTTTCTACATCTTGACAGCCATTTTGTAAGAATATTAATCTTAAGATATCAGTTTGCTAATGAAAGTAATATAAGTATATATTTTGAACTTCAAAGGTGTATAGAATTTTATAAATGTGTAGCTTTTGAAAAGCAAGTCCCTAAAATACGAGCAATAAAACAAAATTAAGTCGTTACCGCTACAGTTAAAAAAAACTTTTAACAGGATACCATCATGATTAATTACTTTGAATATAACTTGGCCGCGAATTTGCATTTTTTAATAAAAATGTGTCTTCAAAAACTACTACATTATTTATGGTATCGCTCGACTTCGTGTCTCTTAATTGAATTCCTTTGTTGTTATGTCACTAAGGTGCTATGAATATCCTTGTTAACTATGTTTAATAAGCTCTTAGACTACTTTATTTTCTAAGAGCTAATAAATTAGCTAAGTTAGTGATTATCAGAATTCTAATAAAGAAAAAAACTTGTTATTTTAACTTGAACAAAATTGACATTTATATTGTTACAACTCGTATTGAATACAACCTCGATACTCAGGAACACTAAAACTTTTCGGAGACATTTTGACAAAAGCTCTATCTAGTGAAGCTTATCCGCAAACTATACAACCAAACAGCATTAGACACACCCCGGTTTGCTCGTGACATGTTTGAATTACGTCTAAGGGCTCTGACCGACTTCTGCCAAAGAAGCCAATATTGTGTTACTAAATTACACTACATTATTTTAACGGAATATTAAGAAATATAAATTAATATTCTTTATTCATAGAACATTAATGAATATCAAATATGTAAGCTACCGCTGATTCGTTAAGTCGATTTCTACCGAGAAGAATGAGCAAGAAACTCGAGTAGGTACCTAGTTAAGTACTCTTTTTCAAATTATTGATGAAACTATTGTTTTCAGAATGAGCAACCCTTAATAGGGAGATAAATTATTGAAAGACCACCAACTATTTATTACGTAGTATATATGCAAGTTCTATACTCGAACAAATTTGTGAATTTTTTAAAAATATTTGATTTGTGACGAATTAGGAAACGCACTAAAGTGTTTGCAGATTTCACAACAACGTTTGTTAAAAAGCCATGTCTTTAAAAGAGAAAATTTTAAACTAGAGATGATAAGCCAAGTTTGGAGAAATATGATATCCGTAAACAGACTTGTTTGGTAAATATAGCGGTTGCTCTTTATCGCAATCAGGCTAAAATGTTTGCTGAGAACGAATTCTGATATCATTAAGAAATAAGAAAGGTAAAAATACTGGTTTATTATTGAAGTAGTCAACAATGGCAAATACCAATGTAATATACTGTTTTGGTTCTGGACGTTATATTCCATCGTATAAGTTTTGGATGTATCATAAATATTTTGCCAAGTAAAACGTTTCTGTAACGAAATAAAGACAGAAGTTAGTTGGACAGCGGCGAAGAAAAATAACAACGGATAATTCGTTATCAAAACGTGTTTAAGAAGCTTTCTTGTCGTTATCTAAACGTCTATCAAGAATAATGTGCCTTTTTATATAAAAGCTGTTCCATGTCTCGAACAATTTAAAACTTCCAGTTTTGTTTAGTGCCTTTATATTTTAATCAATTTAAACTTTTCACGGGAATACGACATGATTAGCGTTGAATTTAAATAGCTTCATTGTAGAATTGTATAATATCAGTTTCATATAATTTTAGTTCTTTTGCATCTGGCAGTAATAGTTTTTAAAGTGAACTTAATTCAAAAATGTATGCATCCAAAGAGCTATTACCAATCAAAAAGATAAATTTAAATTCGAACATGTATTGGGAAACATACCACAATATTTATTCGATCCAATGAAATACTGGCCGTAAATCAAAATCGATCGAGCAATAGTTTTGAATACAAAAGGGCTAACGAAACGCAGCGCGGTCACGTGACCGGCGCGCGCGCACCTCGGCGCGTGCGCCGCGCCCGTGCACAATAGTTTATTTACGCTGGTCCTTGCGACCGGATTAACGGTTGATTATGCACGCTCCAGATTCAGGAAACCAGAGTTAAACGGGCATTGCACGACCCAGCCCGTTCTCTATTGTTTGCTCTCTCACAATACTACATACAAGTATCCAACAAGGTGATACAATCGAGAACTAGTTTGGTGTTTATTCAAATTGTGAGATAAGATTCGCAGAACTTTTTGGTAATAACCGTGTAGCGTTCTCG
Organism: Cnaphalocrocis medinalis; assembly: GCA_014851415.1. Classification (NCBI taxonomy): domain Eukaryota; kingdom Metazoa; phylum Arthropoda; class Insecta; order Lepidoptera; family Crambidae; genus Cnaphalocrocis; species Cnaphalocrocis medinalis. Next base: position 2,322,196 of record CM026279.1, read on the forward strand.
AAATCACTATCTGAAAGCATATTTTAGAATCTTTATTAGGAATTTGACAATCTTAAATATTAATCTTCTAAATTAAGCCGTTACGTCTTTTGTAGTTTATAGTTTTTAGAAGCTAAAAGACAAACATCAGTTATAAAATTTGCAGCAATTTGTTTTCCATATGATTTGTAACGTTGAGGGACATTAACACAAACTAAGAGATACATTTATAGGAGTCTAAATTGGTATGAAGTTATTGTTACCAGATATCAAATAAGTCGGAAATAATCCAACAACAGCCTGAGCCAGATGTTCAAGTCGTATTAGATAGCTACATTAACGACTGTCCGACGCTACAGAAAAGGACGTCATTGAGATGTTCTGCTAAACGAATCAGATGTAACTAATCGCTGTATTGACCTTATAAAGATATATGAATCCCGCTGAGAACAGTTCTAGAGCATTTATCATTGAGTATTAAAACAGAACTCTGCGGGCATTCTGTTTATGACTCCATGTTTTATTGTTATTGCTCGATTTTTAGTAAAATACGTACAAGCAACAGAGGAAAACACAATTAGAATACAAATGTGGCGTATCGTTAAAATTCCACACCAACAAAATGTTAAAACAAAAGAAGTTTTACATATTATGAACAATAAACTTGATAGTGAATGTGGGAATGAGCCTGTATTGACACACGCCTATGGGCGATGAAAATTAATTACCTTAGTTATAAAAAAGTTAACGTCAATAAAACTTTTTATTTTTAATAGGGAAACCCGTCTTGCTGGGTTTCTCAGTAGCTTCAAATGTAAGCGATATTTATTTTTGAATAGTATTGAAATAAGATTCTAAACATGTGTTTTGTAGTGTCTTAAGTTTACTTATATTATTAGCAGTGAAAGTACCCATCACTATTACAGTTATAAACAATAAGTTCTTATTCACAACAACAGATTCTTATAGGTTATTTCAAAATTTGTACAACGGACAAAATGTAAGGAAAAATTTCACCCTTCATACTCGTATTTTCTTCAGTTTCCTTCATAATGTTATATGCAGATTAAAATATTAAGGCAATTACTACTTTGTTTACTTCACTGCTATTACAAAGTTTTTGAATTCCTGCTCTACTATGTTTTGTGTGTTTACATTTAAGTAAGTAGAAGGTATATCAACAAACAACAGACTTGCATCAAAAGATAACAACGTTGACATTATATGCACCTAAATCTTAGAGGATTTAAATTCTTACCTGTTCCTTCGCTAATTGGAACCATGTTTTCAATATTATCGGCAATCTTGTGTACTGATAATGTTTTGTAGTTTTAACACTTATAAAAATATCATCCAGAGTTATGTTTTTATTTTGTCCACTATCATAAATATTCGTTTTTGTCACAGGTTCAATCGAATCATCAGACACTTGCACTGTTCCTGAACGATTATCTTGAAAGTTGAAAGTTACTCCGCCTTGGTATACCAAAAGGCTGCAGTAGCCTAGAGCAATCAGCCCAGCTGCAGCTTTAACAATTCTGCGCCTGCCCATGCCGAAGCCGGGTGGCGCCAGAGCACCGACAAGCTTGCGAAAGTCTTGGCACTTTATCACTCATCTGTTGGACTTTTGATAACAAAACACAATTGATAAACAGCGTCGTATGCAGAGACCGGCTCGGCACAGTGCTCACGCGCTCAAGAACGGTTATAAACTAAATAAAAATGTAGCACAGACAGCAAACATACGCCCGCGCGGCGGCTCCGCCACCCCCACCACGTGGTGCGAGCGAGGGGTCCGATCCCTCCTCTCTGTCCTCAGCAGGGCCTACCTGCGCGCGCGCCGGTCTGCCGCCTGCACCATCGCCGGCAGCGATACTCATGTCAATGGCTCACGTAATTGTTCCTTACAACGTCGAGAGATACAAAAGCATGCACAAGGGTTTTCGATCCTGGCTATAGATAAAAAGTTTCGCAAAATGTATTGTTGTAACAACTTGTTTAGCAACAATGTCAAAAGTTACAAAACTTGTTTTTAGTTGAAACCATATTGAGGAACTGTGATCAGAATCAAATTGAGACGGAGAATACGGAGCTATACATTAAAATTAAGGGACTGCATCCACTCCAATTTTCTGGTCTGACTTGTTTTTTTTGTTAATCATTGACTTGAAATTATACCTACTAATTACATTGTAGTGAAGAATTTCTACACCAGTAGGTTTTTTATACATACCCATAATTTCAACAAAATTCGCTGTTCCATTCCAATGAGCACTGTATTAACAAAATATACAATAGGTAGATGATTTTTAGCTATATCGTTTAAGCTAAAAATCATCTACCATTTTTAACTCGTGAAATTTGTTGGCGGTTCCAATTTTTTTATATGTTTTTATCAGCATCAAATCTCTCTGGATTGATTACATCTAATTAACCATTTTCGTATTAAGCAAAAACGTCCACTTCCCGTCATTTTGAACGGTTTCACTGAGTCACCGCCCTAATTTGTTTCCATTGGTGGACAATACACTTTTGTTACGCCGCGGCTACATCACTGCGAGTCTCAGATCACCAGTGGGTGGTAATGAAATTAGGAGCCAGTCATTGTTGCATTAAACTACGCTTAAATTTGATATTAGGAGATGAAATTGCTTACCCGACTGAGGTTTATAACGTTAACTGTTAAGCCAAAAAGTGCAAGTTGTTGCTTTCATCGTGTTTAAATGAAAACCACTCAAGTCTTAAACTGATGATATGTATTTTTTGCTTGCGAATGATTATATCAGCAGAAGAAGCACGCGTAATAGTGCTCAATAAATTCTATTGCGAAATGTTAGAAAATACACTTTAGAAGCACATTTAGATAGATGCGACGAATGCAAAATTTTAATACACATACATGTATATGGACATAGCCCAAAGAATTGCGTGGCTGAAGTGGCAATGGGCAGGGCACATTGCGAGGAGAACAGACGGCCGTTGGGGTGGAAAGGTCCTTGAGTGGAGGCCACGTGCAGAAGGCCGCAGCCGTGGTAGGCCTCTCACTAGGTGGACCGACGATCTGGTAAAGGTCGCGGGAGTCCCTTGGATGCTGGTGGCACAGGACCGATCTGTGTGGAGAACTTTAGGGGGAGGCCTATGTCCAGCAGTGGACGTATATTGGCTGAAATGATGATATGTATTATGTATATCTGTAACACAAGTCCTCAAGCGGTCCTCAATGGAGTCAGGTCAATATGAGATGTTGCGTGAATTATTTATATATTTATAGAACTACAACGCGTTTCAAAAACTTTGCGTCCAGCTTTTTAATTTAAATTTATGACTCACAACATTGCAACATCGGCTACTCCCAATAAGCGCTAACCATCAATTTTAACGCCTCTTCACAGTGGAAACATGCACAGTAGCTCAATTCAAGAGCTGAGGCAAGAGACCGGCAAAATAAGAACAGACAGTAACATAATTATGTTACTACAACCTTACCGATTTCAGGACTCAGTCTGAAAATGTAACGAAGTTTAGCGATCACCCCCTTTCCTTCCAATTGGCCCTCTGGTATCTTCACTCACTCGAAGAAACACAGTTTTGTAAGACAATATGTTATTATCACTCACTCGAAGAAACACAGTTTTGTAAGACAATATGTTTTTAAAAAGTTTCATCTAAATCCATTCAGTATTTTTTGTGTGAAAGAGAAAAATGTATGCATACTAACACCTTCACAAACTCGTGTTTATTATATTACTAGTGGCCTGCCCTCACTTCGTTTCGGGACAGTAGTTCCACTGCATGCCGATAGATGGCGCTGGGTGTCGGTTGCAACACGCTTGTGTTTCGCCTTTTCGGTTTGTATAAAGTTTGTCGATGTCTATGGAGTTTATCTCTTTATAAATAGTATAGATAGGGATCTTGCTACTAGCTATCTTTATACTACGCTTCTATCAAACAACCACAACCAGTAGTAAAATTGGACATGTCTAATTACACCTCGAATTGGATCACGATCAGTTTTTACCGGAGAACTATTAATTTGAATTTATATGAGCACATGCTGATCGGCCGAACCAATCTTCGGCTGACGATATAACGGTTGATCTAAATATTAATTGAAAAAGGTTTTTTTTCTTCTATCCCCATCATGATGTAAAATGGGATGGATGGGATGATTATTATAAAATGAATCTAGTTAACAAGGAGAGAAAAGTTATACTTAATGTGTTTATTAATGTTATATCAGTAGTTATGTTAAACTATTAATATTTACTCTTTTTTTATCACAAATTTTACAACATTTTGTAACATGGAATGCAATTAAGAATATGAAATATGACTTGAACGTGCCTTTGCCCTGCATTGGGACAGTTTATAGGCTGTTAGATTACTGTATCTGCTGTTAAATTAAATTACATAATAATAATTATGACTGGTAAAATCTTGAATATGCACTATATAAGTTAAGAATACTTAATGATGTTAACAAATACTTGATAAAAACGGACTAAATACGGAATAAGTCCGCTTGTGACCACGGCCGTTGTAACGCGGTCTAAACGTCAAGCAGTAAGTGCTATAATGTACTTATAGTTAAACATCCTCGCGTTTAGACCCGTTTATCAAGTATTCGTAGAATGCAATGCGAAAGTTTAAAAACATATCTTAATGATGTTATTTGAATTATATCTCCATCTAAGGAAAACAAAACAAGAAGGTTATGAACAAGGAATCAAAGTTTTTGTTTTCAACGATCATTTCAGTGATATAGCAATTAAAGCAAAGGCGAAAGCACCCGCAGACAATTTCCATGCAAAGACAAGGTGGCTAAGTACCATGTAGATGGTAGCTAATAATCGTAGTAGCGGGAAAGCTGAACCGTATCCATAGCTAATTGCGGAAGCATGGAGTAATGGGGATCGCACACGCTAATACGCAACCGTGGGAACAATCGTAAGTCTTGATTGTCTAAAATGATGTTGCTCATGCGCCTACGCATGCTTTGTTATGAACTGTGTGCAGTTCTTGGTAAATGCAGTTAAAGGCTTGATGGAGTTTCTTGATGGGGATTCGATTGCTCCTAATATGTAGTAACTATGTTGGGGAGACAAATTAAAATTTGTTATTTAGATCTTCATTTTCTTTTAAATTGTTGTTGATTTCTTCAAAAGTTAAATGAATATCAAATATATGACTTTTAATTAGTATAAAAGTTCAAGAGATATAATTTAAAATTTAACATACATTGACGATGTATTTTTCTCAATTAACAAAATATTTACCTTATTTAATTAAATATCTAATCATTCCATCCAGACATACCTAAATGTCCGATCAAATTTTGCAAATGATCAACGTTATGTTTATTCTCATTTGGAAAATTGCAGCACAAAAGCCTTAGCTGAATTGAGATTTTGTAACTTTTTGATGATAGACCTCTCAAAAGTGAAAGTCGTCACAGCAATTATTAAACTAGTTATCGACACTTGGCGACTCGCTAAACGCTGGACAATTTGTTATGATTGTTGCTGAGGAGAAAGTAAACACGACAGACAGGAACAACACGAGTTATTGATGTCGAACCGAAATGAGAGAAACGGATTGAGCATATCTCGATTTAAGGCTCAAGAAATGAATTACTATTTCTTGTTTAGTAAAGACAATTATTGGAGTGATGATATAATCATAATAACGTACAAAGTCAGGCTATAGAAACTCAAAGACTTGCTCAGTAAGAAAAAACGGATTTGGTCGCATAAAAAACCAAAACGTATGACGAAAGTCAAAGCTAAATAGGTACCTGAATACTTAGGAAGTTTTTGGAGTGTTTAAAGAAATTAGTTTTAACTAGATTTTAAACCTGTTCATATGTCCAAAACATAGCTATGAAAATAATGTCTATTGAAATTAGGAAGTTGTATGAAGACTTTGTAAGCCAACCCAAGCTAAATTAAGCTTTATTCATATAAGATTATCAGGTACAGTCAACAGCAAAAGTAGATGATCAACAATTCAATATCAATAAATACACTCACTAAGTATTGAGCGGAATTCGTATCAGAACTGTATGGTGTCAAATTCTTGCAGTTTTGACCCAAACTCCGTATAGCCTCAAAGAGATTCATACAGTTCTGACGCGAACTCTGCTCAATAGTAAGTAGAGTTTTTGATTTTGATCATCTACTTTTGCTCTTGACTGTATTACAATAAAAATAAGGTCCATTTAGGGCTACGGGAGAAAAAAATGTTTGCTACTTTGTATGAGCCTTGTCCAAAAGAGAAGGGTGCCTCTGCGCCTCTTGTCAGCCATATTTGGTTTAAGTGTTTATGGAAACTTGTTTATTCCGATGCATAAATGTTTCTCGCATTATGCTTTTAAGTACTTTTCTTACTAAGACACTAAGATGCCACTCATTCTTGAAAATGCGTAAAAAGGTTTTACTAAATCGTTTGATTCGTCGTTGTTTTAATGTGGACAAACCTCAAGCACAAAATACATATTGACACAGAAGGCTGACTGCCCACTAAGAGCTAATAATATGTCATGTACTCACGCATGCGCACTAACGGGCTAAAACGGGTTTTCGACCACATTAATCCTAACATACGACATACTTACTTACTTACTACGCTGGCTCAGCGACCCGAAGTGGATCTTGGCCTCCGACACGAGAATTCGCCACTCCGCTCTATTCTCAGCCACCTTTTGCCAATCCGGCTTTTGAAGGTGACCAAGATCCTTCTTGACCTGGTCCATCCAGCGGTATCTGGGGCGCCCCACTGGGCGCTTCCCGGTAGATCGACCCAGGTAAGCTCGCTTGGCCGCACGATCTGACTCCATTCTCTCTAAGTGACCGAGCCAGCGCAGCCTTGCTGACTTGTCTCGCCCATTATATTTGGTTCGGCCACAAGCTCTTCGATTTCGGCGTTTTTTCTGAGTCTCCAGGTCCCGTCGTCGCATTTGGTCGGCCCTAGGATTTTCCGGAACACCTTCCTTTCTGCCACTAGTAGTTTCTCCTCCTCTTTGAGTGTAAGTGTCCAAGTTTCGCAACCGTACATCAAGACCGGTCTAATTACGGTTTTGTAGACGCGGATCTTCGTTTTTCTGCTTATTAACTTGGACACTAGCACTTTATGGAGAGCGGCAGTACATCTTAGGGCGTTTTGAATACGGATATCTATCTCGTCTTCTCGTTGGTTGGTATCTGTGACTGTACATCCAAGGTACCGAAACTTACTTACACCTTTGTATGTTACATTGTTTGCTACTAGGTTTTTCATCTTTTCCCGTATATTTCGGTACCGTTTCATGTGTAGATATTCCGTTTTATCCCGATTAATCCTAAGGCCGATCTTTCCTGCTGTGCTTTCCAACACCTCGACCATCTGCTTTACCTCCGCCTCCTGCCGTCCTAACAACGCTAGATCGTCAGCGTACCCTATCACCTTGTGCATGCCGTTCAACTCAACTCCTCCGTCAATTTCTAGCACTTTTCGGACGACGTATTCGAGCGCTAGGTTGAAGAGCATAGGTGACAGGGCATCTCCTTGTTTGAGTCCTGTGATGACCTCAAACTCATCGGTCAAACCGCCTCCCACTCTGACTCTCATCTTGCTGCTATTGGTAGCGGCCTTGATCATTCGGATGAGTTTTTCCGGTATACCAAACCCTCTGAGGATGTTGTAGAGAGATTCTCTGTCCACACTATCATACGCCTTAGTGAAATCTACGAACAGTGAATGTATGCTTTGAGCATACTCCCACTTTTTTTCCCATTAGAGTTCTAAGGAGGAAGATTTGGTCCACAGTACTGCGATTTCGACGGAAGCCACACTGATAGTCTCCGAGGGATTTTTTTCAGCATATGGTTCTAAACGGCCCAGAAGAATGTATGAGAGGACTTTGTAGGCTGTCGGTAATAGCGCAATGCCTCTATAGTTGGAGCACTTCTTCCGGGGTCCTTTTTTGTGGATCGGGCATATCACTCCCACATTCCATTCAAGCGGCTGTTTTCTTCCTCCCAGATTTTGGTAATTAGGTCGTAGAGTTTAGATTGTGCTGGTCCTCCACCATACTTCCACAGTTCTCCCGGTATGCCGTCAATTCCGGGACATTTGTTGTTTTTCAGTCGCCGCACTGCGTTCCTCACCTCCTCAAACGTAGGTGTTTCTACTTCTCCTTCGTGTGATTGTGTTACCTCAATTCCGTTTGCGACAGGTGGACAGTTCAGCAGGTCTCGGAAGTAGCATCGCCATTCACTTTTCAGGTGTTCTGGTTCAGATATTAAGTTGCCATCAGCATCTTCAAGCAGTTGAGCTGTCGGTTGGTAGCCCTTTTTTACCGTTCTCAGTTCCATGTAGAAACTTCTGCTCATGTTGGTCCCTATCAAGCACTCCATTTGCCGCAATTGGTTTTCTAGGTGTTCTCTTTTTGCGTGTCTTATACAACATAACATACGACATAAGATTGTTAAACTGTCGAGGTCTATGGTAGAGGCCGCGCGCTTATGTACTCATGCTGGGCAACAACTCTAGCATATGACAACGAACTCTTCTAAATTCAAAATCAGGTCAAAGTCTAACTTCTGTGTGAAATTATTTTGTGCCTCAAGTTTATCTCGATACAATGCAAATGGTTGTGAGCCTGCCTAAAAAGTCAAAGGTAGAGGAATGACAAATATTCGTGTGATGAAATCGTGTGTTCGTTCAGTGTCTGGGTGTAATGTACAGTCGAGTTCAAAAATATGTATACACTTTAGGACCTTGTCACAGTACAGTATGTATAGAAAACGACTTCCACTTTCTTATAAATATGTATTGTGACAAGGTCCTAAAGTGTATACATATTTTTGAACTCGACTGTATTATATTTGTGATTCCTCTGTTGTCTGATGTCTGTAACACAAGTGCTCAAAAGCTACTTAGTAGGTACGGAGTCAATGTATGAGATGGGGTGTGAATATATTTAATGATTAGATAGATAGATATTCGTTATTGCACAGAAATAGAATACACGAGTGAAATAACTGCTATAAACAGTACAATAATGCGGTCTTATCGATTGTAGCGATTTCTTTCAGACACCATCTTTAGGTAGAGAAAAGATAACAGCGATGGGGTAAGGCAGTGCAAAGAAATTGCTGAATGAAATTAAGAATCACTATGATTAACATCTAAATTTTGTAAAGGTTAAAAATTATTTGGTATATCATTTGACATAATATAACGTATGTCATATGACAACAGACAAACAATTAGATTATTTAAATTGGTACTGGTACAGAACACGCTTGTAAAAATAACTATGATGAACGTCCATCAGTGGTCTTGACGTCAGTAATGTTAATTGCAATTAATTTAGTTTCGTTGTCAGGAGTCAACTTGTAAAATATATTTTATGACTACTAGTTACTCACTGTTAGTTCCAAGAGTACGAGTACTTATATGATGGATAATGTTTTTTTTATTAGCGTAACTACTGAATCATGACGTTTTAAATGAAATATCGTACAAGTGGCATTTAAAAGCTTAATTCATTATAGGTTCGTTTTAGTTCATAGGTATATTTGGTACTGGCTCCTTGAAAATCAAAGAGATACCAAATTTCGAAACTTTTGAATCTGTGAAAAGCATGAGGTGATATCCTTTTAGAATACATTTCATTACCATTATCATCAATATCAGCCTCTTGCCATTAACAGCTAGACATAGACTCTCAAAAACTCCGACCGATTTTTCGCTCCTCGTTTGCTTGATTTAAATGATCTTTCAGACAGAACAGGTATGTACCGAAAGTACTAGTACTAGTAACGAAGTAATAATTTTCATCTTGTTCTATGACTTTGTTTTAACCGCCTTTAAAATTATAACAGGGACCAGAGCCTATAGTCTCCCAATTAACGTTCACATTATACAGGGTGTATCCGTGTTCTATCAACCATTCTGAACAACATATTTTGTTCAACAACTTTTCTAAATTATTCGAAAAAATTTTCGACCCCCCATACAAAATGACCAAGTCACGTGACCGACTTTGTATGGAAAGATAATTTTTTTTTATGCGAATTTTCAAAAGTCCTAGAACAAATGTTGTTCAGAATGGTTAGTAGAACACGTGGTTAAAGGGATGTAAATGTTCACAGATACACCCTGTATTATTTTTGAAAAATCTTTAACCTATAAGTTGGCTTCGCCCCTCAGTGAAGTAAGTCCCCTATGTCTTACATCCACTCAACTCAGTTAATCTTATATTAAGTAGCTTATTCTAAGACACGAGTCAAAACTACATTGTAGCCCAGCGGAGCGTGAGCCAAGTTCATCGTTGCGTTGTTATTAAACGCCACAATTCACTTTTAATTTTTTCTCCGTACAGCTTTCAAAATAAATAATTGAATCATTCAACCGGCGTGCCGTCATAACACTGCTCGATTCGTTGAATTAATTAAATTTGATACCATTGGGTTGGTGTGTTTGGGACGCACAGAGTCCCATTGAGATGTGTGTAACCTTATCTATTGTGTTCGTAATAATGATTATGTCTTCCTACCGATATTATGGGTAAGTCGAACCAAACTCGACATTCAGTTAAGAACGCAAGATACAAGGAACTCAGAACATGGTCTCCCATAGCGTTTTGACACCCGTGAACTGAAGATTACAAGCGCCTAATGTGAAGTCATGGTCACGATCTAGGATTGCCAGGCGTACGGATAAAGCTGGACATAGTCAGCCTTTTAGTTTGCGAGTCCGACCAAATTAGAAAGAAAGAAAGAAGAAAATACATTTATTAATTTGGACACCACAACACATATCTGTCAAGCGATAAAATAAAGAACCCATAGTCAAAGGAGGAGGGGATCTCTGGGCCCAAAGTTATCAAGATGAAAAGCATCCTCAAAATCGGTTATATTTTTGTAAAGAAACTCGCAAATACTAGACCATTTTACAATCCAGAATATTAGAAAACTAAAAACATCGTATTAAACTAACTATCGATAATAAGCGAATTTGATGACAACACAATAATCGTTAAAATGTATGAAAATCGTGTAAGAAATTGATAATCGATATTGAACTAATCTATGAAGTACTCAGACTAATTAGAACTCTTCCGAGTTGAAGTATGAGGTGATGTATTTTTCTTTTTCATAAAGAAAAATTGATTTGACAAGTGTCAATAAAACGTTTGTCAAGAAAAGATGAATTTCATGTTTTTCAGCGATATAATGTTATTAATTTCAAAGTTATGGATGGCTTTTTATCACGGAGATAAATTTACAATTGGATATAATTTTGGGCTATTGTGTCCCGTATAAGTACCTATACTTACCTATAGTAGGTAAGTACCTTCATTAACATCACTTTTACTATTAATTCAAAAATCTCGATTCCTGGATTGCCTAGTTTTCCTAAAATGTTTTGTGGCGAATTGTTATTATGAATCTTTCATAATAAGGCATCTTTGATTTGTATAAACACTTGAGCCCACAATATATTAAACCTTTCGGTTTCCTTTCGAATGTTCGACTTTTTAATCAAATTTCTTGCTAAACTAGTTGGATTTTCCGGCTTTTCGCTTATAAGACCTAGTAAACTTACCCCTGTCGTAGTTTGTTATTTTGGATGGACGTGATTTGCTGTCATGTTGGCTCCGGAGCATTCTTGTGTTGTCTCCCCATTTTTACCACATGACCACCTGCCATAACAACTGAATCTCCTCGTGTATTTCAGCAAACAAAAGGAAGATAAAAGTTATTTATTGTAAATTTTAATTAAACCTTGCTCGCTTTACCTCGAATAATCATCGGTAATTTCGAACGCTGATGGGCGCTGAGATTCGATAGATTCACGCATTAAATTAATGTACATTTTCGTCAAAATACGAAGCGCAGAATTGGTTTTGCGTAACCCTGATTAAAGTTTAACAGTCAACATAAAAGCTTAATTAAAGTTGTGAATGACTTTTCCACAATCTACATAAACACTGAAGATTGCTTTTTTTATGCGGGTGGCAGAAGAGTAGACGGATCACCTGATGGTAAGCGATTGCCGCCGCCCATAGACACCTGCAACACCAGTATACATATAAGGCGTTGCTTCACGCCGGTTTTCTGTGAAGCCGTGTTATCACATCTGTCAAGCTGGCCCATTTCATGCCTCTGTGGATCTCCCACTGTTTTTATACAGTGGGAGAGCCTTTGTCTTTTTGTTCTCTACCTCAAATCAATGGGTCATTCGTCATCTGCCAAACGTGGCTTACGTTTGGCAATGGGCCGCGTTACATTTTTTTTCTCTTATTGCTTAGTAGGTACCTACTATGAAGTGTACAATCTATTAAAGCAATATGTTACTATCAAGATCGTAGATCTTATTTGCGTCAAAAAGCATTGGGTCACGGTTGAGAGAATTTGATTGCTTTCAAATTCAATATTAATTGAATCATAAATGATTAGCGTGGTAAGTATCAGCTGCGGGTATTATTTCTTGTTACTATTGTGCTTATGTAGAATCAGCAGTACATCAGACAGTTTCAGTCTTACTTCATGAAATATAAAAAAGTTGACCTTCATAAATGGTGATTTCATACTACCTAATCTATCTATTAGGCGCGCGACAATTTGAAGATAAATTAATATTTTCTTATTCAACATTCATAATAATTTAAGTAGTTAATCTGCATGATGTACCTACAGTGAACGTCGACGCGATGTTCCAGTTGCCCGGCAAAATCACTTGCCTTGCGCTATGTGCGGGCGCAGGGAAAGGAGGTATTGCTATGCGCGAGCGCAGGGTTAGTAGGGATAGCTTTGCCTGCTCCACTGCGTTTTCATGAGTCGTGATTTTCATTAAAAAAACAAGCCAAAATGCTTATTGCATGAATAATAAACATACATAAAATAAGTTTTTGCGGTGTGATCCTCTGTGGCCGGACCACATTTTAGTACTCAGATTCTATAGTTCGAAAAAATACCTACCTAAAGTCTACTTTCACCGGAATATATATATGTAATTAGTACCTCAAGAGATATCTTTTTATTTAAAAAAATATGTGGTCCGGCCGCTGAGCAGTGCTCTCTAGCCGCGCCACCTCAAATTAAAGAGAGTATAGTGAACTATTAATAAATCAATATCCCGAAAAAAGCTACCTAAATAGTACCTTGCATATAACAAATATGTTCCAATAAACCCCTTTAGTAAAGGAGTTATTCGTCCTAAGGTGTGGTCCGGCTGGAAGGTATACTCTGCAGCAATTGTGTGTTCCTCTGTGGCCGGACAACATTTTAGTACTCAGATTCTATAGTTCGAAAAAATACCTACCTAAAGTCTACTTTCACCGGAATATATATATGTAATTAGTACCTCAAGAGATATCTTTTTATTTAAAAAAATATGTGGTCCGGCCGCTGAGCAGTGCTCTCTAGCCGCGCCACCTCAAATTAAAGAGAGTATAGTGAACTATTAATAAATCAATATCCCGAAAAAAGCTACCTAAATAGTACCTTGCATATAACAAATATGTTCCAATAAACCCCTTTAGTAAAGGAGTTATTCGTCGTAAGGTGTGGTCCGGCTGGAAGGTATACTCTGCAGCAATTGTGTGTTCCTCTGTGGCCGGACAACATTTTAGTACTCAGATTCTATAGTTCGAAAAAATACCTACCTAAAGTCTACTTTCACCGGAATATATATATGTAATTAGTACCTCAAGAGATATCTTTTTATTTAAAAAAATATGTGGTCCGGCCGCTGAGCAGTGCTCTCTAGCCGCGCCACCTCAAATTAAAGAGAGTATAGTGAACTATTAATAAATCAATATCCCGAAAAAAGCTACCTAAATAGTACCTTGCATATAACAAATATGTTCCAATAAACCCCTTTAGTAAAGGAGTTATTCGTCGTAAGGTGTGGTCCGGCTGGAAGGTATACTCTGCAGCAATTCAGTATTGACATGATTATTATTAATTACCCATAAACTAATTTATATAAAAGTACCTTGTGTCTACTTTTCATTTATACAATTTTTTTCTCAACAAACTATGAATTTTGATTAATTAATCTTTAAAGTATGTGGCGCGGCTAGGGAGGATTACTTTTAGCAAACAAAATAAAATATGCGGTATTTTTTTTACAACGAAAACGGCATAATAAGTACTGTATAAAAAGAGATGGATTTCATATGTAAACTTTTTTTTTACAAAAATGATTTTGAAAAAGCGTTTTTTTTTGTTTTTGTTTAGGGTAATCGATACAGTGATAGCCCCCTTAAGGAAATCATACTAGTTTTATTTCAATATAATTCTATATTTTAACAATAAGTTTTCAATTTCACCAAATTTCTTATTTAGAATTCTGGAAAAGAGTACCCTAGTGTTGTTTAACGGATCAATTTTAAAGTTACTCCTTTGAAAATCGGCAAATCACTGTACTCTGGGCAATCACTGTCTCGGTTACCCTACCTATCTACTTAAGATTAGGTAGTTAATTTGACACATTAATAAAATAATTGAGGTTTAAAATAAAAAAAATAAGTATACGAAACCAAATTTAATTTTCATAATCAAATAATAACAATTGTTACTACAATTTCAAATGACGAAAAAGTGTATTATAAATAATAACAAACTACTTAAGTAAATAAATGAAATAATGTAAGCTTAAACCTTAACCTACGACGGTGTAAAATGCACTGGTAAACAAATTATTAACTACACATTAAATGATTTATTAATATTTGAAATTGATTTAGGCGTTGATTTAAATGACATTCCAGACACTATAATATTACGAGGAAAATCATTTACACTGTTGTCAGTGATTGAGTATTTACCAAATATTCGCCATTACGTCGCACACTGCAAGCGTCTGAATGATACTTGGGAGACATATGATGATTTAAATACTAAAGTTACAAGGACTAAAACTCAGCAAATGAATGTTCATTGTATTTTGTACGCAAAATTGTAAATTTTAAGCAACTTTTTCTTTTGAAATGTTTATTTTTGATTTATGACCTTTTTTAATGACATTTTTAAGTTGTAAAATAACTTCAAAACTCCTTTATTTGACAACGCGGTTTTGGTACACTCTATTTTACTGTTATTTCTTGTTTAAAAGGTTTAAGCTTACATTATTTTCATTTATTTACTTAAGTAGTTTGTTATTATTTATAATACACTTTTTCGTCATTTGAAATTGTAGTAACAATTGTTATTATTTGATTATGAAAATTAAATTTGGTTTCGTATACTTATTTTTTTTATTTTAAACCTCAATTATTTTATTAATGTGTCAAATTAACTACCTAATCTTAAGTAGATAGGTAGGGTAACCGAGACAGTGATTGCCCAGAGTACAGTGATTTGCCGATTTTCAAAGGAGTAACTTTAAAATTGATCCGTTAAACAACACTAGGGTACTCTTTTCCAGAATTCTAAATAAGAAATTTGGTGAAATTGAAAACTTATTGTTAAAATATAGAATTATATTGAAATAAAACTAGTATGATTTCCTTAAGGGGGCTATCACTGTATCGATTACCCTAAACAAAAACAAAAAAAAAACGCTTTTTCAAAATCATTTTTGTAAAAAAAAAAGTTTACATATGAAATCCATCTCTTTTTATACAGTACTTATTATGCCGTTTTCGTTGTAAAAAAAAAATACCGCATATTTTATTTTGTTTGCTAAAAGTAATCCTCCCTAGCCGCGCCACATACTTTAAAGATTAATTAATCAAAATTCATAATTTGTTGAGAAAAAAAATTGTATAAATGAAAAGTAGACACAAGGTACTTTTATATAAATTAGTTTATGGGTAATTAATAATAATCATGTCAATACTGAATTGCTGCAGAGTATACCTTCCAGCCGGACCACACCTTACGACGAATAACTCCTTTACTAAAGGGGTTTATTGGAACATATTTGTTATATGCAAGGTACTATTTAGGTAGCTTTTTTCGGGATATTGATTTATTAATAGTTCACTATACTCTCTTTAATTTGAGGTGGCGCGGCTAGAGAGCACTGCTCAGCGGCCGGACCACATATTTTTTTAAATAAAAAGATATCTCTTGAGGTACTAATTACATATATATATTCCGGTGAAAGTAGACTTTAGGTAGGTATTTTTTCGAACTATAGAATCTGAGTACTAAAATGTTGTCCGGCCACAGAGGAACACACAATTGCTGCAGAGTATACCTTCCAGCCGGACCACACCTTACGGACGAATAACTCCTTTACTAAAGGGGTTTATTGGAACATATTTGTTATATGCAAGGTACTATTTAGGTAGCTTTTTTCGGGATATTGATTTATTAATAGTTCACTATACTCTCTTTAATTTGAGGTGGCGCGGCTAGAGAGCACTGCTCAGCGGCCGGACCACATATTTTTTTAAATAAAAGATATCTCTTGAGGTACTAATTACATATATATATTCCGGTGAAAGTAGACTTTAGGTAGGTATTTTTTCGAACTATAGAATCTGAGTACTAAAATGTGGTCCGGCCACAGAGGATCACACGTTTTTGCGATATATTTCTATTTTAGATAATATCACAAGCATGAGAATTGAGGGTGGGTCTTGTCTAGCGTTGTTATACTATAGAATCCGTCCATCGTGTCTACTAAACACTTGTAGAAGAGTTTAAATTGTTTTATCTATACATATTATAAAAATATAAAAAAAAATAACATTTGTTTCGCATGTAAACCTAAAAGTTTTGGTCCGAGAGAAAAAGACCTTAACTATTCATGAAAATATGCAACTGAAAATTGAAAACTGCTAAGCGTTTTCGACTCCGGTTCAAAATGTAATTTTCTCATAAACTCGCATTTTAGCTTGAGAACGGCAGCGCATGTTGCACAATCGTAGCGTGATAGTACCACGTGTATGAACGCCTATGATTGCATCTCGACTGCACCAAGCTGATGTCAGTCTATAGAGTGAATTGGATAATGATGCACCGGACACGAATCAACGTTGTTGGAACTACGTATTGATAAAGTAATGGGTGCAGTGTGCTACTTTAAAGAGATCGGTATCATTTGAAAGGAACAAAAATAAACTACAGTTTATTCTTAAAACAAAATACACAAAAACTTGGAATTGATTGTTGAATCTTTTAATTTTACAATTTAGTTATGATAAGACCGCTGAGGTTGTACGTATTGAGGTTGTATTGTAAAGAGTATCTATACTTAACTTCTTTTTTATCAATTTGAAAATTGTCAGAAAAGTACCTACCTAACATAATTAACTGGAAAGGTCCTAAACTAGATAGCAGTAATCGCTGATTTGGAAATAGACACGTTGGGTTAAAAATTGCTTCGGCACTGAAATTTATGATTATTGATGATAACGTCTTATAATCCCCACTAAAATTTGTTAAAGTGGAACAGTAAATATAAAACAAAAATCTAGAATAGTAAATTGTAGAGCTGCCATCAGATCAAAACAATTTGCATAATAGCACCATATAGTGCCATGTTAGCACCGGACGCAAAGTCTGGCCATAAGAATAGTGATATTAAAAAGTGTTTAGAGTAAAAACGGGGCTAGATTAGTCCCCTGTTAAAGCCCACCGCTGACGTCAGATCCTCATAGTTTGCATTATAGCCCCACAGTGCCATGTTAGCTCCGGACGCAAAGTCTGGCTATACGAATAGTGATATTAAAAAGTGTTAAAATAAAAACGGGGCTAAATTAGTCCCCTGTTAAACCCCGCTGACGTCAGATCATCACAAATTGGATAATAGTCCCGGGTGACGGCGCGACGCCTGCGCCGGACGAAGCCAATCTGTAAGTACATTGTCGCAAGTGCCGATAAGTGGTGGGTGTAATGTACGGCTTAACCGCCTAATGGATCGCTTCCGAGGGGGAAATGGTGGCTTTCCTCACAAAAAGTTGCAATTAGGTGAAATAGATGAACATTGACCAGAGTATCTAGGGAGTCCTGGAATCGGACCTATAAATATCGCGTCCCGACAAAGGAAACTTTCACAACACATGTTAGGTTAGAGTGTTGTGACACTTTTCTTGCCGGGAAGCGATATAATATATGCCTTGCTAAAATGTGTAGGTGAAAATCAAGATTCAAAAACCTTGACATACTCGTATACGATTGCTTTTAAAAAAGTACGAATAGTTATTACTAATATTAAGATCACATTTACAGTCACTACAATACACATAATAAGAACAAACCAATACATAAGCATTAATCTTTAAATTATTATTAGTAGAGGTTTTATAAAAACTTTTCGCAAAACAAATTATACTAGTGAATTCAAAAGAATACCACGTGTTAAATTTTAAGAACTGTCATTATTTCGTACATTCCCGATGAATATCTTGCATAAGGCTAGCGTAACTATATACCTACGTTATTTTTGCACAATTAGATGACTTAATATGGTACAAGTAGCCCCAAATTATAACAAAGTACCTATATAATTTTCGCGGGTGTGGGTCCTAGCTACCTATATTTAGCTTAGATGTAAAAAAATCTAAGACGTATAGAAGTAAAGTATTGGTTCCCATATCTTTAAGCAACCATCTACTTGTAATGTGTACTCGTAACTTGTACGAGTAGAATACCAATGCTCCAATAGTTTCAAAGGGTGACAACACTTTTTAAAATTTGGTGTTACAGCAGAGAAATGTACGATTTTAATAAGCATTCTTCCAACTGACTCTCGAAATATGCAAAAAAAATATAGAGCCACGTTTCGGCATGAATGGGTTGTATCGACCGTAGTGATGTCACGGGATCAAAAAAGACCGGCGTAAAACAGCGCCTGCGCTGTATTTCGTGTAGTAACTAAGGTTATAGCTGGACGCACGAAAGTACAGCGATGACCGTTATTTTGCGCACTTGTAAAAAAGAAGACTTTCTATCAAAATTGGTTTCTGCGCACTCAAGGTCATAACTACCTTTCTTGCCTCGGACTATACCGGAGGCCCTAAAGGGAGAAAGGGAAAGGGAGTTAAAGGTTGGCACCGCACTTGTGACTCTACTGATGTTGGGATTCGTCTGCTCGTCAGAAGACGTAGAATACCTATCACAAAAAAATTAAGAAGTTTAATTACTTAGATACATCATTTTGTGAAGCCTATATACTTAAGATCAATAGGTAAAATGTTCGTTAGAAGTAATTGGGCGTTTCTTTAATTCTCATATAATATTAGTTGTTATACCTAGGTATTATTAGATCCTTGTATATCACCGTCAGCCACGAGTCTTTTGGAGCATAAAATAAATTCGTCATCAAATCAAAAAGTCTATTAATTTCTACGGAGCATTAACCCCTAGTAATGTTTGATAAGCTTTAGTCTAATCGCATTATTCAAATCCTGTTGCGTCCCAATAAGAACTTTTAGTACTTATCTTGGCTCAGATAATGCGACGTTTGTGTGACAGATGGTGTGACAGTATCATTGGTATCAAATTAACTGGACTTAACGCGGTTAATTCGATATGAGAGGATTATTTCGTGGATGTTTTTTTTGTTTATCGATGTGGTTGGGAAGAAAGATACAGCTTGGATGTGGGTAGCTAATGAGTAGAATATTCAAAGTAAATAAGAGAGATGGTATTGGCGGCTTACTTAGTCCATTGACTAATTTATTACTCCCTGCCGAGGTGCCTGTCTGTTTTTCCCGACCATTATAATCTGGAAATCTTTAAGAAAAGAGTGAACAGGCATCTTCTAGGCAAACGCGTCATCCTAGATCCTCATCGTCACTTTCCATCAGGTGCGATTGTGGTCAAGCGTTGCCTTATAGTTTAATAAAAAAAAATGTCCATGCCTACACCATGATATAGTCTATACGGCTGTGGTTTTAGCTGAAGAAGAGATATCACCTCACTTGATACCTACTCCGTAATTGATATTGTCTTTTACTGCGATAATTGTATCTATTAACTGCGATTTTATGTGAAATCGCCTAATAGTACGAGTATATCAGCATTATTTTGTTATGCCTGGTCATAATGCCGAATCATTGTTTATACCTTTTTATATTCGTCAGACATTGAAACAAGAGGCTTCTGTTTGAAATGAAATAAAGCCGTTATTTACACAAACATTTCAAATCACTTTATGCATTGTGCTTTTTAAGTTCAAAACCGGCGAAATGCGAGTCGGATTCGCGCGAAAAGGGGTCCGTAGAAATTATAATGTAAACGAAGTGTTGCATTTGACGACCCTGTTGGTTCAGTGGTAGTGAATGCTGCGTCTGGGCCAAGGGTTGCGGGTTCGATCCCCGCACAGTACAAACATTTGTGTGCATGAACATGTCTGTTTGTATTGGTCTGGGTGTTTTCTATGTATTATAAGTATGTATTTACAAAAGAATAGTATTATATGTATATATTTGTAATCCCACTGTTGGTTCTGAATGTTCTGATATCTGTAACACAGGTGCTTGAGCTACCTATCTCAGAGTCAGATCAATATTTTTATTACATCATATTATTATTTCTCACGTAGAGTTACCTTTTTTGGACTGTAGACGGTTGTTATATTATCTGAGACACAAGTGCTATTTTTGCACTTCGGGTTACATGATCTGACGCCGTCGGTGCATCAGTACCTAATTGAAAACTGTAGTATGAAACTTCTAATTTATACTATTTTAATAGTTTTTTATGCGTGAAACAAGTAATCATGATCCAGTTGTTTCTGGTTCCCCTGTTTAAGGTTAGATCACAGTCGCTTTATTATAGTAGTGACCAGATTCCTCCAAACCTTAATACTTAGCCTTGGTTTTGGTACTGGTTGCCGTAACAAAGTTTAGCAAAAATCAAGAACGAAATCACGATTCAGTTGGACTGATTTCCCTGAAAAAAAGCTTAAACCGCAGTCGCGTCATTATGGTTGCCAGACTCTCCAAATCCTGAATCATGGACTAAGCGGACCCCGGGCTCCAATAGAACACCATCTCTCCTGTCTCACTCCATTTTAACGAAACCGGGAATTACACCCAAAAAAGAGATGATGATGCCTTTGTTGACGTTAGACTGTAGGTGGGTTTCCGCTGGTGGTGATGCCAATAAAACTAATAAATAATAAAAAATAATTAAATTGAGACAAAATCACATACATTGTCCCTTGTACTATGAAACCAGAAACAACGAAAGAACTACAAACTCCCAGACCCAAGACAAATATCTGTTTCATCAACAAACATTTGTCTTGATGCGGGAATCGAACCCGCGACCCTTGCGTCTCAACCACTACGCCAAATGGGTCGTCAATCAAAACTGATAAGTATGTAATGACAAACTGATTGTATTTTCATCAACAGAGCACAGACACGACAGGGAAGACAGATAGATATATCAAAATAGCAAAAAACATATAAACATAAACAATATAAAAGTAGGCTGGTTCATCCGTCGATACTCAACAGCCTTTACTACGGAACCCCAAAAATTTCCCTCAAAAATTCGCCACAGTTAAATCAATGTCGGCTTTAACGTTATCGCTTGAACAAAACATTGTTTTATCCGAACGGACTCGGACAAAACCTTTGCCGGCGCCTGGGCTTGTTTATTCATAAGACTATTAACATAAACAATGCTAGGTAGACAAACGATAAATGTGGACGAGTGTTCTCAACCCTTTATTTGGTAACGTGAGCGAATAACTGGGAGAAACAATAGGCGTGATAAAGTATTATGAACAAAGGCTAATACTAGCCATTACATAATTTACTCACTTCTAATAGAAGTTGAAATAGAAAATCATTTATTCAGTTTAAGTCCATTAACCTAAATAGAAGAAGCTTAAGCTTATGTATACGATTCAATGAGTGTTTTTGCAAATGCAAAATCCGATAGATGGCGTTACGTTGACGTCAGGTCCAACAACGAGTGCATTGGTTACATTTTGACGTTCATGTCAAAATTATTTATGAAACAACCAATGTCGTCAAAGTTGGACCTGACGTCAACGTAACGCCATCTATCGGATTCTGCATTTGCAAAAACCCGCATTGTAAGATTCGGGGAGCAATGCTTGTGCACTCGACATTGAAGATGAATTTAGAGATTTGTTTGGACGTATGTGTGAAATCTCTAAATTCGACTTCATTGTGGAATGCACGAAAATTACCTTCATGGGGCCAATTATCTACTGATGTCGATATCAGAGGTATATGAGTTTGAAGACTACCTTGGTTATAACATTTTTATAAGAATAACCCTTTGAATCCAGGACGAGAAAAAAAAACATAAACGAAATCCGATAATAAACTAACCCAAATACATATCACAGAAACATTCCATCCTTGCAATACCTAAAAAGTTAACTAAAAACGACAACCAATGAACATAGTTCGTCTGGCAAAATGCCTTTGGCAGAATTTGGGGAACGCCGGTGGGCGGGGAGCCCACAATCTGAAACATTTGACCGAACCGAGCCCTGGGTCACCGGTAAAACATAGGCCACTAAAATTCGAGGTAAGTATTATTAAAAATAAACCTAAATCTTGTGAGGGAACAACGAGGCTTTTTTAATAATAATAATATTTTTTATATTATAAATGGCAGATGAGCAGACGGATCACCTGATGATAAGCGATTGCCACCGCCTATAGGCACTCGCAACAGCGATGGAGTCACAACCATTTCATTGGGCCCCAACTCCCTTTGGGCTTTCTTAAGGCGTGGTCTTTTGAAAAAAAAAAAACACGGTCTCTAATAGGAATGTTATGGGCGGAAATTTTTTTAAGTAGAAAGATTGACTTTTCGTCGTAAGAAAGGGCACATGTGCCAATAAACTTATTACTATGAATGCCAAACACCGAGCCAAGACAATCATTGTTAATGATTTCAAAATATACATTATATATGATTTCATATCGGTGAACTATTCGCCAGCTAACAATTAACAATAATGGGTGGATAATATACAAAATCCGAAATAAAACGCATTCTGCCACATATTAATTGTAACCACAGTGAGAGGTGACTTAAACTGAGGCTCCCCACCGAGTCCCTTGAGGCACACCAATTAAGGCGCAGACCCTAGGGAATGTAACTCGAGTGCTTCTCTTTGTTTGACCGGCGACAACAGTAAATAAGTAAAAAAAAAAAAAGTTATATTTTCAACTCGTAATGTTTATATACGTTCAAGCACTATGAGTGCATGCATGAATGCATATAATTATTTCAACACAATATTTTAATAATTGTTATAATGTATGTAACTTTTATTTCAGCAAAAAGAACCTGTATTTTGTGTGTGTACCTAAAGTATTAGTAAACGTATCCTGGTGAATACAGAAACTGGCTTATTTTTAAGGATCCGTAGCCAAATGGCAAAAAACAGAACCCTTATAGATGCGTCATGTCTATCTGTCTGTCCTTTCTCATAGCTTTATTGGTCATCATTTACTAAAATAACATTTTAAATTCGATTATGCATTTGCATGTGTACGTAGCCTTAAATATGCACGCAGCGGGACTTTCCTGGAGTCGTACTGTTTTATTGCCAACATAAATAACTAATATTTAATATGGTCGAAAGCATTGACAGATACTAATTTCTATCGTCGAATTTCGCCTTTGAGGAAACAATAATCATGGCCTTAATGAGTCGGAGATGACAGTTTTGTGTATTGTGATAATAAATGGTCATTAAGATATGATTTATATTGATAAAAGTCATTCGTAATGGTGACAATTGGTATTTAAACTACCCACACGGAGTTAATTTTAGTTAATAGCTATTGTTGTGTGTTGTAAGTGCGTTAATTTATTAGAGTCTATCTTAGAAAAGATGTAGCTGAGTACTCAAGTTGTCGGTAGCAATTTTTAGGAACGTTTACTATTGAGTTGTTGGAGTATTTTGGTTGCTTCTCGTATCTACTCGATTTCACTAATACGTTCGACGAATAAAGTCTGTGTTCAGTCTATCAAGTCAAAGTCAAAATATATTTTATTTGCATAGGCTTGTACAGTCAACTCCAAAAATATGTATACGCTTTAGGAACTTGTCACAATACATATTACAAGAAAGTAGAACGACCTCTACTTTCTTAGTGTATTGTGACAAGGTCCTAAAGTGTATACATATTTTTGGAGTTGACTGTACACATCACTTACAATACAATGGAAAACTTTAGTTTGGGATAAAGATATTGGCCGCCGTATCAGAACTTAGGTTAGAGGATTTATTATATGTGACCACATCAATACCGTACAGGCTGGCATGACGTCACAGGCTGTCACACACACACGCCTTGACTAATGAACCTCGTCAACTTGTGCACAAACACGAATTAGCCTAATTGGTACATTATTGTCATTGGCTCTGTCTTTGTGCGGAGACAGTCGCTAATATTGGTGCAATTACCCTAAATATTGAATAGAGGAAAATACTTGACAGAAGGAAACCCTAAAACGATCCAAGGGAATTTAAAATATTAAACAATAATTAAATTCACACAACACCTCATATACATTGACCTGACTCCGTACTGAGTAGCTTAAGCACTTATGTTACAAATATCAGACAACAGAAGATCACTAATATATTATACATATATTATGACACCCAGACACTACAAACACAAGTGTTAATCACACGAATGTTTGTCCAGGATGGGAATCAAACAATATATAAGTTACTCTATGGATCGAACCCACAATTCATCAATTTCTGGAAAAAGCCCTAATTAATAAAGCTGGAAAAGCCATATTTCCATCTCACGTCATTATCACAAAAGCGCAACCCAACGGTAGATAATTAAAAAGGGAATTCTGATGTATGAAGCCATTGATTCGGCTTAGACGCAATAAAGTTTAATTACTGTTTCGAATCCCGTATCAGCGACGGATAATCGTTATTTATCGATATCGGAGAGCATCGGGCGGCTGGGGCCATCACTATTAAAATATGGGGCCGTTTCGATCAGGGACAATCTGAGAACGCAGTTTACGCGAGTAGTTGAAGGTTGATGTACGGTTTGTGTTGACAATGCTGATTGTGCTCGGTGATGTATTTATAATAATAATATAATATTTCACTACATCACATACATTGGCCTGACTCTGAGATAGGTAGCTCAAGCACCTGTGTTACAGATATCAGAACCAACAGTGGGATTACAAATATATACATATAATACTTTTCTTTTGTAAATACATACTTATAATACATAGAAAACACCCAGACCAATACAAACAGACATGTTCATGCACACAAAAATTGTATTGTATTGTATTGTATGTATTGTATATTTAATTCAAGTTTAAGTCATTTTTAATCAGTCAAGTAAGTATACTAAAACTTAACTACCACACAACACTCTCGTTGTACGGTAGTTACATTTTTAATATCTTACTTGACTACCTGTCTCGTCGGTGCAGAGTGGCTGCACCTAAGTATTAGTAGTAATTGTGGGAGAGCCATGCTTCGGCATGAATGGGCCGGCTCGACTGGAGTGATACCACTGCCTCACAGAAAACCGGCGTGAAGCAGCTCCTGTGCTGCGTTTCGCCGAGTGAGTGAGGGTACCGGAGGCCCATCGGGGAGAAAGGGGATAAAAGGTTAGCAGCGCACTTGTTACATGTGTTCATGGGCGGCGGCAATTGCTTACCATCAGGTGATCCGCCTGCTCGTGTGCTACCTATCACATAAAAAAAAAGTAGGTACGTAAAAGTGTCCGGTTTGATTCACGGGTTGAGACAAAATTTGTATTTTGTTGCAGAGAGTGAGTCAGGGTGGCCAAATAACGTAGTCGTTGGTACTTAATCACGATTTATTCGGGCAGAGCTTCGCCCTACGTATAAATTTCACATTAAATGAACGAATAGTTTAACTGACACCGCACTTTTATACAAAAATTCGTTGTACTAAAATAGTCAAAACAGTAACTTTCCATTTAAGACTTTAGCAATAAAATTAGACATATACCTATTTCTCATTCAATATAAATTAACTATAAATATAAAACATATATATTTAGTATTTATTATTTAGATCTATATTATATAACTGATAATTAAACGCGATATAAATATGTTGGCGCTAGCAGATCTCGCCATCCGCTAGTAGGGCGCGCTAGTAGGCTGTGACGTAGCGACCCCGGAAGTTGTTGATAACAATTTTTATTAATGGGAGGAGCGAAACGTGGTTTCGCCATGAATTGGCCGGCTCAACCGGAGTGATCTTGCACCTTCGTATCTCGGAAAGAAAGTAAAGCCGTTGCATTGGTCCTGCGCTTAATCTCTCCTCGGTCGTGTCACTCTGGTCTACAATCAAATAATGAAAGAAGATATCGAGACAGTCCCCTTGTGTGTATTACTTACACACATGTTACATCAAACCTTAGGACGACATCACAACACATGCCAAACGTCGTGTACATCTCCTTTCACGTATAAAAGGCGCCGCGCTACCTTCCGTAAAAGGGCTACAACAAATCATATGGAAATCTTGAATTGTGTTTCTGCATGACTTATGGGACGTGTGGTGTGGTCAGGGGTAATATACGATGTTGTATTTCACTTGTTTTTGTATCCATGATATTTTATTTCATTTTGATCAGGGCAATAAAGTGGTATGTTAAAAAAAGTTTTAGTCCAGACAGCTAGACGTTAAGTTCCTACCTAACTAGGTCTTTACAATTTTTTCAAAGATTTTCATCTTAATTTTAAACACGTTCGGTTCAATTCCTGTTAAAGAAATTTGATTGATTACAGTTAGTAACCTGACGTGTGAATTTATACATCAGAATGTAAATGCATAATGGAGGGCCTGTCCACGTAAGCCGTAAAGTCTTGAGTGGAGACCGCGACGGTAAGCGTAGTGTTGGTCGCCCTGCGACAAGACATTCGAAGGTTCGGGAGTGGGCTGGATGAGAGTGGCCGAAAATCGGGAGCATTGGCGTGCATTAGGGAAGACCTACGTCCAGCGGTGGACAAGTGTGGGTTGCTGATGATGAAATAGTATATAACAACATTTATAGGATGACGTCTCAGCCACATAAGGTAGGTCCATAGATGCTTCCACAGATCATCTTTTCAGTTCAACTTTATTTTTCTTCGATATCTTACAGCACAGCTGCACCAACAGCACTCCAGCTGATGCCATAGCATTAGATACCGTCTCACCTGTACTTCAAATTAATGACAGCAAGTCGGGTCTATTTGTCAATGGGTAAGCACATAGATCCACACGTTCGATACGCCGATCTACGCGTAGATTAACGAAGAGTAATAGCCGGTCGACCGGTCGCCAGATTGACACGATATGATAGCATTGAAGGTGAATGGCTGAATGCAGCTACAGTAATAGGAACAAACATTATTGGGAGAGAGTACAAAGAGAAATTGTTCGTTTATTTGAGCTGCTTACGTAATAAATTAACGTTACCGATTCAAACTCTTAAACTTCTTGAAAGTACGTATGGTAGATAAGTACGTACCTAGGGAAGTACTTACTTTTTTAAGTAATTTGCTTTTTTTTTAATAAACTAACACAAGCAAGTCGGTCACCCACACGATTCCCGCTTGCCTCCCGCCTTGCCTACATAAAACTTTTATTCTAAATCCGTTCGGTAGAGAACGAGATTAGCGCAAACTAACAGCCAAAAAATAAAAAATCTCTGTATCATCTTCGGTTACTATATTTTAGTAGATAGATATGTAGTATATTTTCATTATAATTAGGTATGTATCTCTAGATTATCTGACTTGTAGCTTAGGTACTTCTGTTATTACCTAGACCTACAAACATTCAACTAGGTAATTTCATTTTGACAGATTCCTGAATAGAATTACCTCACTTTTCCGCCAAGACATTGTTTGCTTTGAGTAACGTGTTCTATTGTTGAACATCAGACAAGCGTTTTGCCAGATAACCATCATAGAGAATGATGTTATTGCTCCAACAGTAATTACATTCTGTACTTAATAATATGGACATACTATCCCAGGGACAGCTATCCCACAGATTGTTCAATATCGTCCTGTGGAATGTTGTACGAGTAGGTATTATGGGTTAAGGAAACTGGCTGGATGGTTTACACTTTCTGAAATTGGACACACTGTTTATCTATTTAATAACACTGTTCCAAAATACTTCAAAGAATAAGGGTGTTCTTCCTTATGACTTCTTTAATATTTGCAGGTTGCTATAAACTTATATAGTTTTTAAAGCAGAATGTTCGGGATGTGAACGTTTGCTCGTGCTATTAATATAGGCGTTAAACCAAGACTGGCTGCGGTTTACCTCTTACTTAGCTTTTTATTTGCTTCATTTTAATGTTGAGCTGCATAAGACTGTATTTGTACAGTATTTTCATGAGGATAGTAAAAAACGTAGGTAGGTGGGTTATATACTTACCTAAAAGGCGAAGGTGGGTATCTAACTTGCCGGGTCTTTTCGTTCATAATAAACTTTTCTCCATATCCTACTATACCTACTGTATTATACAGTATTTTTTTGATACATAGAACTTAACTCAGTTCTTCAAAGTTAGGCTATGCAACAGCGATTACTGTAAAGTTTGCATCCATTGTCTCCAACTGCATGCGGAAAAGTTCTTGCGTGGATGGAAAAACCACTGATACGGATGTAAAGAGCTGTAGACAAGTTTTGTTGGAACTAGTTCGAGGCCACTTCTTTCAAAAATATTCTTAGTTTACTTGAGTGATGTGTGAAGATGGTTAGAAAATATCTGCCTATTGTTAAAACGAGAACTTCTACTATCTTCTTCAAATAAACATCAGGTGAATTTTGTAGAATTCAAATCTTTATAACAAGGCATTAGGACACCTAAAACAAAACACTACTGTCTCGATGTAATCGATGCCCAGAGCCATCTATTGGCACAGATTGGAACTAATGTACCGAAATGAAGTGAGAGTCAGCTAGGTACTTATTTATAAGTCTTAAATACATTGAAAACAAAATAAAAAATACTATTATTTTTTAAGTTTAACTTACAAATTAAGTTTAAAATTCTGTTCTCCAACACCCATTTGAATAGAGTGTTCCTCTTTAAATTGTCTTAAACTTATCTCAAGTAATAATAATAGGCTCTACTAAAGACTAAATAATACAAGAGCGCTTAAATACCTAAAGACAAAATAAATATAAATCGGTGACCGATTTAACCAAGAAAGCAAAAGGGACGAAAGAAAAAATAGACGAAAGAAATTAGAATAACTCAACAATGTTTTAATTTTACCCTTCATCCCTAAAGGAAAAGGGCTCCATTTCCTTTTCATACTCCTTTGACCATTATTTTCTATTTTTATTGAACCCTTTGAAAGTAAATGTGGCACAGATGTGTCTAATTATAAAAATAATGTGGCTTTTTCTATTGCTGCTGAAGAGAAAATATCGTATAAAATATTGGTGCAAGGAATTCCTTTTTTTATTTCTCGCTCGCTCGGGCCTCTATTTATAAAGAAGATTCCGTGGAAATAAAAATGATAAGGCTTAAGCACAAAAATTAACAGGTAACTAATTAAAAGAGGCAGTTATAATAGTATCACCTAAACTGTCCACGCAGGCAAGCCCTCCAGAAGAATTCAGTTATCCTACATGAATTGATTGGGCTTAATCACCACGCTGCTTAATCGATTGTGTCACAACCGAGTATGTGAAAATCGAAACATACTTTGCTCGACCGGGAATCGAACACCCTAGTCTGCCAGTTTAATGACACGGCTCTTTATATCACAACGTATATTAAAAAGCCCATTTTATTACAAGAGGGTAAATGCTTTTTGGTGTAGGTACAAGGGGACAAATTAGTATTTTTGTTGCACCAAATATTATACCTACTCTCGGCGTCAAAAAAATTGCACATCTGCGTAGTTTTCATAATAAACTTTTCTCCATATCCTACTATACTATATTATACAGTATTTTTATGATACATAGAACTTAACTCAGTTCTTCAAAGTTAGGCTATGCAACAGCGATTACTGTAAAGTTTGCATCCATTGTCTCCAACTGCATGCGGAAAAGTTCTTGCGTGGATGGAAAAACCACTGATACGGATGTAAAGAGCTGTAGACAAGTTTTGTTGGAACTAGTTCGAGGCCACTTCTTTCAAAAATATTCTTAGTTTACTTGAGTGATGTGTGAAGATGGTTAGAAAACATCTGCCTATTGTTAAAACGAGAACTTCTACTATCTTCTTCAAATAAACATCAGGTGAATTTTGTAGAATTCAAATCTTTATAACAAGGCATTAGGACACCTAAAACAAAACACTACTGTCTCGATGTAATCGATGCCCAGAGCCATCTATTGGCACAGATTGGAACTAATGTACCGAAATGAAGTGAGAGCAGCTAGGTACTTATTTATAAGTCTTAAATACATTGAAAACAAAATAAAAATTACTATTATTTTTTAAGTTTAACTTACAAATTAAGTTTAAAATTCTGTTCTCCAACACCCATTTGAATAGAGTGTTCCTCTTTAAATTGTCTTAAACTTATCTCAAGTAATAATAATAGGCTCTACTAAAGACTAAATAATACAAGAGCGCTTAAATACCTAAAGACAAAATAAATATAAATCGGTGACCGATTTAACCAAGAAAGCAAAAGGGACGAAAGAAAAAATAGACGAAAGAAATTAGAATAACTCAACAATGTTTTAATTTTACCCTTCATCCCTAAAGAAAAGGGCTCCATTCCTTTTCATATTCCTTTGACCATTATTTTCTATTTTTATTGAACCCCTTGAAAGTAAATGTGGCACAGATGTCTCTAATTATAAAAATAATGTGGCTTTTCTATTGCTGCTAAGAGAAAATATCGTATAAAATATGGTGGAAAGGAATTCCTTTTTTATTTCTCGCTCGCTCGGTCTCTATTTATAAAGAAGATTCGTGGAAATAAAAATGATAAGGCTTAGAAGCACAAAATTAACAGGTAACTAATTAAAAGAGGCTCTTTATAACTGTTCACAAATTCACCGAACATACCCTATGAAAATTAGAAAATGCACACCAACATTTTATTACAAAGAGGGTAAATGCTTTTTGGTGTAGGTACATACAAGGGGACAAATTAGTATTTTTGTTGCACCAAATATTATAACTGATTATAAAAGCCTTCGTTGTGACCCGATTGCTTAAGAGTGGTTTCATATTAGCGTATTTTTTCGGTCGTTTCAGCATTCGAGCACTAGCTTACATTCGCATTAAAAAAAGCGCTTCAAATAAAAAAAAAGTTTCATTTAAATGCTCTAAAACTCAATTTCACCCTTTAGCAAGTTCAGATGCGCACGCGCCGGTCATATTCCACTGAGAAAAACGCGCGTCTTCGTGAAATAAACGAATTACATACCTACTATCGATTTTCAATAAAATATCACCACACAACAAGAGAATTGGGTCTCTGTAACGACTTGTATTGTCTAGCCCAGTCTAGCCAAACGATTTGGTTCGGCTAACATTAGGTACCTTCATTACGTATCTAACATCATTAATTAAGTAGGTAAATGGCTAGATTAGCATAATTAAACACAGAATATCAGGATTAGCAAAATTAGGCCATTGGGTACTTAATTACCTAAACTTTGTTGGTCCAATTTGCATTTGATTGTAAGACATAATAGACCTAATCGAAAAAAAAAATTGCAAAATCTAGGTTCTAATCACTTATCGCGAGGTCGCGGGAGTCCCTTGGATGCGGGTGGCACAGGACCGATCTGTGTGGAGAACTTTGTGGGAGGCCTATGTCCAGCAGTGGACGTCTATTGGCTGAAATGATGATCACTTATTGATAAATTAAATCATGCAACTCCTCATCATCTTGTTTTTGGAGCCACGTGTCTCGTCTCGACTTAAAAAAAATCTAACTAGGGGGCTTCGCAAGCACTCAATAATAAAGTCAAACTAGAGAACATTCGAGATCAATGTTCATCGTGCGAGAATTCATGCTTCGCATAAATAGACCGGCTCGACCGGAGTGATACCACGGCCTCACAGAGAAGACCGACATTAAGCCGCTGCTTGTGCGTTGTATTTCGTCGAGTGACTGTGGGTACCAGAGGTCCAATTAGCGGGAAAGGGGGTTAAAGGTTGGCAGTGCACTATGACTCTATTCGCGTGTGTCGCTTACCATAAGCTGATCCGTCTGCTCGTCAACCACCCCATAAAAGAAAAAAATAATAAAAAAACCCAGCACAGTTGTAAAATACTTAATGCATGTACTCGAGACGGCTCAACCGCGTGTTAAACTGAAAACGAACGTTATTCAAAAGAGCACCAAACCTCCCCTTGCACGTTTCAACGCCGTCTTAATCTTAATATCAAAAACACCTTCCTTTTATCCCCTGGGCGCCGTTTATATGAAACAAAAGAATGGCAGTGAAATTCCTTGTAAGAGAGCGAAAATTCAAACTGCGAGAGGCCTACAACAGGCGAATATTCAAAACAATCTCTCGCCGCCTCCTCCGGGATTAAGAAAAGAGATTTGTATTTTTTTCCCTCACAAGAATAATGGAAGCGGCCAGAGAGAAAGATAAGGATACGTAGATAGGGGAAACAGCAATATTTTACCTTTTCACTACCAGCGTTAATTGCTGCGGCTTCAATGTCAATACCCTAACCTCCAACATAGCACGGCCCTCACGATCCAGGATTCTTATTAGCTTTACGACTTGTTTTTGTTTCGCTCGATTAACCCATATATTTGTGTACAAGAGTGACGTCACGTTACGTCCTCGATTTTTCTATCAGGCGAGGGGCGTCGGGTCAGATCGAGTCCCGCCGGATCGCAAATGCACCGCGCATGCGTTGAAATTGCGCCAATTTCGCGAGCGGCGGCCTCTGCCGGCAGTTCCAGTCGATTGGAGCTCGGAGAGGGATGTTGCATCGCGCGGGCCCTCACCTCGCGAGCGTGACGTCAAAAATTTGAAAATGGAATAGTTTGAAAGTAGTGAATGAGGGCGAGCGAACTCGTTCCCCGAATCGGTGTGTTCGACGTTCGCGAATAGTGTTGTGTTAGGTTAGAATCGATGTACCGATTAGTAATAAAGAACGAATGTAAATATTAGAGTCGAAATACCGTGAAATCGTGTTTAATAGTTCGTAGTATGGTTAGTGCGGTCTGATTGCAGTGTTCGACGCGGTATCATTCAAGTGCTAGTTTAGGTAACCTTGACACGATTTCCCGCGCTGTTCCACCTTGTTTTCCGTTGCACTCTCTCTTGACATTTATCGCACGAGGGTGTTCTTTTACTAATTAGCGGTACTTTGTACAATTAGTGTGAAGCTTAGTGAGGAACTTTGTAGGTTTTAGCGTTTTTTCCCGTGTAAATAAAACTTAACCTTGAAAATGGGGGTTCTGGATGCGTTTGAATGTTTTATGAGTCCGTAATGTGTGAGTTAGGGTGGTTGTCTCTAATATTTACAAGCTTTATACATAAAAGTTGTTGAAGATGACTTTGTGACCGGTTAGTGTGATCACTGGAACTGCAATCATGAAACTCTCAAAAGGTAAGAAGTATTTGATGCATCTTCTATCATCAACATATTTCTGTAGACTCTTTCTAAGTTTATATTTATGTAACCTTCTTAGTCGTAAGCTTAGTGACGTACTAATGTGCATCTACATACATAATGTGGATATGAAAGTAGGTGAAATGGGTCAAGGTTACTCTTTACCGCAAAATGCTCTCGTCTGAGACCTGATTACATAAATGTTGGAGGGAGCTGATTTTAATGAGTAGGAAAACTTGGCTCATTATTTTTAGCCTTTAGATCGCGTTAGTATGAAAAATAGCGTTTTAATATTAGACGTACACACGGCGTAACGTCGAGTTACCCTTTTCGGACTTTGGAGCGTCCTTATGTCTGAGAAACAAGTGTTAGGGGCGGGGGGTAACTTGACCTGACGCCGTTTGTATTACAAAAAATCATTTCTAATTGGTACATTATTAATTTATTACATAAGAGGAGGCCGAGACGAGGTCCGCGTATCATCTAAGTACTCGTATCACATGTCTTAAGCAACATAGTTTTGTTTTTACGATCGCATAGTTATACTGTATTTATTACTTTAGAGACAAATATCTGCATTATATTAACAATAATGATAAAAGGAAAATTCGTAAATGTAAATAGTTAGATACATATTTACATGTAGAGAAGATACTTGCAAAGTCTAAAAATATTAAGAATCAAAGGGCCCTTGTATCTTATTTCTAGAAAAACAACAAACATTGTCAACCATTTATCCACTCATTGGAGCAAACCTGCTACACAGATATCTACCCTACCACAGTATAAACTATAAATAGCAGTAAAGAATCCTATAAATTATGACATTTTAGAGGAGGACTCTCATGGAGGAAAACGGAATCTTCAAACGGACCCTTTGGACATAAACTATCAGGAATGATACGCTTTGATAATGACTGTTACTATCTGTAACTATTGTCACCCAGCATCACACTTCCAGACTTCAAACTGATACTGAGAAAGCCATAAAAAACTCAGGTACAAATTTTGGCCTAACCCAGGGATCAAACTCGGGACCCAAGCGCAGCTGAGTCTACGCCGGACTCGGGTATACAAGTAGACGGTAATTTTAAAATTCTGCTGCCGATTTTGGAGTACATAAGGGTTTGACAACCGGCCACAGTACTAACATTCTTATGATGTAACCAAAACGTCGAATATAACCCAGGCGAGTAAGACCCGGGGTATCTCACACCATCAAAGCTATGTACTTTTCCATTCTTTTTCTGGGATCACCATTGTAGTATTGTAGTAGAAGATGGAGAGAAGAGCCCGCTTTGTAGGGAGATGGCATAATCAAAGTGTGGCGTGGAATACTGGCTGGGATATTTGTGCGCAAACCTGTCGGGGGTTTGACACACCCACATACTTGACGGACGGTTGATGCTTGACGTAACTTAATTACACCTCGTGCTCGCCGGGTTAAGAGGACCCACTACACACAGGCAGTCAAATGTGTATGAGTATTACGTTTATGACACGCAGCGATTGCAAGAGACCTGACATGGCGACAAACGAGATACACCTCACTGCATTACTCTCTGCATTGTGGCCATACTGTTTCTATCTCCTCATCTCTAAGTAAGGTCAAATGAGATGAAGTAATTGCCTAATAAGGTCGAACGATCGCTTGCCTTAGGCCATCTCGATATTGGGAAAAAGATACAACATCTTTTCGGGACCATTTCGTACCTTCGCACAAATAACTTATTGGAAGAATAACATTGTAACAAAGCTTGGTATTATTTGATGGATGGGTTTTCTTTTGTCAGTGAAATATTATTTGTGCACTATCAAAATTATTGTTACTAAATTTTGAAATGCAATGCACAATTTTTGCTAATAATAAAATTATAAGACGTAAATAATATAAGATCGAAGTAGCGATGCTTACTGCAAATCTACGTGAGTATATACTTACTATATACCTCGCAGAATAAGTTTGTGTATTAGAGAGAGACTGAATTAATTTGGGAGAAAGAACAAATTGGTCCTATCAACGCAAGTACTCGGGCAAAAACTCTAAAGTTAGATAGAAAAGCTTAGGGGATTCAAGTTACTCTAAGCCAACTGAAATCCGCTAAGTTCATTACGGAAGTTTGACGTAGGTAACTTACTTCATTTATCGGTGAACAATGTTTTATTGGGTTACTTTCATCGATTCTCCTTGGCTTGTCTTGTTTTCATATTTTCTTTATGCTATCAGAATCCTAAGTAAAACATTTTAAGAAAAAAAATATTTTTTTAATAAATTTCATGCAATTTTTTTTCAGAAAAACTGCTGTGTGCATTAAATATTTTGGGATTTTTGTATGAGTCATGGTCAAAACAATGTCTTTTTATTTGTTATGGCCCGCTCCCACTTCGTTTGGGGACATTATTTCCATTTTGTACCAATAGACGGCTGCTGCGCGTTGATTACATAGATCTCGCTAGTGTTTCGCCTTTTCGGGTTATATTATAAGATTTTTTGAGTCCTACAAAGTGATCGCTTTATAAATAGTATATCATTGTATAGATTACCTACGCAAACTAAAATTTTGCGACTTGAGGGCTACCTCAACAGGCTACTGTTAAAGAAGCGTCGAGACTACTGACCTGCGTTGGCCCACCGGTAACTTTTAAAGAAAAATAAAAGCACCTTTTGTGGCAGAAAACAACTCCTACGCAAAATTCTGGGCCAAGGGTAAAGCAGACGATGTCTAGCTAGGGGATACGTACAAATGCAGAAATAGGGCGATTGCAGACACATCCAACATTATCAGCAAGACCAAAGCACTGTCTTCACTAGCTTGGCCATCTCGAGAGATTGAACGAAGATCCTCTCGTGAAGAAAGCATCCCAAAACCTTATGTACCGTAAAAACAGTCTACGTTTAGTATTCATATTTAAAAAAAAACACGTTTCTTTTTCTTAAAATTCTTCTAAAAATATGGGTGCTATATTATCGATTGACGGGCTTAACAGTCTCGTCCAGGACTTGTTGAAGGTTAGACGAAGGTGATGTTCGGGGGTCAGGGACCCAGACATGCATTCGGGACCCTTTGTTTGTGAAGCTGGGATAATTCATTTACGCGACTTTGGGATGAAAATGTAATTTACATTTTTAAAAATATTTTTTTGAAGATGAGCTGCCTTTTGTTTTGATGAGGTTTGTAATATCTAATATAAAAGCTTACAGAGAATGTTTTGTGCTAACAACATATTTCAGAGTAAAAAATTCGTTATTTTTAAAGGACAGCAGTGCACCAGTAACTCCGCTGGTGTCTAACAATCAGGTGAACCGTAAGCTCGTCAGCTCACAATTTCATAAAACAAAAATTTTGAGATCTCGTTATTTACTGATCTGCAGATTGCACGTATTGCACGTAGGTACCTACTCATATTTAAGACGAGAGTTAAATGCATAAAGTGGTGACTTGTCTTTACATAACAATGTTTTATTACTTCCCTATGCCATTATTCCAGTGAAATCCAATACATTGTACAGTCAGCCACACATCAGGTTACCACAACCTATCAAATTTCCTCAATTGATATTCAACTCAATGTGTATGACAGTAAGATGAGAGTCGATTGAAGAAATTTGACAGTTTTGTATACTTTGATGTGTGGCTGTACGTACAAACTATTCAAGAAAATCTTCCTATACTCTTCTCCACTCCAAACGTTCCGTATATCTATTATTATCTTGGACATAGATTGGTATAAGTCGACTATCGCAGTAAGTGAAAAATTGCAGCAGTTTTATTCAATTTTATTTAACAAGGAAGAGCCTGATTGCTAAAATTGTAGCTAAGATTTTTGAAGTAAGTAACGAGTATAAATCGTTTTTAAAGCAGTAAATAGAGCAGAATACATAGATTTTCCGATTCATGCGTAGGTATTTCTTGCATACTGGTTTTGCCTTACGTGCATACTAGCGATAACAGTAACAGTTTTAGCAGTGAGTACTTACTCGTAAGAACGTATAGGTACGTACAGCCCCTTTCTTCAATAGACTCTCGTCTTACTGTCATACACATTAGGTTAAATATCAATTGAGGAAATTTGACAGGTTGTGGTAACCTGATGTGTGGCTAACTGTACTGAGACGTGCCAAGCGGGCGATTTAAGTTTACCAGAATTTTTATGTCGATCTTGACCTCGAAATATGTAGCTTAGCTTATTGTACCCAATTAGTAACGCTTATAAATTTATTGCAAGATTTTTTGCCTAGAATTTTCCTTGCTATAAAATGAACTTCACCTACCTACAATATTCAAAATTTCTGCATATTCATAAACATCATCACCCGCAAATCTGCTTTTAAATAAATTATACTGCTCTTCACAATTTAACTCCTCACACGACGAGTAATTCAGTTAAAATCTTATGAATGACATGAATTTTATTATGAAATTATACTGAAAGCTTCCATATTCATGAGGATGACGGTACGGCAACTTTAATGTTCGTAAGTGGAGTGATGGATGAGATATAGCCATTATATCGCTGAGGCGTAGGTATTAATATAATGGACTAAAATATTAAGGCTTTGAGCTGGGTAAGTGAAAAAAATTGTCGTGGGATGCAAAGACATTTTCGTCAGCTTCCATCTTGACGGTATTAAATTTCATGATGCTTTCTTTTTATGCTTGAGTAATTTGGGAAGAAATATTCCGCCTCATACTGCCCTGCTCCCTTGTCCCCTATAATGAACGTAATTTCTAATAAATCACTTGTAATTGTTCCAAAAAGGTTTCAGCTTCATAACGTTCTTACGTGACCTGAGCAAAATCGAATCCATTATGAATTAATTCTCTTCATTTCGTTTTGTAAGCTTAGGTCCGTTGTCCGATGAGTCGGACTAAATAAGCTATACGTAGAGACTATTTAAATAAGTTGAAATTGTTGCAGGATACTAAATATTAAATCACTTAGACCAATGAAAACCAAAACTCACACTTTGACTTCACCCTACTAAGTAGTAGAACAGATAACAGAGGAATTATAAATATTATACATATTAAATACATTATATTACACATAGACACAGAACAAATACCAGTTTTTATCACACGAATGTTTGTTATGCCACGACCTTTGGCTTAGGAGGCAGGCTCACTACCAAATACGTCATTAGGCCAGTCAGAAGTGCACATACAAAATTTTAACATGTAGTATTTTATTTTCGACCTATGATAGAAGTGTAACCATTAAAATTCAATTTCATTCCAGATATTAGGTACTAGGTAAACTAATTAACTTGACTTCAGTGACTTGGCTACGTCAGTCAGCGGTGATACTACTTTCGGCTCACCAACCTACGCTCCAATCTCTATTTCAACACTGACCATTAAGAGTACAAGAGACATGTATACCTACTACATAGTCATCTATAACCCCCGGATCATATGCAAACCCATTCCTTTTTGTAACGAAACCCCGCATCAGCGAAAACTTGCTACGAAGCTACCAAACGTTAGGCGTGTTTGAGGTTTTTATTGAAGATCGGTGTCGGCTAGTGGGCGGAAAAACCGGTCAGTTATGTATGTTACACCTGAAAAATTCACGATTTCTGACTTTTGCGTATTATACGTTGTATTACAAATACAATACTCGTAATACAATTAATAGTAACTGATACTGGCGGGATAGCAAGGCCATATTTAATGGCTTAGGGCAGCGTTTCCCAATAGCCGGGTCGCGACCCGGTGCCGGGCCACCAAAACGAAATAACCGGGTCGCGACATTGTCGTCTTATTTTAAAAACATGAGTACGGAACCAGCTTAAGTTTAAAGTAGGTACTTAGTGGGTCACGAAGGGTCAATGTGAAAATTACCGGGTCATGGCATAACAAAGTTTGGGAAACACTGGCTTAGGGCGTCAGTAAAGGTCAAATGTAACTACCAGATAGATACTGCATCGAAAAATTCCGCCAACCTTAATGGGTTCCTTTCAATTCAGATTACACAAGGTAGAGATATCTGTGGTGGTTCATAGATAAACTTTTTTTCAATAGTCTTCTATTTTCTTTACACTCCATCCAAAATCAAAATTTAAAAAAAAATGGAAATGTTTATGACCCGATTTCGAACCGGTCGGTGGACAAACGGTTTCCCACCTCTAGTGTTGGCTAAGGTCTGTAGCGGCAAAGGGTGCGATTGTTAGCTATCTCTGTTTACACAACTGTGCCCTTAAAACTTGGGCAAAGTTTAGTATTAGTAAAGCTGTTTCGGCGGATGGTGGAAATAGAAAACCGGACAGCCTTATTTCTGATTCCGAGTGTCATATACGTAACGTAATACGTTACGTATTGTAAAGTCTTGGAAGAAACAAAACTACCACTCTAAATCACAATGCCCTCATGTTTATTTATTTAAAAAGGCACACCAACAGCATTAGGTTTTTTTCAAGACTGCTACGGCTAAGGAACCTTCAAAAGAATAGCGTAGGTACTTCTAAAATGCCAGCAGCGCATCAATGACCTCTCTTATCTCGCATATGCTCATGAGTGGCAGGGTTTACTAATCATCAGTTGACGATCATAGCCCAGAAAATTTCATGGCTCAAGTGACAATGAGTAAAGCACCTTATGAGGATAAGTAGACGGCCGTTGGATTGGAAAGGTCCTCGGGTGGAAGCCGCATACTGGAAGTCGCAGCCGTGATAGGGGGCCTGTCACGGTTGCCACTTCCAATAAGCAAGGTAGACCAACAATCTGGTGCAAATCGTTGGAAATCATTGGATGCGGGCGGCACAGGACCGATCTATGTGGATAACATTGGGGACAGTGTTTGTTCTTTTGTGCCTGTCAACTTCATATATAGATCTCACGGCCGCTTACCATCAGGCGGAGTGAGGTCATCTTGATTGTCCTTAATATAAAAAATATCGTTGTTCAGCCGTGGGCGGCAATTGGGTGAAATGATGCTGTCATAATATATTTCTAACAAAGCTCCTTTGTATCATATGGGGAGATAGGTGAGTTTTGACATAAAGCCTATTCCATTCCTGCTACTAGGCGTTTAATTACGAATGCTTTGCAGATTAATCGCGCTTGTGTCAGCTGTTAACGACTTAATATCGCGTTATGTATTAGTCCTTATACATTAACGCTTTACATACATGGATCTGAAATGATATTGTGTAATAGTAATGTTAACGTTTTCGGTATAACAATTTATTGAACCTGCTTTAGGAAACTCAAAAATTTAAAACGGTTCTTAAATGTAGTGCACAAAAACATGCTTTTTATTCCTCTACCCCAAGATTGTCTGGAAGTGATCGCTATTAGCGATAAGACCACCGAGATTGTATTTATATAAAACCATTTATTTCTGTTACTTTTTGTACAACAATCTAAAACAGTTCTATCTATCTATTTGTATACAGAGCATAGCGTTGGTATTTGGTAGGTCAAATTGAATAAACAGTTAAAATAACAATTAAAATAACGACAAAATTAAGTTAAGTACCTATACTTAAGAGGCAAATAAATGAACTTCATAATCATGGTATTGTGGTACAAGTAACAATAAAAGACGTGGGTCCAGGGCCGTCCCGGGACTCAGTATATTGTCTATTTTATGTCCTAGAAGTTTGAAACTGTAGAGACTTCTCAAACCCTAAACACCAACGAGGGGCTTCCCAAAATATCAATATAGCACCAAAGTAACTAACAAAGAAGACATAAATTCTATGGAAAGTGTGGGAATGTTTGAAACTGCTCGGGATTGTTGCGCGGTGCTTTCTGAAATAGTTAAGGGCGTCGAGCCTTTGATGGCCGGAAAACCAAACTGGATGGAAAATTAATTGTCCTACACTATTCGCCTCCCAACAATGAACTTTCAACTGTTTCCGCTATTTTTGTTTGCCAGCAAGAAACCAATGGAATGAATTCATTTTATTTGCTATCTTTATCTTCTACTAGTGGCTCCCGGCGAACTTCGTTCCACCTACTTTTTGTTTAATTTCTCACCTTTTAGACCTTTCCTGGACTACGACAAACATTTTAAAACTAAAATCAGCTCAATCGGCCCAGCCGTTCTCGAGTTTTAGCCAGACTAACGAACGGCGATTCATTTTTATTTATATAGAAGATCTATTTTTTTACTATCTATCTGTTAAGATGTAATTTCTTTGGTCCAAAAACAATGCTTAGGTTTTTACCTAAACCTATAGGTAAACCGAAAAAGCGAAATATTTGCGTGATGTGATCGACGCCCAGAGCCATCTATTGGAGTATTGTTAAAAATGAATTCTTCGAAACTAAGTGAAGGCTACTATTCAAATATTTGGAAGTGTATTTGGTTTTGCTAAGCTCATTGTAAGA
Organism: Cnaphalocrocis medinalis; assembly: GCA_014851415.1. Classification (NCBI taxonomy): domain Eukaryota; kingdom Metazoa; phylum Arthropoda; class Insecta; order Lepidoptera; family Crambidae; genus Cnaphalocrocis; species Cnaphalocrocis medinalis. Next base: position 2,364,001 of record CM026279.1, read on the forward strand.
CTTCTCTTTACATTCCTAATTTATTTGTCACATCTTAAAATCCCATAACGCCTATACGAGCCGCAGTGAGCTTCTACTCGCGTTATTTCAATTTCAGCCTTATTGGTTTTACACCCAATATTGAGTTACACCGTTGAGTAATACGTAAGTTACGATCTCGCAGTAAGGATGAAAGTGCAACTGACAGCCTTTCCAGTTAACGTTATTAATGCGTTCACATGGGAGTCTTTGTACGGAGAGCGCATGTCAGTGTCATATAGTCGTAACTCATGGAACTTGGCTTCGTTTCATTCCGTTTAATCTTGATTTTAAAATACGGAATTGAATAGCCCAGTATTAAAAAGTATAATTGCACAAATGTCCAGGGATTTGGATTGTTTTTACTCAACTGCCGGTGGAAGGAGTCGGATTTATTTCTTTTTAAACTATTCTTCATTTATTAGGTAAATGGGATATGGAATTTGGAATTCATTGGGGAACAAATATAACAATAGTATAGTCGAACTCTTCCATAATCTATGTATAGGTACAAATCATAAAGAGGTATGTAACTTCTATAGACAGCGACGATGCTAGGTATTTTAATGTATCTAATGGCTGTGTTTTTTAAGATATAATATTTTGATTCCACATAAACATTTCTTTGTTCCTTTTTTTTATAATACATTTTATTCCTACCTAACATTTAACTACCATAATGAAACGTTAATTAAACACTTTACTAAACTGTACATACCTATCCAGATCACCCATTCTACATTTAACCAAATAACGTCAATACTGCACAACATACAAGCCTTCAACCTAAATTCTATTTATACACACTATACATAGCTCACTATAGTTCCCGAAACAATATCCTATTCAAAATCACCGGAAGATAAAGCAGATATATAGGTACGTATATACTATGACACATCCTAGCGGTGAACTTCCGACCCGCTCATGTCCCCTAGAGTGTACAATCTGTTCTTATTCAAATCAACACTGAATAGACAGTTTCCAGCGCGTTGGGACCCAAAGTAATTTGGTATACAGCGTCGACGTCAAATGAAACCTTTTTACCTGAGGCCGTTTTATAGGCTTGCGGAGTGTCCCGCAAGTTGTGGGATTGTGTTGTTCACCGAGTATGTCAACTTCTAGGGTCTGGCCACAAGATTATGGTATAAGGCGCCTTTGAATTACGAATTCAAAAATAATCATTTTCTTGTGCTGGCTGGTACTAGGATGGGAGTGGCCGTAAACCAGTAGAAACGAGTGCCAAGTGAGAGGTTGTAAGTTCAAATTTTAAATCTCTCGATTTCTTGAATATAGGTATCTCTTTATATTTAACATTGGCTCGGCGGTAACGGAAAACATCGTAAGTTGATTGTTTCTGAAACGTGTAACGATGATCGACTTTGTATGGTTCCTCTGTCTATGAATTGTGACTGAGCTTTACTTCATTACTTACGTCCAACGGTAACCCGGGCTCTAAATTAACACGTTACGTGAACGTTACCGAGAAAAAAACACGCTTGGATATCTTTTTTTTATGTAATAGGTCGCAGACAAGCATACAGATCATCTGATGGTAAGCCACCTGCTACAGTAGTAGTCATAGATGCTCTGCCAAACTTTAACTCCCTTTCCCTACAGTTGGTCCTCCTACACCCTGACTCACTCGACGAAACACAGCACAGGTGCTGTTTCACGACGGTTCTGTGAGGCCGTGGTATCCGGTCGAAAATCTACTGATAGTAAATAACTTCTTTTAGACTACTTATTATCCATCCAATTGTTTGTTACATTTTGATGCTAAATAACTATAAAATCTAGATTTAGACCACGTAGATAACAAAGAAGTTTTAATAAGTTATCTACTTTCTACCAACACGCTTTGTAGTTATTTCAAATTCAAACAAACGGCTACTTAAATGAAATTTCACATTGAACCTTCCACGTAATAACTTTATCACTGGAAGCTATCAACAGCGCGATCGCATTGAAATACGACTATTTATCGCAAAAGTTTTCACCCGCCGGCGACCGCAGAAAGGATCACACCCGGTCCCGTTTTAATACTGGCAATGGATGCGGTTGTGGGAATTATCGAGTTATATGTTTAAAATTACTATCAAGTTTTTTTTAAATGACTATTCTTTTCTATGAAGATAACTTTGCCAATATCAATTAAACTTTTTGTAGGATGGGTCTAGGAAAACTGGGATTTTGGAATAAGTATTCTTCTTAATATTGAATCTTTTTATAATAATTCACACGTCTTTTCATCTTACTCGCACTCGCACGTCATCCTAATTCAAACATCGCACTTTAAAACGTTCCTAATTCAAACGTCTACTGATCGCTAATCCCACATTTCTGTGGACAACAACAAAGCTTATAGTTAAATTGAAAAAGCAAAAACCAGTGTAGTGTACGCCCAGCGCCATCTGTTGGAACGGTTTGAACTGATCAGAACACTATTATTCTTCTATCTTCTATACTGTTTATAAAGAGGTAACTTCTATAGACAACAACTAGGCTTTTGGGTTAATCCAAAAAAACGAAACACTAGTGTGATGTAATCAACGCCCAGTGCCATCTATTGGCGCAGAGTGGAACTAATGACCCGAAACGAAGTGAGGGCGGGCCACTATGATAAAGTGGACAGTCAACTGTCGAAGTCCGCTAAAAGACACAATCTATTGCTTTGATACAAATACGATGCGATCACTACCCTCGACAGAATCTTTGAAAACACGATTCAACCAAACCAAATAAAATGGTTTTATGCAAGTACACATTAAATATAACTTACCACTTTCCCTGATTTGTAACAACAAAGTCTCTCTGAAATTCAGAAACCTCGAGGAAATTTAATCCTGTGAAGTCAGCGATGTTGCACAAAGTCCAGATAGCTTTGAGTCGAGCTTGAAAGGTTTTCAAACTCTGCTTTGCACATAAGGACATTTTAATTACATTTACACTTTGTGATATTTGAAACAGATTTTTGTTAGAGATATTTAGTAGCGAAATGAAAAGATGAAAGAGAGAACTAAACTTTTTTTGCAATTAAACACTATTACCAAACATAAAGCTTACCATCAAAAAGATGTCTTTTTATAATGTACGACCACAGAATCAAGCTTCAGAGCTTACAGTTTATTCCATAGTATAGAAAGGTTATTAAAGGACCCATACTGCAGAAAGTACTTATTTATACCAGAGGCGTCACTTTGTTTCGGAACCAGGTTTCTTTCTGTAGTAATTCCAAGCTGTATCCAAAAGATGGCCCTGGGTGTGAATTGCTTCGCGCTAGCCTATAAGTAAGCCTTTTAGAAATCACTTCTTTATGAATAGTAAAGAGAGTATGGATTGTCCATTAGTATTAAATCAATTGTGTAACTATGGTCCAATTGGTCTGGTTTTCCTGTCGCAGCGTTGCGAAAGTAAGACTGCAGTGTACTACAGTGCTTATAATTAATGTACTTTCCAAAACCTGGATCATTGTACAAGCGTAAATACTCCGGGCTTTATAGCAAATGCTTCGGACGCAACTGGGAAAGACACGTTAGGAATGTTAGGATGATAAGTATCGATTGTAGCGTTGGGGGCCCTTCAGCAGAAGGGACGCATGAAACTCTACTAGTAAAGACTGGTTGAAATAGCAACCTGCCATGGATTTGAAAATAATGTGTATCATGTTTGAAACGGAATATGAACTTAAGACTTCCGGATTTAGAAGAGTCAAAGAGGTAGTGTAGTAATAATGTTTGAAGATTCGGCAAATCAATTTACAATGAGGAAATTGCTCAGGGACCTTTCCTATCCCTCCCAGGGTAAGTGGAGGGTATCTGTCAACATCAAACAAGGCTGATGGGACCTATCAATATCACGCTGTGACGGGGCAATTCGGAGGTAAAGGCTTATTTTTGTCTTTTTCTCGATGGTTTTATTATTTGTTGTCTAGACAACTTGCGAATATCTTTCTTTTACCTAATATAAAAGCGAAGACTGACTCATTACCAACATATTTTCTGAAACCTATTTTGGGCACCATTCTTATACGTAATTTGGCAACAGTATTGTAGGTAGGTACCTATTGGTCGAACAGTCTACTTTCACTTTGTTAACAATCCATACTATCAGGAATATGACTCTTGGAAAAATGCATTGTATTCTAACAAAACCCAATATGTCGGAATCGGCGAAGCCGTTTAGTGACGATTAGTGACATAAAAAAATCGTTGAAAATACACGTGACGCTTTTTTACATTCTACTTCTTTTTCAGCAGTCATGTGTTAAAATAGTTTGTATTGTACATCTGCATCAAAGTACCCTTTCTAGTGGACGCATAGTGCGTGTGATTGGCGTTGATATTGGCATGTTGTGGAATAATATGGAGAAAGTTTTAAATCTTCATAAAACAAGTCCTAACTTTAAAATTTATCTTACTCCTATAAGAAACAAAAGGTCAGAAGTCACCAGACTTTTCAACCCTCGGATCCAAGCGAACGTCTCCGCGACTGTATTAAACGCAACCGTGCCAAGCGTGGACTAATTACGAAAACGTTAATTACATTTTCTCAAAACCCTTAACAGAATTCCTAAGTCATAAACAAAATAAGCACGTAATATCTAAAAGAGGTCACAAAAACACGTAGCATGCAAAGATAAAACTTCCCGTAAATAAATCATGTACCCGGTTCCTGTTCTTTTTGCCCGGCTCAGATGAACCGGGTTTATCCGGGGACGACGGTATCAGAGGAAACATTATTCGGTTACCTGCCTGCTCATGACTGTGTGAAACTGGCTCGTTTAGTGTGACTTAAGTATTTAGTAGTTATTACATTTCTGTACCTAAATAATCATATTGAAAATTTTATTAGATTTCAAATTTATGAAAATCTAGTGGACACTTGCAGCTCCGCTTGTGAGGAGTTCAGTTTGCCACAAAAAGATTTAAAGACTCAGGTAATTAATTACAATAAAGCAACTGACTTTCGCAACTCTATCAAGGGCAATTGAATCAAGTTTTTTTTTTATGTGATAGGTAGCAGACGAGCAGGCGGATCACCTGATAGTAAGCAATTGCCGCCGCTCATGGACACTTGCAACACCAGCGGAGTTACAAGTGCGCTGCCAACCTTTTATCCCCTTCCCCCCGGGTGGGCCTCCGGTACCCTCACTCACTCGGCGAAACACAGCACAGGTTACGTTTTAGAAGCTTTCCGAAACGTGCAAGTTTCCCTCACAATGTTTTCCCTCACCGATGAGCTAGTTTACAAATTCTTAAACAATTCTAGCTTACTAAACCTTTGTAATTAATGAATATATTAGACTTACAAACTATCAGTGGAGCCTTAGACTTGCCTAGTCGACGTAAGCGCCGGCAAACATCACAGTAATCCAAACAAACGGGGCTGCCATTGATATTAATGGCCCGGACTAGTGTCACCGATGGCCGAATGTCGATAGTGATATAACATTATATCGATAGCGTACTAATAGCTAACAGTAGGTACCGATAATAGGAACAGTCTCGATATTATCCACAGTGTTAATTTGTATTTGATTTAACTATCCGTGATGCAGCGATTTATAAGTATTTTCAAAAGTATCTATAATCATAAATTAAGTTCGAAGACTCGTAATAGGGATAAATTATCTACGAAACTACATTTATCTGTCTCCTTAAGAGCCGGCAACGCATTTGTGATGCCTTAAGGTGTTGCGGATATCTATGAGCGGCGGTGATTACCATCAGGTGAGCCGTCTGCTCGTTTACCTGTTAAAAATCTATTAAAGATTGCATACAAAATTCTGTTATATATCTATAACAATAATATCTATCTAGATAGATATACTTTATTGCACAAAAATCTTCATTACATAAGTACATGATGTGGCCTAACTTATCAAGTTAAAACTTTGCAAACATTAACTATTATGGATGCAAATTTTTTCTACGTATTTCGACACTGTTCTCAAATTTAATATTGTTCATTTTCTTTATTAATTTACCCATACTTTGCTGCGGAGCTGTATCACAAATTATTGCACTATTGACTGGGATGACTGCATAAATTGCGTTAAAACCTTAGTAGTTAAAGACTAGGTACGCACATTATTGCGTGCTTAGAGTGATCTCGCCGTGTTTCGTCGTGAGTGACAGAGAGAAATGAGCAGAAGAGACAGGTTACGATATACTGCTATTTACAAAGTTTGTGATAAATCTAGGTCAGCTTATACCATCCTTCTGTATTAATTTTGCGGTTGTGTTACGGGCTCCATTGTTCAACACTATTTTGGACCGAGACTACCGCCCGTATTTTCCTACTGCTACATGGTCTGAATAATTCCTATTCGTTTATCTTGAAAACACATATCTTTTACAAGGTTAATGCGGAGAAATGAACGATATTATCTTTTATTAAATATTAACGTCTTGCTTACAGATGGAAAAGAGAGTGAACGGATTTTTATTGCGTAAGAGTTGACTTGTTGCCTTCATCAAGTTTTTTTTCGTATGGACATCTGCAACGAAGGAGTTTCGTATAGAATGGTGGTATGGGTGTCTGCTTCTTTTCATCTTGGCGTGTGATTCCCGGTTGCATCCAAAGTTGTCGCTTTGGAGCCCATTGAAACTCATTGGCGCCGAAGCGCAACTCTCTCACAGTTAAACGCATGTTTCAATAGCTCTCAAAATAAATAAAAATAACCTGTTACCCGTATTCGTATCGTAGTTCCGGTATTTCAGTTTTAATACTTCATAATGCTGGTGTTGCAAGTGTCCATGAGCGGCGGCAATTGCTTACCTTCAGGTGATCCGCCTGCTCGTCTGCTACCTATCACATAAAAAAAAGCAACGCGAAAATCTAAAAAACTATTTAATAAAAAGTTTTGTATTTCGGCACCAAAACAAAAAAATAAAGTACATTCCTAAAGCATCTTATCATATTTTAGTACTCGTGCGTCTTGCGCACGGGTATATTTTTTGCTCATTCGTATAACGACAGCAATTTGGAATCTCTCGCAACATCCAATATATAAGAGAACGTTTCTCTTTGGACCATTTATGAGAAACAGTTTCGTTAAGTGTTTCTTGAGTTTTCTGCTGCTTGAAAATATTATTCGGCCGTGGCCGTTAAACCTTATTATTTTTCCTCATGTGGAGCTTTCACTCGTAGAAGTTTAGTTTATTTCAGTTTAATTTTGCGAATCTTCAAATAATAGTATAAGTACATAGCTTGTTTCCTTAAACATATGTTATAGTATAGGTAATATTAACAAATTTTAAATACAAAATAGTAAAGACACTGACAAGATTTTTATTAACAACAAAAATAAAAGATACTGTAAGAAAAATGCGTAAGCCCCATACATACATGTGGTTGCGACAATGAGCCTCAAATATACTCTGGTCACGTAGCAGAAACAATAAAGAAAGATTCGCACGGACGAATCGAAATATTTGCATTGTATGAGCCTTATTTAGGTTAGGGCAAGAGTGAACAGGCATCTTCTAGGCAAACGCGTGTCATCCTAGACCTCATCGTCACTTTCCATCAGGTGCAATTGTGATCAAGCGTTGGCCTAAAAGTCTTATAAAAAAAGTTAATTTAAGTGATGGAGCAGAGAGAGAAATAGCCTAAAACCTCTCAGGTGTTAGCTCAGCCCATGAAACTGAATATCTTTCACTATAGGTCCAACACTGAACTGAAAAAAATATCTTTTTCATAAATCAATCAGCGGACCAAATCGGTTTGTATGAAGAGACGGTTTTGTTTAAAAGAAAGAACATTTTTAGAATAGGCATCCCATCTCTACTGTTTTATCTATGTGTATATTCATTTATAGGCGTTCCGGCTGCTCACTTTTAGCAGTTACAACCTCGCAATACAGGAATACGCATAATATCCGAGTTTGAGTAATCACCCCTTTGATGTGCGACAGTCACGCGTATCGCCTTCGAGGCTTCGAGAATATCGTGTTTTGGGTTAAGTAATATTAGAGTGGCAATTTCTTTGAAGTTCAATTCAAGCTAGGAAGTGATATTTCAATTTGATCTGGTGCGGAAACTTCGTTACGCGGATTTATTTAAAAATTCTTCGCATTCCACAACTGCGTGGGTGACCCGCATCAGACCGATCACGTAGCTCATGCGCGTGCCAACCTACGCGTAGTACTATTGCAATGAACCTTTAAGTAACTACTTATTGACTGGCTGACTACACGCGTAACACTATTTACCCTGCGCGTAGCACTGTTAACTTCGCGCGTGGTACTGTTGAATTCAGACGTAGCTCTGTTGACTACAGACGTAGCTCTGTTGACTACAGCCGTAGCTCTGTTGACTACAGACGTAGCTCTGTTGACTACAGACGTAGCTCTGTTGACTACAGCCGTAGCTCTGTTGACTACAGCCGTAGCTCTTTTGACTACAGACGTAGCTTTGTTGACTACAGCCGTAGCTTTGTTGAATACTGCCGTAGCTCTGTTGACTACAGACGAAGCTCTGTTGACTACATACGTAGCTAGGATGACTACACCCGTAACACTATTACCTACAGACGTAGCTCTATTAACTACAGACAGCACTGTTGACTATGCGAGTAGAACTTATTTGAAACTGACAATTGACTATTTAAACATTGCATTTTTGGTGGAATTTTCAAGATCATGTTCGTATGAAAATAGCATCGTAGCCTAGTTTTTGTGCCAGCCAGCGTTATGTCAAGGTCAACTCCAAACAAAAAAAATATTCTGCACTGTGTTGTGCTTTCATTTCTATGTTTTTTTTTATACCGGATACTTTTAAAGCAAACTTCAAAAACACCAAGTAAAGTTGAACAAGAATATAAGGTGGGTTCCTAAAGAGGGGTTTAAGTAAAAGTGACAGGAAATTAGGTCAGGCTTAAAGTCGGGAACGAGTTAATTCGATGGCACCCACGGGACCAAGTCGCCGCGGCACGGGATAAGCGACAAGTCGTTACAAAAAGTTAGGTTGGTACATTAAAATATCCGTGGGAGTAGTGTTGTGGTTAAGGGTGTAACATAGTCATCATCATCAGCCCAGAAGTTCCCACTGCTGAGTATAGGCCTACTTTCTTTTGACCCTAAGTACTCGGCCCTGAGCTGCTCAGATCCAAGAACCCTAGTATCTTTTATTTTGGTAATTATCAACCCATTGCATCGTAGCACTGGACAACCAGGATTTCGTTTACCTATTCTAGGGCACTAACCTATCTAATCTTGTTATTATTGTAAAAATAAATTAGGTAAATCCATTTCAAAAAAGGAGATTTGTGTTAAGTAATTTTAACAACCAACCAGTCATTATCATCTCTCGTCATAGGTCAGATACACACACACTAAGACAGCCCGCCCGCATGGAGTTTGGTTTGCCACAAAAATATTTTTTTCTATACAAATTATGTTGCACGAGCCCAGATATACATTAACAAAGTACTTTTCAAAATAACTCGAATAAACAGGAAGATAAAAGCCTGACCTACTTGGTGTCACATAGAACAAGTACCACACCAACCCACACATTTCAAAATAACATGATGTACCCGTACCTAAAAAATATACCCGCATATAAACCCCGTCTACTGTATTTATGACTGTAGGTACAGAACTCGTTAAAATCACGAAAATGTTAACTGGGAATCCTCGCGAGCGATATCACACCTCCAAATTGGAGAAGTTTTTATCGAGCTCTCCGATTTTGAACGCAAACAAACAAAATTATATCTAGGGCTTGGGTTTAATTTTGTTGCAAGAGAGAAGAACAGTATAATTTTACAATTCCGCATAGTGTGGATCTTCACAGTTACTGAGATAATGTTCCTGAATGTGTAACCATAATTTAGCTGTTCTGGTCTTCTTGTTTAAGGGCTGCGAAGGTCAGACGGTAGTCGCTTCACTGTAATCATGTTGAGTTTCTTGCATGTTCTTCTCGGTAGTAATCGACTTTCCGAATCACTGGTAGCTTATATTTGACATTCATAAACGTTTTGTCTGGACTTAAATTGAATAAAGAATATTTCATTTCATTTCGATGCATTTCAATCACCAGATTTATCACCTGGGTCGGGTCATGGTCTAAGCATATCTTAGGCTCCAAAGCAACCCCTTGGACGTAACCAAGAATAGCACGTTAAAATTATGATGATTGACCGTAGGATGCCCATGCTTTGGCATGAATGGGTTGGTTCTGCTGGAGTAACCATGGCTCACAAAAAAGAAGCAGCGCTTGCGCTGTTTCAACGAGTATAAATAGAACATTTACTTTCTTTTAAGTTATGTTAGGTACAGAAATAGGCCAAATGATCGAGGCCAGTAGGCCGTTTAAAGTACCGCTGGAGGGATGAAGTTGATAAAGATTTACGTGGACTCCAGGCTGATGACCAGGAAGTATTGCAGGAGTGATCTAGGCTTTTATTATCGGAGGCTAAGGCTCACTTTGGTCGCTGCCATCGCTAGCCTAGTTAGTTAGTTAGGTATAGAAATTCTGACCTAAAAGTGTTGGCCATTTTATTTCGACGTACCCATTTCATATGCGACTTCATATAGAATAGAATGCGTAAATTCTCGCGGGGCGATATCGCACCTCCAAATTGGTAAAGTTTTATTTTATCGGACTCTGCGATTGCGAACGCAAACAAACAAATTACATCGAGTTTGTTGCTTGAATTTCGGTATTAATTTAGTTTCAGATTTATAGTAATGATAGATTTGTAAATAAAAGTTTTCTTCACATACCTAATAATTAATAATAACAATAATCTAATCATAATTAATAATGCTCCGGGCGGATTTGAGAGTAATCTAATAGAATAGGACTTGCTTTGAAATAAGTTTCATTATTGAAGTTCCATCCAGCCATATGGCAAAAAGCGGAACCCTTGCAGATTCGTCATATCTTTCTGTCTGTCTATCCGCATGTTTCTCTGAAACTAAAAGAGTTTAATATTGGAATTTAATTTAAACCACTTACCTAATCCAAATATACCTAGTGACAGCTTGTTTATCCAACAGCAATTTTAATTCTTTTGCAATTTAGTATCTAGAGATTATTAGGATCGAACCCTCTGGTCATAATGTTTTTCTAACTTGTATCTTGCACATGTTTACTTGGCCGATCCACTGATTCATCCGACATTAATTATCTTGAAGTAGGTTGGCTTCAGATTTCAAGAGCGGGCTTTCGAAGATTCCTTGTAAATGTTTCGATTTCGAGAAATTTAATCACATCAATAGTACTTCAGTCAAGGAGGGTGTATTAGGTCGAGGCACTTTTTTACGGATTTTCGCCTGCCTTTTATGTTCAAAGGATTTTTAAATCATAAAGTCAATAAAAAGTATAAGTCTGTTTATTTTTTTTTGTGATGGATTTATATGTGAAGGTGGCCGATGAGTAGACGGATGATTTGATGGTTAGCGATTCTCACCGTCCATAGATACCTGGAACACCAGTAGAGTCACAAGTAGGCCTTTAACCCCCTTTCCCCCAATAGGGTGTGGTCTCCGGTACCGTCTCGACAAAGCACAGTGCAGCGCAGGCCGTGGAATCACCTCGGTTGAGCAGGCCCATTTATTTCGAATGACTCGCCCTCGGTTTTTTTCCATCTGCAATACACAGACTTCTCTACTATGGAAATCAAATCATCCCTACTATCGTGAGAATGTTCAAGTCCACTCCTCTCTCCTCCTTACTTACTCCTCTGGTTCAGCGAACCCTATATATAATAAAAAATAATAAATTGAAACTCGACACTTATTCAATACGAATTCACGAATATCCAACAATAAAATTTGCACTAAAATACAAAAACCCTTTCATTCATCCATTCAGCGGCTTAAAAAGAGATGTTGAATTAAAATTGAACAAATAATACACGAATTTTATTTCACGAGTTTCATGAAGAATTTACACCTCAGTGACAGATGAAAGATTAAATTTAGTACAGTCAACAGCAAAAGTAGATGATGAAAATCAATAACTATACTCACAACTGAGCGGAGTTGGCCTCAAAGCTGTATGAATTACTTTGAGGATGTACGGAGTTTGCGTCAGAACTGTATGAATTTAACACCATACAGTTCTGATGCGAACTTCACTCTTTCTTTTTATTATATTGAGGACAGTCAAGATGACCTCACTCCGCCGCGATAGTAAGCGGCCGTGAGATCCAAATATGAGGTTGACAGGCACAAAAGAACAATAGTGAGTATAGAGTTTTTGATTTTGATCATCTACTTTTGCTGTTGGCTGTACTACAATACCGTTACTGGCACATATTCGATTGATGAACATCCTTCCCTATGAATAAAGAGGAGGTGGTCACCCTATCCCCGCCTGACACATTAGATTAGACCCGAGCGAACTGAACTGAATTTATGGGGTCACTACACATTGGTAGCTAATCTAACATGGCCTTTACCAATGAATCCTTTTGTCCCAACACAAAATGCAGCGGGAAATCACAGCTTGTTTGTGGTGAGTTTTGATGCGGGATCATATGGAATGCGTGTTATTTAACACTCGCCAAAAAAAAGTCACTTTGACCTACGTAATAAATGATTGTTCAGATAACTAATTGGTCAATAATTTATTAAAACAGATTAGTGCTTATTAATTATCAAAAATAGAATAGGGTTTTTAAAAAGACAGAACCTGAAAAGGATGTTTTGAACTGCAGCACATTTTTTTCCTTAACCAGCCCCAGATAGCAGATAGGTACAACAGGAAATCAATGTGGGATTGGTGATCGGTAGATGCATGATATGGAACGTGTAAGAGAACGATGTTTGAATTAGGATGACGTGTGAGAGTGAGAGGGAAGACGAATGGCCGCGGACGATGAAAGACGTAAGGACGGGAATATAAGAAGATTTATTGAAAATAGAAGAAGTTATACAGAAAACCTGGTTTCCTTGCCCCACCATCCTACATCAATTTGTGAACTTAGTATACTAGAGCGTGGTCAGTCCGCTTGTAACCACGAAACGCGGTCGAAACGTCAAGCAGCAAGTAAGTACTTATAATGTACTTATATTTAGGTCAACATCCTCGCGTTTATTCCCGTTTATATCAAGTAATTGATCACTCAAAATTCTGTATTAAGAGTTGGAGTTTTTAAGCGCCATATAAGCTTAATCGCCATAGTTAACAGGCAAGGTAAAACGATGGCCAAGCAATGAACTAAAGGACAATAAACATAAAGTAGTGTTTTGTCGTTAAGGTACATTCTCGTACATAAATGTCAACTAAAAACTAAATAACAGAAAACCTTTAGCCACGAGACCACGGATTTGTCACCCGTCACTGCATATATTTATGTGAGGACATAAAACAGTGGGGAGTGCGTATATTTTAGTCTCCCACATTTTCCTGTTCCAACTATACATAAATGTGTGTAACGAGATAGTCGGCCTTTTGCACTACTCTCGCTAAAATTTGAAAAAAAAAATGTTATAATATTTTGTTACAGTAAAACTGCAGGTTTTTTCTTTAATGTTTACAGCGGATTTTGATAACCAACCCAAATATGTTTTAAATCTTACATGGAAATATTTTCGTACCTAAAACACAATCCTAACTAATATTATAAATGCGAAAGTAACTCTGTCTGTCTGTCTGTCTGTTACTCTTTCACGCCAAAACTACTGAACGGATTTTAATGAAATTTGGTATACAGCAGTCCTTCTGGTGTAGCTGATGTCCATGGGCGGCGGTGTTCACTTACCATCAGGTGACCCGCTTGCTCGTTTGCCTTCCTGTAGTATAAAAAAAATAGTTTTAAATCTTACATGGAAATATTTTCGCACCTAAAACACAATAAGGAATTAATTAGGTAAATTCATGCAACATTAACAATATTTAAAACCTCCTCCTGGGCTTATAAACCTTCCTTTTATAAACATAACGTACGCATAACAATAGATATATCCAGCTTGCCTTTATAAGATGCTCTTTTACCCTGAGGGTTAAGATATTCAATTTAACCCGCACTTTACAGACGAGGGTGTAAAAATGCGTAATACGCAGGGTGTTCCACCCGCGTACATTTTAGCCGCAAAGTAGGTCAACTTATTTTATTATTCTATAACTTGGCCCTTATTATCTTAGGTGCATAAAAGTGACAGTGTAGTAATAGTTACAAGTAATCGTCCTTTATTGCTTTGACCGTGGGAGAGCCACACTTTGGTATGAATGAGCCGTCTCTACAGGAGTGATACCACGGGCTCACAGAAGATGCGTGAGGCTGCGCCTGCGCTGTGTTTTGTCGAGTGAGTGTACCGGAGGCCCAATTGGATGGAAAAGGGGTTAAAGGTTGGCAGCGCACTAGAAATAGAAATAGAAAAAATCTTTATTCAAGTTAGGTCCATACAGAACACTTATGAATGTCAAAACATAATATAATCTACCACTGGTTCGGAACGTCGATTTCTACTGAGAAGACACCAGCAAGAAACTCATTAGTTACTCTTTTCAAATAGTATTTGTTTACCACCAGGTGATCCGTCCGCTCGTCTACCACCTATTACATGAATAGAAAAAAAGTGACTGCTCTTATTTATTTTCATCGATTCCTTTGGCCTTGCTCTTGGCCTCATAGGATTATTCAAATTCCATGTTATTCGGCTTCCTCGTAAACACTGGTAAAATGTCGCATGAGCGTGTTGTTTTATGCCTCATGATGTAACATGGGCGTCTACCAAAAAATAAACCTGGTTTGGATGATTTAATATCAAGCTATTTTTGGGTTATGTAGGGATGGCAATTTTCTGAAAAATTATTCATGATTTGATTTCTATTATGAAGGCCCTGCAGTGGGACAGGACATGGTGTCAACCATACTATACTAATGTATTTAAAAAAAAAAAAAACAAAAAAATTCGCTGTGCACAGTATAGCTGGAGGCACGAAAGTATAGCGATGACCGTTATTTTGCATAACTACACTTTCTTGCCTCGGACTATAGCTACCTTTGTGTCTCCCGTGATTTACAAAATTTGTTTTTTTACACGATGTCTGCGAACAAAATTTCAGACAAGTGTTTGAAAAATGGATTTCAAACACACAGTTATGTAACGATTTCTAGGAAAAGTGTTTTCCATGATAAACCTTTCAAAGTTTTTTTCTTGGAATGGGTTTTCTTAGAAAATCGACGAAGTTGAATGGATCTACGAGTAATTGATCAGTATTTTCTTTTAGAAGAGTAATTTATTATAGACAGTTAGTAGGTAGTCTATAAATATTTTCGTTGACTTAAATACAAGAAGAACATTATTTTTAAATTAAATCTTAATTTACCTGAACGTTTTTTACTTCAGACTAGAAAACATAGTTAGGTATTATGGTAAGTCAATTTAGGAAACTACATTTTCTAAGTTTTTTTGGGTCTGGGTGTTCTGGTTTGACGCCCCCAGTTAATTATCGTCATCTGGTACTCATAGTACAGGGTTTGCTCTAGTTTGAGACCAGGTGTGATTGTCTGGCGCATTTATTTATTACTTACATCGACCTGACCTGGTAGGTATTTATCTGTTACAATAATATATACGTTCTAACCATAGGAAAACCACGCTTCGGCATGAATAGGCCGGCTCGACCAGAGTGAAGCAGCGCGTGCCTTGAGTCGTCGAGTGAGCGTATCGGAAGCGGGAGGAAAGGGGGTTAAAGGTTGGCAGCTGTGACTCTTCTGGTGTTGTAGGTGTTTCTGGGCGGCGGCAATCGCTTACCACGTGAACGTCGTACGTTCGTATTCCTACTGCCTATAGTGTCAAAAATGATACCTAATATTTTGCTCATTCTGTTACACTATTCTCCACCGAGTCTACACTGGTCGCCCTGTCACCCCAAACGTTCGTTTTAATTTAGAGACCGATCTCCCGCTGAAACTGGGCCATCGGTACATCGTCGACAGATGTCTGGGCGATGACATTTCCTCGCGAACTGACGAGTTCCCAATAAGTAAGCGACCAGGGTTTCTCAAAGTTGAGTTGAAAGGGTGTACGAGAAATTAAAGACTATTGGTGTAAGTTCTTACTAGATCACTAGTGTGTGATTGCGATTCTGGATTAAGTTTGCAAATTGTCCCAAAAAAACGTGTCCCAGAATTTGGGAATTTTCTGCTGGTCACTGGTCTAACCTTTTTTTCTAAGCCTCCCATCGTGTCTTCACTGTTCTAACCTAACTTACCCTAACCAATATTTTTGTGATAAAAATAGTTTTGGGTTTAACGAGCATTTAAAAATAAAAAAAAAACTATTCTTTTAAATATACATTTTTAGGAAAAAATTATTAACTTTTTTAAGGCTTTGTTACACTTTATGGATACTTTATGGCACAAAAATGAATCTTAAGAACTATTTCTTACAGATATTTTATCCTACAACTTCCTTTATATGGTTTGTAGAGTTCATAAGTTTGACAATCACTGCGTAGGAGATCTCATGTCTTCGATAACTTTGAGAAATATTTGAGCGAGAGGATTATGCGGCCCTTCAGTTTGACGAAGGTCCTATTATCCCCATAATTTCGCATAACGCCATGCTTATTCGATTGTTGGGTTGACTTCACATACCTACCACTTTTTCTTTAGCTAATATTAGATGCAAACGAAAGCTTCAGGTCTGTCGCTTAGACGTACTACCAATTTGTTGCATCAATTTGAACTTAATGGCCTATTTATTTCTGATATATTTTTATTTTTAAATATCCGTTTTTACTTTTACCCGGTCTCTCCTATATCAAAAGAGATTTTTGTATTGTTAAAAAAGTTATGTTAAAATATAGCTTTCCCCGCGTAAATTGAAAAACTTTTTTCTTGGTAATGCTATAGAAATTCTTTGGAAATTACGTTGGTGACTACTACGAAACTTTTACAATGGAATCGCGTGCCATTCATAATAACATTTTTGTTTCAATGATTTCCTAGGTATTTATCAGGAAAAACTGAAGTGTTTTATAAATCCAAAAAAGTACGGGCCATTAACAAAAGACTCCAGTCGATAAATTTTATGCGGTGATTCTCGTAAAAAAGACATTAAGAACATAAATAACGGTGATATAATAGATGAGTTGAGTTTCGATAAACACGCTGTCATCTTAACGTTCTAAGTCCCAACCCACAAATAGAAATTCAATTGTTTTTGCCTTTAAAAAGGCTTTGGTTCTTACTACCTCAAAGCAACGCGTGCTAAATAATTTTTATTTTTTGGTATAGCAATTCTTTGCAATAATGTTTCCACTGGATATTGTATATGTATATGTACCTACAATATTGATGAGACTATCGTCAGCTCATGGCGAGTTAAACACTTACGAAATTCGTCAGCTTAGTAAGGGGTTCGGTTAATATAATTGGTAGTACAGCCACCCGGACTGTGAAAGGTTGTGGGTTCGAGTCCCACCTGAACCCTCCGAGGAGTTTTGTAAAGTGCAATATTAACTCAACGCGTGCTGCTTTCCGCATCGGACTCGTTAGTCTAAAGACTAATACAGGTTTACTCAGTGCAAGTTGCTGTCTAGCAAGTAGACAACTTATCATGCGAGCTACTTTCTAGCTCACTCGTCCGCTCAACGCTCGCTTTCTAGCTCAACCAGTGTCCATGACACCACGGAAAAATATTAAGGTAAAATAACTAATTAACTTTGATATCGGCCAAAGTATACTCAAAATATACTAGTAAGTTGTGGAGAAATAGATACAAGTATTTTAGGTTTCATCCATCTTCTATACTATTTATAAAGAGATAACTTCTATAGACAACGACAAGGCTTATACGTAAACCAAAAACACGAAGCGCTTGCGCGATGTAATTAAACACAGCGCCATCTATTGGTTCATTTCTGAATTACGGCCCCGAATCAAAATGAGGGCGGGCCACTAGTGTTTCATATTTCTAACAGTTTGTACCGTACCAGTACATTTTCGAACTGTAACACCTTTAAAAGCTCCAGAATGTTAACCAAACAATTATTTTATTAAAACATCAAACAAACGTACACGAATATAATTTCCACTCTGCACGAACTTCAGTGAAATTCACTTAAATTAGCATGCAATTTTGTTAATGGTTGCTAATGCAGCAACGCATTACATTCAGCATTATACACGAGTGCCCCACAATTTTTCACAAGACGTGAACGTGAAACGGACGTCAGTCCGCAAATGTAGCAGTTAAAACATAAGAAATTGCATGTGAAATTCAGTTCAATTTAATCTTACTATCATTTATTCATACTATTTAAAATATATATATAGATAAATTCTATAAACATCGACAAATCCTACATAAAAACCGAAAAGGCAAAACACTAGCGTGTTGCAATCAATGCCCAGCGCCATCTATAGGCAGATAGTGGAACCTACTGTCTCGAAACGAAGTGAGGGCGTGGCAGGAGGTGGCGCAGAACTTTAGATGAAGGCTCTTATAATCGAGCCAAGGCTCACTTTGGGTCACTGCGCCAGTCTAGTTATAAAAATGCCCAAATTTTACCTATTTAAAGTAATAACAATAAAATCAAATATAATACATACAAACGTCTGAACCAGGCAATCATGTTATTCAGATTAAAAAGTAAAAAACAACATAAAAGTACCTACTATGTAATAGTAGCAGCGGTAGACAGTCTGGTTGAATAACTAAGAATGTCGAGGGCTAGAGAAACCTTTCAAAATGATAAAACAATATTACTAGTGGAATCCTTCCATTATTTGGCTTTAAAATTAGTAGAGTATATAACTTGATTCAGCTCCTTAGTTTTATAGATATTGAAAAAAATATTTATTCAAATGTTTACTTCTGTTGAACGGTTCTTTTTTAACTTAAGTTGTTTATTAATATTTCATCGTAATCCATTAATTCTACCAGCCAGTGAACGTTTACCAAATTTGATTAATTGAACCGATTCTGATGAGTCATAAATTGTGGTCATTGTCAAATTGAAAATTAATCTTTTATTAAATTTATTGAAGAACCGATTGGTTTTTGACTACTTAATGGATATGCTTTTGAATGATAAATACAATATAATGTCACATGACGTCAGACACATACTTATTGAGGACATTTGTAGAATATTTAAGATTACCACTAGGTATATACTTCAAAAACTTGTAATATCAATTTTATCTGAGAATGGCCCGCCCTCACTTCGCTTGGAGGGATAGTGGTCCAAATTCAAACAATAGATGGCCCGTTGGACTCACGTCGATTACCACATCGCGCTAGTGTTTCGTGTTTTTCAGTTACCTATATGCCTGGTCATTGTCCATGGAAGTTATCGCTATTAATAGTATAGATAAGGTCCATGGTTTTAAAGCACTATGTTGTACGTTTAAACTTAATAATGTACCAAATTCAGGAGGGTTCGGAAAGCAAACACCAACTGCATGGACCAATCTTTATCCTGGCTTCTTTCGAACGCTGTGCGTCTCTTTTCTTTGAATGCTGACCAGATTATTCCATCATTGCTGTGCCTCAATTACCATCGCGCAAGCGATTTCGTGTTATTCAGTTTACTATAAGCCTTGGTCGGTGTCTCTAGAAGTGTCTCTTTATAAATATTATAGCTATAGATAGAATCAGCCTTTGCATCTTGACAGATGGTTTAAGTAGCATCTTGAATATGGACACTACAACTTCGCTCGCAACCAGACTTAAGTTTAGTAAAATTGGGTGTACCAGCCAGTCAGTAATGAGAAGTCAAAAAGCCCTTGTTTGTGCAATTTCATGAAACCATTGCCTGAACTACTGCACTCGGAACACAAAGAGATACTTGCACTACTGTTCAAGGACCGTGTACTTTTGTCCTGAGCGTAATTTCTGTTTTAGGTATCGCATCGTAGTTTGTCAAATTAAAATCGGTTCAAACATTCTGAAGTTGTACAGTCGCCTGTAATAAAATGTAAACATCTCGACTCCTATGCCAAGGACTATAAGCTTCATATTTGAATGAGGTTGTATACTTTTAGTACACGTGACTCTGCGTAGCCCAACTTGGTCTGTACCTACAATATACTTAATTATACTCATAATAATGTGCGTAATTATACACGTATGTACTAAATTCTAACGATGATAATCTTATAGTCAACGTCAAAGCTTATAGATAAACCGAAAGCACATACTTGCGCGATGTATTCTACTTCCAGTGCCATCTGTGCCATCTGTGTAACCAAATTGCGGATAATGTTGTTGATTGTACAATTAATCAATACGGACAAAATATCGAGATTTTTACATCCGGGATCCCTTATTTTGTCTGATTAGAACAAGAAATTGTCCATATTGTTCTATTGCAAGAAATTGTTCCTTAATGCAAGAAGAACCTTTTACAAATCAAATCATAGAACTCAGAAGCATGCTCGTAACATAAAGTTCCACAAAATGTCAGGAAGCGTACAGTCGTCGCCTTCAACATGTATTACCGCATTTGATTGCCAACCTTATTCCAATAACGTAAGAGTTGAAGTATTATACATTTTTCTCCCTTGTACAACAGAGATGTTATGAGTGGTTGGCGGGTCGTGCAGTCACAATTTTTCCTCTTGCTTGCTCGTTGAACGCGTCCCAGACATTTCAAGAATGCTTTTGCTAACAGAAGTCGGGAAATTACCATACAATTTTGCACATTGATGGAACCTTTGTATGATGTTTAAAGGTATTTGTCAAAACTTCAACAGTGAGGAAACCCTTGACGGAATAAAATCAAATGTTGAATTGTTACTCTGAGGTTTACTTTGATATTTTCTGATAAATACAATATTATGTTCCCATTCATGTTTTTCCCGTTCAAATTTCTCCGCTTATTAAACTGGTATAAGATTAATGTTATCATCGTTTTAAATACCTACTCGAATGTTTATTTTCACCCTACGCATTTTGAAATAAGGAAGTATTTCAGTAAAATCCGTCTTTTGTTATATTTCTACAGCGCATGGAAATTCGCAAAAGTATTTCCATGAATGCGGCTAACGCAACAATGGCCGCAAATATTTGGTCACTGACAAGGCCAGCGGTCTTGCGTTCTTGAGGTCTTGCGGTCTTGATGTCTTGCCGCGACGTCTAAAGTGGTTTATTTGTTGCATGTTGCAAATGTTTTGGCAAGAATGCGAGCAAGTTTCACCCACAGGTATATTTCAAAGCGTAATCCTATACTTACTGTTTAGTTTAGAGCGAAATATTTGTAATGCATTAAACCGACTTTTGGCGATATTTTCATAAGTATTCTTTTTGTGAGAAAAAGAGCTGACAAATCATCTGATGGTAAGCTAATACGGCTGCCCATGGGATCTCCAACACCAGAAGAGTCACAGATGTGCCAATGGAGTTATAAAAAGACGCCTGTCTTTATAAAGATTTCAGTGTAATGTTCAGTGGAAAAGTGAAAGACAAGAAATTAAGGATGTTCTTGTTTCTTTTCCACTAGATGTTACATCTAAAATTTGCTTCAACACAGTAAATTCTCGTGAAAACCCCTCTGCTCCGCATCGTAGGGAATGTCATAGAGGTCACTCAGCACAAAGGTGATATGCCTCACTTCGGGTTCGCGGTCTTGCTTGTGGTCGCGATTCCTCTGTGGCTCGTTTGTTGCATGTTGCGAACGCTTGGCAAGACCGCCTCGTTAACAATGCCACAAATGCTTTTATGTTACAGAGAATAAAACTCTTTGACTTGTTTATAAGTTGCATTTAAATGGATTCTTCAACATACTAAGTACAATACTCGAAGGTAAACTTAGTGGCGTTTTACAATATATTTTTGTTTTTAGAATAACTAGTTCATCGTTTACATAGGGTGGAGCAAGTTTCAAATATCTCTGCTGTTAGGTACTTGTATAAGGCCACTTTGCTCAACTTACGAAATGTTCGTATACCTTCCTTCGTGCTTTGATACTACCAAACTCAAGGATCACCCTTAGATCTCACCTTTCACAAAGAGAATGTCAGGCCATTGGGCTCGATCTTGCAATCTCGTGTGTTGCACTTTCGGCTCGTTAAAATGACAAATATATTTTCATCAAATATTTATTTCTATTGATATTCGAGTATACAATAATGAATAAATAAATAAATAAGTTGAGATAATATCACATACATTGTCCTGGTCCCAAACTAAGGATTTCCCTTGTACCTACTTTGAAAATCAGAAACAACGATGGAACCACATACACCGAGACCCAACACAAATATCTGTTTCATCGACAAACATTTGTGTTAGTGTGGAAATCGAACCCTCGACCCTTGCACCTCAACCGGCGCTCAAACCATTGCGCTAAACGGGTCGTCAGAAAAAAATAGATAGATGTTATTTATTGCACAAATACAGAATGCAGAGCTACAATAACAAAGATGTTAGGTCATTTTACACAATTTTAGTAAAACTGGCTTCTATAGTATCAACTATCAAAGCACGAAGCTTTGATACTATCGGAGTCAATATGACACAGGTCACAGCCCACACAAAGGGAATTTTAGCTACTGGCAGGCTCAACTGCAAGAGTTGTTACGTTCACGTTTGTTGCATGTTGCAAACGTTGGGGAGACTCGTTAACAATGCCACAAAGATGCTTTTATCAAACGTCTGCTTGAATGTATTCTATTGAAACTCAGAATGAAAGTAAAATTTTGAGAGAAATATCTTTTGTTGTTGATTCTGAGTAAGAATTTCAAAAATGTTATTCTTATCGAATCGAGTAAATGTTTTGATTTGATTAAAATAACATCTGAATTGGAATTCTTTGCAAAATATATGATATTTGATTGTATTGTATTTGGGAAACCAACAGCTGTCCTAATACAGCAGTAGTTGCAATGAATATTTTTAAGCTAAATAACATGTTTTGTTTATGTTGAATTATGTTTAATGTGTATTTATTTATTTAAAAACTTTATTGCACAAAACTTCGTACAATAGGCACTAGGTAATAGGCGTATAAATACTTCTTACAATAAACACTTATTACGCTATTTATTAAAGACTAAACTTCCAACTTAGTAATTAAAAAATTAGACGCTTACACTTAAAGCATTAGCATAATTCAATAGACTTAACTTTCACACTTTTACAATGGGAGCTCTAATGGCGGGGCTCAAATAACTCCTTTGAAATAAAACTCGAAGTTTTGTAACAGTTTTATTGAATACGAAGTTGAACTTCGCTAATGGATGGTTTACACAGTACAAGCTGCCGCCTAGCCAGTAGGTAGTTACTCTGTTCAGCAGTTCAGCGAGCATAGTTACTCGTAAGCCAGCCAACTAAGCTCGCTTTTTTGCTGTCATGACGACACCCAGTAGTGGCTGCCCAATCTTCCGAGTGTCACAATTTTTTTATCTGATAGGTGGCATATGAGAAGACTGATTTGGTACCATGCCATGCGGAGTGATAGCGTGGCCCCACAAAAGACCAGCGTTAAGCAGCACCTGCACTGTGTTTCGCCGAGTGAGTGAGGGTACTGCAGGCCCAATCGGGCGGAAAGGACATTAAAGCGCACTTGTGACTCTGCTAGTGTTGCAGGTATCGATGGGCGGCGGTAAGTAATCGCTTACCATCAGGTGATCCGTCTGCTCGGTTGCCACCTATTACATAAAAAAATGCTCATATTACAACCAATAAGCATTACTTTATTAAATGACCATTACTTCTAACCAATTGCCAAAGTTAACTATAGTCAATTTAACCAAAAAGCACTAGGTATGTGCGAACAATTAGCGTGACGAAAATAATTTAAAGGTTTATTATTGTACGAGTACTAACCTATATTATGTGTGCACACCTACCAAGCTACCAACTACTTATGCGAATCGCGAATCATAAATCACCCTTTTTACTAGCTTCGCTACATGTTTTGTTGTAGATATTTTTTAAGTTTCTGCGGAAAATCTACTAATAAGGTCACAATTAGTCCGTTTGTTATTTCTTGATAATTTGAATCTGGTATTATTCACAATAGCAATAAATCCTACATCCCACTAATATAAACTAATAAACGTGAAAGTTTGTTAGTACGGATGGATGGATGTTTGCTCCTCTAACACGCAAATACTACCGAATGGATTTTAATGAAACTTTACAATAACATTGCTTATCCATCAATAAATAGGCTGCAATTTATAAAAATATATTGTGTGGATTGTCCAAAATTATGACGGTAAGTTTCAATTACTAACTTTACGCGTTCAAAGTCGAGGGCGGCCACTAGTTTTCTGTAATCTCATCTATACTAATATATGAAGAGTTAAATTCTACATCCACCGAATAGCCGAATTGTTCTAGCTTAACGTCACCATTATTTTTTTGCTTTGTAGATGTCCGTACCTAAAATTATCACTACAAAAAAAAATTGGTTAGGTCAGGTTAAAACAGTAACCAGCAAAAAACGCTAGAAAGTCTGGGACGAGTTTTTTTGGGGCGAATTGCCTGCTAACCCATAGGTAGGTAAAACGAAACAATCGCGCGTTATACCTAATCGCTCAACGCCATTCTATTCGAACTACTCGTAGTTACTACTACTCACATTGTGCAACTACCGTCACCAAGTTAATATATTCAAACGTCAGGCCTATTTAGGGTACGAGTTGTCATATAAAGCCTGATGAACCCTCGTCAGCCTAATCTTGGCCAATAGTCCAAACGGTAAGCGATCACTGTCGCCTAAGGGAAACCTATTCACAAGGGGACAGCTGCTTATCAAACTGTCCAGGATATCACTAACTACATAGTTTCTAGCGGTGTGCTGTAACGATGCCGGTGATGATTAAATTAAATTTCTCGCACCATAAACATTTAAATGCCTGGCCGTCATTTTTGTAGATAATATGTCTTTTATGTGCAATAAAATAATATTAATTCATTAAACCGGGTGGAATTTGTAATCCCACCGCTTATATACTAGTGGCCCGCCCTCACATCGTTTCCGGACAATAGTTCTACTGTCCATCAATAGATGGCGCTGGGCGTCGGTTGCATTGTGCTTGATTGCGCTAGTATTTCGCCTTTTTGGTTTGCATATAAAGCTTGCCGATGTTTATTGATTTTGTCTCTTTATAAATAGTATAGAAGATATGCTTGTTTTCGTCATTCTTAAAAAACTTTGAATGTGGCTTTCTTTTTTTTGAAAAAAATATAAGGATGTATTCTTTGCGTAAAATAAAAAAAATGTCTATATACAGTGTTATAACAGCGCCTTCATGTGGCATTACAAAACTCCATCGTGTACAAAATCCAAACAATACTCGCTAAAAACGACTCAAAACGATTTAAAATAACAATAATAGTATTACAAAGTCGAACAAACTGTTTATCAAAACACATGTTTTACACAACAGATAAAACTGAACTAGTGGTTTAAAACGGAACACAAAATAATATCGGTATTCAAAACAAACCAGTATGAAAAGATATGAAAGGATCGGCAAACAGATCAATAGAGCGAAAGTGTCGACTCTGCAATGCAACGGGACGAGTGAGTCCAGTCGAGTGTGGGTCCAGTCGAGTGTTGGCCAACAAACACGTTACAAGCTTACATGTATCATCATGCAGAGGATTTCAAGGGCCTCGGTAAACAGTAGTAAACTGTGTTTCCTGATGTTATAGTTTAGGTAACTTTAACTTAATAAGTAATACTGCTCCAAAGAATAAAGTCCGATTGCAATATGTTTATTATAGGAGATCGGACTTTCTATTCCAAAGAAGAAAGTCGGATTTGCAATATGTTTAATAATAGAAGATGGGACTTTGTTCTTCGGAGGAAGCGCTTAGGGTAAGAGTAAAAAGTCATTTTTAGGCAAACGCGTAACAGCCTAAACCAGGAGTCACCTTACCATTACTTTTTTATGTGATAGGTAGCAGACGAACAGACGGATCACCTGATGATGGTAAGCATTGCTGCCGCCCACAGACACCTGCAACACCAGCCAATATTGATCAACAAAAATAAATAATAAATAAATAAATGCGCCAGACAATAACACCAATTAAGTATACTATGAGTACCAGATGACAATAATTAACTGGGGGCGTCAACCCAGAACACCCAGACCCAAGTGTCGTTTCCTAAATTGACTTGACCGGGAATCGAACCCGGGACCTTTCACGTTTCGGGCGAACCAGTTTTCTGTACCTATTTACTTAAATTTAACTCAAAATCAGTGGATGTTTCAGTACCATTTCGTACTCGTAAGTCCATTTAATTTGCTCAAGAAGCAATAAGAGAGGCAAACATCTGAGGTAGCCGACTGTACCGTTGATTAGATACAAACGCAAACACTCGACTCGATCGTGTTTGGTTTTAATTTCGTTTTGTTTAGCGACGCTGTTTGATCGCTGTGTGTGCGCAGCTAGGTTTTAGGGTTCAGTGTTAAAAGTCAATTTTAAAACTAGTATTAATACATGGTATACTAGCTTTTGCCCGGGGCTTCGCTCGCGCCCCCCACTTCCCTAAAATGGGGGGTTACAAAGAGGCAAAAAGTAACCTATGTTACTCTCCATCCTTTCAACTATCTCCACTTAAACATCAAGTCAATTTGTCGCTCCATTTTGCCGTGAAAGAAAGACATACAGACAGACAGACACACTTTCCCATTTATTATATCATAGTGTGGATTCTGTAAACATAATATATTACATCTCTTTAGCCACATGTTCTACCAAACATTTTGAACAACATTAAATGTAATTTTTTTCAACTCCCCATACAAAATGATCATGTCACGTGACCGACTTTGTATGAGAAGTAGATTTTTTTAATGCGACTTTCCATAAGCCATAGAACAAATGTTGTACTTACAGAAACAGGGGGGGAAGGGGATAAAAGGTTGGCGCACTTGTAACTCCACTGGTGTTATGTCCATGGGCGGCGGCAATTGATTACCATCAGGTGATCCGCCTGCTCGCCTGCTACCTATCACATAAAAAAAGACTACTTACCTAAAAAACAAAAAAAAAACGGACCCATTTTAATTTTTGTCACCAAGGCGTTATCCATAACTAAAAATCTACACTAGAAAGATCCTCCTTATAACCAAACCAGCTCGCCATAACTGCTCCAAGCGAAAACTTTTTACTTGCCCAGCTTAAAACTGAATAGACCCCATGCCATCAATCTTGCTCGGCTGTCTCCGCAACGCCTTTTATGCTTGCCATTGCCTCGTATTGAACTCACTTGAATGGGACTTATGAATGTGTTAAGAAAATCTTGTGGAAAAACAACTTTGGAGACGTCTATGATAATGTCTTACTATATTAATAGTTGAAATAAATGTCGTATGTAAACTGAATATGTAATAAATATGCAATTTAATAAGCATATTGATGAAAAAATATCAAACTTTTTTATTGATGATAGATGTAGGAATATTTTCTTTGTTTTTTTATTGTTGGTTGGCTAACGCTGGACTAGTATTTATCGCAACTAAAAGCGTCGATGAAAAAAT
Source organism: Cnaphalocrocis medinalis (assembly GCA_014851415.1). Taxonomy (NCBI): domain Eukaryota; kingdom Metazoa; phylum Arthropoda; class Insecta; order Lepidoptera; family Crambidae; genus Cnaphalocrocis; species Cnaphalocrocis medinalis. Next base: position 2,391,442 of record CM026279.1, read on the forward strand.
GTTACATGTTTACTGTTTTCTTAAAGATATCCAGATTACCCACATATAAAATATGTTTTTTTATTTGACTGACAAGCTTTAAGTAAGGCGCTACAGAAATTGAGTATACCATTTTCCTACAATTTTCTATAAACCATTAGTAAAAAACGCACTATCGTTCCGTTAGTTTATTTCTACAATATGGTGTTTGATTTATTATTATACAAAATCAAATCTCACGAGTTTAAAAGTACAACGACTTCATTTTTTATAAGATTTCATTTAAGTACTCTCCTATCTGTTATATTTAAAAAATGAAATACATAACAAGTGTATCTTTTGTTCCAGGATTCGGCAACATCCTGGCAAACATCGGAGTCACAATCATCGCCCTCCTCAATCTAACAGATTGCGACTTCGTCACTGACTCGCCCGAGTCTTACCAGAAGGACAGACGTATCTCAAACGACATTCCTGAGCCGGAACTACTCCCAGTGCTGCATGGGAACGACACTCGATGTCGCATCTCAGAGTACCTGTGTGCGAATAAAAAATGTATACCGATAAACAGATTTTGTGATGGCAGCAACGACTGCGGGGACTCTTCGGATGAGCCGAGGCACTGTACACGTGAGTATTTTGTCTGCGAAATTCATAGCATTGGTGTACGGAATTTTATACGAAATGTGTGGCATTGCTTGGATATTCGTTGGATAGATAGATAGGCTTAGGTAGACATACTTTATTTGCACAAAATACAGAGCTAAAAAGTTAGACATTACAAACATTTGGTGTACAATAGTGGCTTGAGAGTTTTGTGTTATTATAATATCAGATTCTTAATGCATTTTACCTTCCAATCAATCAAAAAAAGCATTATAGGAAATTCCAATGGATACTTAAATTTACAAGAACTAAATCTTTTGATTTTAATAGCAGATTTTCTAGCCTGAAACTAAAACTAATTTCCACTCGAAAACTTTCAAAACGAAAAGCATAAAAACTTTCTTATGCCAAAAAATAAACGTCCATTTTTATACATTTCTATTTTTATTGAAAGGTGGAGCATAACTCTCCCAGTTTCATAATCTTTTGCTCGTATAAAATCCTATATCAGGTGGCAACAGCTGCGGGCAAGGTGAGGTATTCCATTTCTGAGAGGGCACATAACTCGTTTCTACCCTTTACGTATGAGCACGTATATCTTTGTGTTGGATGTGACTGTAGGTTTTAGCGTAAAACTGTTATTAACCATCGCTGATTTATTTGTTTTGAAAAAAAAACATAGATACTATTGCATTCACCATTTAATGTTATAGCAATAACTATCCAACGAGGTAATGCTGCCAGCATTTTGGGAACATTTCCACCCCCCCCCCTACTCCTGCCTACTCTGTTTTATTTTTTTTCGGTAGTTTTTTAGCTTTTGTGATTTCAGTTATTGTTTTTTGTGTTGTCATAATATTTTGTACGGTGCGAAGTAATCTCGTGATGTTCGTCGTAATATTTTAACAATCGTCTCTTGGCCATTGCGTTATATTACTAATTATTTCTAGGATTTTCCTGATATAAAGAATATATTTATCTATAGGTTTCTACTAATTATAAAGTTCTCCTCAAAATGCATTTTAAGGCTGCCTACCCACGCCCGATAATCCAACAAAAATCTGACGTTGACAGGCAGCCCAAATGCGTATTCTTGGGCCGGATCCCTCGTTGCTTGGGTCAACCTGAGGTTTGTATACTTAAGTATCTTGTGTCGATGATTGATTGGCTTCCGAAATATCGGCTTAGAGGACATTATTGAGACTAACCCTGTCTACCTGTATGTAAGAGTATGAAGGGTGCCCTATCCTCAATAGTAAACGACAGTGGTAGGCGACAGACTCGAGTGCAAATAAATTGATGTCGTCCTTGGAGAAAATAGACAGTACGTACGTAGAAAAGACAAACGGTCTCTTCTCTTGAGGACCTAAACTAATCGTTGGTAATAAATCAAGTAGGTATTTGAGTGTGAACCCTAAACCACAGATTCCTCTGTCTAAACCCAGCTCCCATGAAGGATTAGAAGTTTAAGATAATTTGAGAGACTATTTACCCGCTTCATTTTCCTCAGCGAAACACGATATTCAGTTAGCTTTTACCTGACGAATATTCATGAACTATTACTAGAACAAGTTTAAACCATTGAATAATGTAGTACTTGTAATGGATAGCTTTAAACCCAGGTAGAAAAATGAATTACCTACTATCCTACGAATATTATTAAGCGCGAAAGTTTTTGAACATTCTGAAGATGTATGTAAGTTTGTACGTCGCTTTTTCACGCAAAAAATACTGAATGGATTTTTATGAAACTTTACAATAATATAGCTTACATAATATCAAAACAACACCTAAGCTACAATACATAAACATATTTGTATATAAGTGTCAGTTATTACTCAAATTAACTGCTTAATTTATTGCTTTCATTAATGTAAAATACAAATAGTTTTCCGGTACATCATTAATGTTAAATACCCTGTTATACTAGTAGTAACTACTAACTCAACGTGGGGTTATTTCCATTTATTTCGTTTTTGGTAACAAAAACTTAGAGTACTGTTCGTCGGCTATTAGATAGCGACATCCAAGGCTGGCAAATAGTTAGATACAGTCTAGGTCATATATAGTCAGATCGCTATTTAATTGTTGCCGAATGTACTTCTCGATATAATTCTAACCATAATACAACGGACATTTTGAAGTATCAACCTTTGAACGAGGACTTTTTCCAACCACTTTCCAAAAGATATTTCTTTTCCCGGGTGGTTTTTGTCGAGGTCGGGCGAGACAGTACGCCTTTGGGGCGGAAATTTCAGTGATCGCGTAATAGGAATTTATTACTCTTTTTGATTTAAACTCCTTGTAGTCTTTGGATAGTGATTTATGAGTGTAAAAGTTTCAAGAGAAGTTGTAGTATTAATTTTAAAGTTACTGTGCGATACAGTTTAGTGCATAGAATTAGATTGTACAGTCGAGTTCAAAAATATGTATACACTTTAGGACCTTGTCACAGTACATATATAAAAAAACGACTTCTACTTTCTTATTAATATGTATTGTGACAAGGACCTAAAATGTTACATATTTTTGAACTCCGACTGTACAAGAAGAACAATGTCAGTCGGTATGCGCTACCAAAAATGAAATACACTTGATGGTGTTAAATACTCGTAGTGTAAATACTGGAATTTAAGCGGACTATCGACTTTACAGCCAGGACATGAAACATGGGGCGTGAAACGGCATCTCATGCAGGCCGTCAGGGTGAGGATGCACAGACTCAATAGGTACTTAGTATGTTCTTTTGTGCCTGTCAACCTCGTATTTGGATCTCACGGCCGCTTACCATCAGGCGGAAGTGAGGTCATCTTGATTATCCTCATTCAAAACAAATACTTATTTTAAAAAGGTTATCAGTAAAAAAAGACTGGAACGGATGTTAGACTATAGGGGTATTTGAAGGGCAAACGTTATGATTGAATTGAAATAGCAAACGTAAATATGCCTTGTTTCAAACATTTACCCTTTCTGAGTTTAATTAGTGAACTTTTATCAAACTCCGATAATAATTTATATAATTTCTGCTTACATCATTCTGTTAATTAATGGAAGGCTGACTTTTGGTAATGAATTTCAACTGAAGCTGCAAAAATTAATTTCCCTTACTTTTTGTTTTATATTTTTATGTGTTTTTAATGAGGCAAAACAATTAATGGATGCATGAAGTGGTAACCCATTTGAGTATTGACCATATTGGTTCAGAGCATATTGTTTTTTTTATTTTAGGCAGACAAGCATTTGACCGCGTCACACCTGATGTTAAGTGAAGATGAGGTCTAAGGTGGTCATGTTGCCCGTGAAAAGCCTATTCACTCTTGCCTTAAAGAGGTCCAGGCTATATTGTGAGGAGAGACTACCGTTAAGTAACATACTCGAGTGCAGGCCACGGGAAGTCACAGCCATGGTAGGCCCGACAAGGCAGACCGATCTGGTGAAGGTCGCGGAATTTTCAGATACGGGTGTCACATGACTGATTTGTATGGAGAGCATACTAGGATAATCCTTAACATGGTAAGATGGGGCCGTGTAAGAGCCACGCTTTGGCACAAATGTGTCGGCACGACCGGACTAATACCACGGCCTTAGGAGATCGGTTTAAAGCAGCGCCTGCGCTGTGTTTAGTTGAATGAGCGAGGATACCGGAGGTTCATTGGGGGGATGTGACTCTACTGTGTTGCAGGTATATAGGCGGCGGCAATAGGTTACCATCAGGTGATCAGTCCTGCTCGTCTGATACGTATCACATAAAAAAATGCAAAAGTTGAAGTCCTGCAGCTACGGTCACAACTCACCACCTACGAAACGTTTTGAATTTCGCCGAGCGCACTACGATATTTGCTACGAATCTTATGACCGCGTTTCTCGTAGCCAATGTCCTCTTATTGCTACGACGCTACGGAACGATTTGTCGACTACGAGTTATTTAACTCTACCGGTACACTTTTAGTTGTTTTAATCCAGAAGTCCTTATTTTATTTAACAGAACAAAGGCCCCTTAGCATCATCAAAATAAGAAAAATAAAAACTGTTCCATACATCATTGCCTACTGAATATTATTTTTGGTATGGAACAGCTGATTTTCATTTACTGATTCAATGCCGTTATTGTCAAATTAGCAAAAAAGCGTAATATGAAGCAAAATGCTGACGCGCCAATGTGTACAGTTACATGCACTAATGAGTATACAAACTCATTCAAATATGGACCTTATAGTCCTAGCATAAGAGCCGACGTGTTAACATGTTATTGCTGGCGACTGTACGCGCTTGCAGTCAAACAAGGCACAAATGTAACTTTGAATCCTCCATAACCCCTTCCCATTAGGCACCCAACCCGCCTATTTATAAACAAATTACTATCACAAACAGGGAGAGTACCTCCTTAATTTCCCATTTAAATTATAACCCCCATAATTACGCCACGAATTTCTATACAAAATCACGGAAAGGACTCCAAAGTTTATTATTTCATTTAAAGTTCTCACCTTTTGGTAAATTAGTGGGGCGAGTGGGGCAAGCGGGGCAAATTAACGAACCACGTGATCTTATTAGGCATCTCACTCGAGCCATTAGAGTCCCCCGTCTCCCCGCATTGTACCTTAGCCGTTCAAATTTAATAACTCCAGGTATAAAGGGAGCGTCTTAATGGAAACGTCTGGGGTCGCTTTCAGATTTGGCTGGGTGAAGGGCGCGTTCTTTAGGAACCGGCAAGTGTCAGACCACGCGTAATGTAGGGTTTTGAAGTTGCCCATGATGGTAAGAGGTTCTTCAAATAGGCATTAATAAATGGTTATAAATGGCTTTCTAGTACTAAGTCTCTGAGCTAACTTGCAGGAAGACTAGGTATAGAAGCTATAAGATATAGGTCTAGCTATAAGATATAGGGGTAAGATATAGGTCCCTCATGGAGTACACAAAAATGGTAACTTACTTAACCTAAAAATGGTATCTTATCCCGCTTGTGACTCTATTAGTGTGGCAGTTATCTATGGGCGGCGTCAATTGCTTAACATTAAAGACACGTGTGCTCGTTTGCCACCTATTACATAAAAAAAAATGATGCATATCTCAATTTCACAACTGTAAGGATCTACCTAAGCTTTTTCTCTAAATAAAATTGAAGTTAATATTTTTTTGGTTCCATATAGTAAAAAAAAAACTCCTTATATGACAAGATTATTAGTAGAAAAAGTTTTCTATTAAGTACAGCTCGTTTAAAACTAATGCTGTCGTTTTTATGACATTGATAAGACCACGTATTAATAGATCTGATATTACCTATACACCATAAATTTTAGTCATTGCAAAGCCAACCCCCTCATAATATTGATTGATTTAGGTACTATACGGCATAAGGGGTTTGTACATACGTTGCAATTACTCTTTAGAGATGTAGATAATATTAACAATGACACTTCCTAAGAAAAATATACTAATACTGTAATATTAATAGTTACAGACAAAATACTATCCTAGAGTAAACAAGTTTGAATGAAGTCCGTGCTTACTGGAATTGCAAGGCTGTCAATAGCCGAGGGAACTAATTCCAACTTCGCCCATCAGTTACGTGCTTGCGTACGAACTTGGTAACTATTACTTTTTAAAATTGTTGTTCTCTACCACCACAAACAACAAAGTTATAAATATTTTATTTATTCTCATCTGCTTGGCTTTGGCCGCAAGAATCACTGATATTCATTCGTAAGGAAGGACCAATATAGTGAAGTAAGCGTAATGAAATTTCGTTACAGTGAGTTAATTTTAGGGGAGAACTTTCGCACTCTCCAGTAGCCCGGAGACTCTTTATCATCATCATCAGGAACCCACGCTCGTCCACTGCTGGACATAGGTCTCCCCCAATGCACGCCACCGCTCCCGATTTTCGGCCACTCTCATCCAGCTCACTCCAGCCAGCCTTCGAATGTCGTCATCCCATCTTGTAGCAGGGCGTCCAACACTACGTTTGCCGAGTCGCGGTCTCCACTCAAGGACTTTATGGCTCCAACGGTTGTCAGTTCCGACTTTTTATACGGAGGGAAAACCATGAAACAAACTCATTGATTGACAGAACAGATCGACAATACAACAATACAATTTCTCTTTATAGACCGACTAGCCGAGTAGTCCACCCTGACTTCGTTTCAATGTGAACCAATAGATATCGCTGGGCGTCGATTACATCGGGCGAGCGTTTCGCTTTTTCGGTGTACACAATAAGCGTAGTCGTTACCTATAAAACCTCTCTATAAATAGTATAGAATATAGATGATATAAGGCAAGGGTTTCTTAAGGTGAAAGGCAAGCCAAACGCCTTTTCTACCGTACATACGAGTACGGTCACTTTGCACTAATAAGTATCTTCCTCAAATATGAACCTTATAATCCTGGCAAAAGAGTCGAGATGTTTACATTTTATTGCCGGCGACTTGTACGTTAAGGGATCTCATTGTTAATAAATACTGAATTTCTCACCATTTCACGCAACTGCTCACGGCAGTCAATTATCATACTGTGATATGGAATGTAGTTGGCTGCCTAGACAAGTCATCATCATTCCAGCCGAAGCAAACCCGTCTTTGTTTTAGTTAGCTGACATCTGCATCTTCAATTCGTTTCAACTTCATTCATATTTAATCCCACCGCCTCGAGATTACATTCCAGATGGGGAGCCAGATTGCGAGAGCGGTTATTTATCTTATTACCGGGGACATAGCGCCCATTATCCTTTGTTTATAGCCTCAAGCCATGGAACTGCGGTGGCCGTCATTAAAACTTAATAATGGTGCATTTCGCTTCAACCATGTGTTTATTGTGGCAACGGGGATTCTTTGTGGAAAAATTACTAACGGTTTGCGATGGATTTTTCTGTTTGAAATTAACTGCAATTGTATTTTTTCTTAAGCGTATGATGTCACGCTTATCACAGAATAACGAATACCAAGGAGTAATTTACAACGAGCCCGCTTTGGTGGTTTTCTATATGAAAAATTTGGTTTCACTCGCGCGTGTTGACACATGTAAATAAATAGCAACTTTTCTGCTTGACTTGGCGGGAGCACTTCCCTGCTCTCAAATGCAGCATCTACGCTGGCATAACACTACTGGCGACTAATAATAAACTTGAGACTTTCTGTTGTGCGCCATTGGTACCGTCTATGTAATATTTATAACTATTCAGCTCAGATTTCAAAGCAAACCCCTGAAACTCTATGCGCATTCTAAATTAAAACAAAGGCACTTAAATGCCGCTCGGGCATTGTGGACACAGCAACAATAATTTCGTAGCGGCGCTCAGCGATCTCAGAACAAATCTACTCCCCATAAATGGGCGCGGAATCGAATTGGGGCAAGTTCGTGTCGTCGCATTCACAAACTCAATTATCCGTGCGCTATTCGCGTCGGGCTCTGTCGCATCCGTGTGGCGCCGAGCTTAGGGCGAACTCTTATTTGCTCTAATTTTACCAAAAATAAACCCTGAAATGGCTACCATTTTGCATTAGTGAATTAAATTTGCATTGCGGTGTGCATAGTCTAACTGTTGTCTTGGAATTTAACGAATTTGCATATTGCAGGGGTTGCTTAGAATTTTCTCGATAAATTAAAGTGTAGGTAGGAATTCTGTTGTGGGCAAAATTAGAAATTTCTAAAATGTTTTTTATATTCTAGTTGGTTTGGTTTTGGTTTTCATTGGTGTACCTAGTTTAATTGTAATTATGAAACTTTTCACTTAAAAAGCCTCCGATTAGGTTATTAATGACTTTAAAAACATATAGATACTACGAAGTAGCACCTTGTTGAAAGGTTGCAAGGGTCAGGCTGCAGCAGATGTTTCATTATAATTACTGAATTTGTTCAATTTTGGATCATGGCTCCAAGAAAAACCTCTGGCTCTGAAGTATAAAATATAAATATAAGAACGTTTTGCTGAGAATGATACGCCTGAGGTGAATGTAGGCCGCACAGCGCCACATGATAACCATAATATTTCTTTGAAAATGTGGCGGGAAAGGTTGGGAACTATTAAATCTACATTATTAAGAAATTAATGATCTTAGATACCTAATTTATTTTTCCCAGATATGGGCGCGTAATTAAATTAGGGTCACTTTGTGTCATCACTTTCACTCTGTAATTCCATACCTATCTTTACTTTTTTTTGTCCATTTTCGATAACGCAAGTCTGTGGCAGAACTTATAATAGTTTAGATTGTCTTAATTGCTACAAAGTAAATGCTTGAATGTGCTTATGCTGCGATATTTTAAAAGTTTTTAACCGCTAAACAATTTTTATGAAATGTTTTCTTACTATCATACCAATACAAAAAATATTTTATATGGAAGCGTAGAAATATTTTTATTTGTATGACAAGAGTTGGAAGGAAATCGAATTAATGACAAACCGAATTCCACGCGAAGCTGCGGACGACCGCTAGTTATTGGATAAACTTTGTTAAAGGTTCCTAAGTTCGCTATTACACCTGACCGAACCTATCCCGCCTCCGTTCGATCCAACCCGATATCCTCAAAGAGTAATGGTCCTCTCCCGGCTTTTATTGAAACGTTCACCGACGCTAATGTCATTGACGAGATTTATCCTCGAGTCTTTGTGTCTTTTGGACGGGAAATGTGAGGGGTAAGTGAGTGACCAGATCATAGGGGTAAGTGGGTGACCAGTGGTAACACAGTCTTTTAATATCATAGTAATGATGTCTTCTGACTGATTCAGCAAGGGTGGTTGATTTGAACAATTAATTATGTACATGCGATATAGTTGTACCTACTATTATACGACAAGTCCACTCTTTTTTCTTCTTTATTTTATCTTTCCATACCTAGCTCAAAAAAGAACCCTTATAGATTCGTCATGTTGAAACTAAGTAAGTAAGTAAATAAATTCCGTGAACCGCATGAAGATCTTCACATAGTATCAGGTTTCAGGAAAAAGAAATACAGTTTCAGTTTTATGTAATAAAGAATATTTTAGAACTGAAATTTTGTGCAAAACAGATGTACCTTGATACAAATAGCAAAGGAGTCTGCAACAGATTTTAAAATGACCTACGAACGAGTAAGAAAAAGGATTCAAGAGAAAATCACCGTCGTGAAACTGCATAACGTACCAGACATTGGACAACTTTTAGCTCCAAATATGTTTGAAACAGAATTCCCAAGTTGAAAGACGCAATTTTTCTACAATTTTACTTCATTGTTCTCACATTTTATCTGCGGTGTTGCTGAGGCAACCGGATAAAGCCGTCCACAGTAAGGCTTTATGGTTCTATTTCTCTAAACTTAGCGTGCAATTCCCAGTTGCATCTAAAGCTGTCGCATCGTAGCTCGGGGTATGCATTGTTTCATGATTTCGGGAGTCTGGTAATTTCAATTGTGGGAGAACCATGCTTCGGCATGAATGGGCCGGCTCGACCGGAGTGATACCACTGCCTCACAGAAAACCGGCATAAAGCAGCTCCTGTGCTGTGTTTCGCCGAATGAGTGAGGGTACCGGAGGCCCATCGGGGGAGGAAGGGGATAAAAGGTTAGCAGCGGACTTGTTGCATGTGTTCATGGGCGGCGGCAATTGCTTACCATCAGGTGATCCACCTGCTCGTCTGCTATCTATCACATAAAAAAAAACTACAATGAAGCTACTGCCGTCCTTCTCAACCTTTTGACTGGGAAACGAGACCTACTGAATCATGGTAACTCACCATAGGTATACGTTTTATAAAATATCCGAAACGTGCGCGTCTTTCGGAACCTGCGAAGACGGTTAATACTACCTACCTATTTTGTGTTCCCAAACTAAATATTTTTTCTTCCTTTCTTTCTTTCTTTCTTTCTATCTATACGTGCAGTGCAGCAGTATTGAAGAGCTGCAACCAAAGACAGTACCTGCCAGATATAGGGAGGGTGTACCTATTGCTGAGACTGTAAGCCGGGATACTGCTCTCAGTTCATATTATTTTTCGGCCATTACAGCCTTGTCATATTGGGAAAATTTAGACGTGTCCGGACCTTATAGCCCCATGTCGGTTTTCCGGCTTAACTGGTAGGATATTCCGGCTTCCTAACCGACCCAAGCAACCATATCGGCGTATGTCTTGTTTGGGTTTCAAAGTATCTACCGCACTGCAGCGAGATGCGGCAATCTTACTACGGATTGTTATTTCACTGGCAAACAAAGCTCCGTGATTTCTTCATAGTATTTGTTTACATACGTATCGTTATTGGAATTTAGAATTTACAATTAGGAAAAATAAAAATAAAAAATCTCACAACATCACATGCGTAAACCTGACTCCGTACTTCAAGTTTTAGCACTTGTGATTCCTCTGTTGTCTGATATACCTTACCTTATAACTTGACTACGATTTCACATTTATGTTTTCGATGGGATTACATTTTACATTGTCAACCAATGCAGCAACCGGTAAGCTTTGCGCGTCAAAGTTCGCGTCGCAAATTAATCGCGAGCGAAATGTACCGGGGTCGATTACGCTGAGCGAACTACCGGGAATTAAAGCTCGCTCGTTGTGATGCGGGCTGTTGAGAGAATAAAGATTTTAACCTAGTTTTGATTAAACACCTCTGTTTTAAGACTGGTTTACATAGTGCACGCCGCTGCCAAGCCAATAGGTTTATCTAGGAGTAATATTGTTCTGTGGGTTTATCACCATCATGAATGTCAACTTACAAAATTAGAGATGTATAAAAGCACACGCCATCTAGTAGTGCTGTTGTCTGGTTAACGTCATCCTCTCGCCCTGTTTCCAGGTGTCTGGAGTCGGTATAGTAGGTATGTCATATTTTCTTAGAGTGGATGATTTGACGACGATTGACAGGGACGAATGGGCGTCCCTGTCAGTCGTCGCCGAATCATCCAGTCTCTTTTCAATCATGTCACTTTTTACCAATATATCCTTCTCCTTTTAGACCGTCCTGTGCCTTCACCCACTTACATTATTTTATACCTACTGATCACTCTTTTGAGTACAAGCTCCTCCTCTATTCTCATTGCTGTTGTCTGATATACCTACTACTTATACAAATTTATCTGGGAGGAGATATACCTACTTACTTGCTCCCGCTTTTACGCTAACAAACTCCTAAGCTTGAAACTTGTTGCAACAAACGTAATCCAGTTCTGAGAGCGACAGGGCAACTACAAGTGCCTAGTTGAGAGTTAATCAGCGTCCCTCCCTCGATTGTAGTGAACCAATCACAGACAAGGAGTCTAATCAGGTTGTATGAGTTAGCTCAGACCAGAGTTTAACTTTTAAAGGAAAGAACAATTAAACTTTTAACCAACATTGGAGCTTTATCTTACATTCCAATGGAAGACTAAAAACTGGTAGAATAAAATTGTCGCCCTTTCAGTGCTACAACCTGACAATAGCTAAATGCAACGCGGCTAAATTTAAGAGTAGAAAAAGTGGCGTTCGGTTTTCATATTATAAAGTTTAGCATAATCTTAAATTATGGAGTTTCATTCAGAACCAGAGTCACCGACATAGCCCACCGAATTAGCAAACTGAAGTGGCAGTGGGCTGGTCACATTAGCCGCAGAACTGACAACTGTTGGAGCCGTAAAGTCCTTGAGTGGGGACCGCGACTCGGTAAGCGTAGTGTCGGACGCCCTGCGACTAGATGGGATGATGACATTCGAGGGCTGGCTGGTGTGGGCTGGATGAGAGTGGCCGAAAATCGGGAGAGGCATTAGGGGAGACCTATGTCCAGCAGTGGACTAGTGTGGGTTGCTGATGATGATGATGATGGAGTTTCATTGGACTGATATTATACCCAGACATTATAACACACACAAGAGTTTTTCACGAATTTTGGTCCAGTGTAAGGAAATCACAACCTTTCGAACATGGGGCACTATCAGACCAGTCGCTTTAAATCTTAATCTTAATTCGAATCATGGAGTGATAAAGGAGATACTATCACATAATATCATTAATTTATCAACTTGAATCCTGATTATTTACAGATTACTTACTGTCAAAACCTGTTACTGCCTGACAAAAATAGATACTGCATTAAATACCTATTACTTAATAATCATGTATATTTTAGCACTAAATGACCACCGTTTATACTCACAGCGTACTTTATGATAAACAAGCTCGGATTTAACTCATTGGATAAACGTGCTGTTGTGTAACCATTGTTATTCAATTGTGTTTGGCCTCTAACGCTTCTGCAACCAATTGTACATTATTAATGAGGACCAGACCAGACCTATTATTTGTCCTAACTGAAATGTTTCAGCGAATAAAGATAGATAGATACACTTTATTGTACAAAAAAGGTTTTAAGAACTAGGCATTATAGACTTTGCGGTCTACAATTTTGACGGTCTTATTGTTGAAAGTGATTTCTATTAGACAGCAGTCAGGAAAAGGACAATTAATAATAGTTAGATCATCATCATCATCATCAGCTTGTATCTTGATCTCACTGTATATGCCTCCTCCTCCGCCTTTTACAAGGGTCCTGTGCCAGCCTCATTCTGGTCTTTCCCACCTCTCTATATGTATATGTCATCAGCCCATCTTGTTATTGGGCGCCCTTTGCTTATTTTACCTTGGCGTAGTAGTTGGATACTAAAAAAACATAAAATATTCTTACAATAATATGTATTGGCCCCGTAAGTACCGTACCGGTTTACATATAATTAAAACACCAGAGTCTAAAAAAGTATCTTCATAGAAAAGGAGTTTTGCAGAGAAAACTCCTTCAAGTCATAAACTTCAGCTCTCTACAAGTTAATAAGCAAAAGTTAAAAATTACTATCCCGTTTCAATTATGACTAAGAAAATAAATGCCATTTAACCGTTCCCGGGTCAAGTTCTAAATGAAAATTAGTTATTAGTTCGTAACTTGCAGTTACTTTGGCTCGCAATGAACGGCCCTCCGACTCGAGTCCTTGAGAACTACTTGGAACGCCTTGGGAGAACTTTTATAATTTTGTTAATTTTCACAACTTCGTCTATGAAATTAACAAATTGAATTATTTATGTGAGCTTTTATCAACATTGTAGGATGAAAATTAGATTATTCGTATTGTGGTCTTTGAGAGGTGGAGAGGATAGGGGGCACACGTGCATACAGATCACCTAATGATTAGTGATTAAAGATAAGATCAAAGATGAGAGGTTACAGTTATATGTGGCTGAATGCAAGAAAGTAACAAACTTTATATTATAAGTTTGTTACTTTCTTGCATTCAGCCACATTTGAGAGTGAAAGACACACAGTTAGTACAGAATTATGCACTATGACGGCTATCAAAACTCAACGTAACATGAGTATACAAGTCTACTACTACTACATAGTAGACTCTGAAACTAATTATTACAATATTGATTACAATATTACTTGTAAACTATATACTGTCCGGCTGATTGCTCAGATTTGCCTCAGTACCTAAAATGTTGCAAAACTGGTTTTGGAAATGTAGCAAATTTTTATACATTCGGTCGCTAATGCATATCTCTATATCTTATTCCATTTTGCTAACTCCTAGCAACATATTATCTTGTTCCAACCATCAACCATGTTTACGGAGTATAAACTTATCCGAGTTGCCGGAAACTAAACATAATTAGGTATGTGGTTTGGTCTGCACCCCGCCGTATCTCACACTAATTAATTAAACATAAACCCTTTGCTCACAGCAGGAGTAATAATATTATTGTTTTCAGACTCCTAATATACGTAAATTAGGCTCATACTTGTATCATCTCTACCGAGTATCACTAGTGTTGCCAAATTTATTTTGGGACTTTGCAACAATTTGAGTCGTCATCATCATTTCAGCCAATAGACGTCCACTGCTGGACATAGGCCTCCCCTAATATTTTCCTCACAGACCCGTCATGTGCCACCCTCATTTAAGGAATTCCCGCAACCCTGACTAGATCGTCCGCCTTGCCACCACGCTAGCCACTTCCTGTACGCAGCTTCCACTCAAGGACCTTTCCATTTGAGTAAAAACGTGGAATTGTGTAAGTCAACAGCGGGACAAAACGAAAGCTGGCTAATAAAATAATTACCATTTCAAATCCTGGAGTATCAGGATCAGTCATGTCTTCAACTAGTGGGACTTCTATTAGTATCTATTACTTTCAAATATATAAAAAACACTACTCAAATCTTCGAAAAAGGGGACTGGCTGGGCTGATTTTTTCCAGAAAAGCGGGGTTCCTTAAAAAAGTTCCTCTAAAAATTACACGCAAAGATTCTACCAACCTACTTCTGACTGGCCTGATAACATGTTTATTACCATATACCTTGTATGGTAATGACACTGAGTGTCACATAAAATGCCTGAAATACCTTAAGGAAGATGATCAGACGGATCTTTTGTATTATTTTATGAAGCATCTCCAACCAAATTCTATTCCAATGAGAATTATAAGCCATAAATTTATTATGACTTATCGACTATTTGCGAAGGAAGTTAAGCGAATAATTAAATTTATTACGACAGTGTAGGGCTCCTAATTTAGCTGACGAGATCCACCCTCCCCCTTTGAGGTCTCACCATTGATTCCCTAAGTGGCTCAGATGCACCCGCCCTGGTGGCTTATAACGAAGACGTCCCGTAACAAATGAGAATATACCTGTCACATTCAAACAAAAACGCGCGCAGCGCGTGTGAAAGAGAGGGGAACTCCGATTCGTTCGTAACGTCCACTTCAAATTAGGCCTGGGTCTGGGAGACTCGATAACAATGGACGTTCAAAAGTCATTTAAATCCTTTTCTGGTGATTAATTTTGGTCCTCCAATCGATATTTATTCGTCTACGGCAGCTTATTTTAACGATCAGCTACGTACGTAAGATATATTACGAGGTGCGCTCTCTATTCGCTTACCCTCTTTATTCAATGGTACACCAGTATGACACGACCGAAGAGAGAATAGGCGCAAAACCAACGGCGTAACTTGCTTTTCGAGGTAGAGAGGTACCACAATCCTGACTTAAGGATTTTTGTACTAAAAGTGTAAAAGTGTGTACATACAGAAACTTTTATTGGACTGTATCGACCAGAAAATCAGTAAAATTAAAAAAAACACAATCTATCTTTTGCTCTATATCACATACTTTTATGTAACAGTGTAAAAATGTAGAAAATTATGGATTACGGAAATAAATAAATAAACACACCAGAAAAAGTAATATCAATAAATCTGACATAATCCTGACGGCTCGAGCGGATACAATAATGTTGAAATGGGAAAATAACAATTTTATTTTTCATTTATTCGAAATCCACAGCTAAGTCCCTAAAACTAACAGCTCTGAAAATTACCTTGCTTATTTGTACAATAGATTTAACCCTTTCGGTTCAAAACCAAAGATTTAAATTGTCCAAAACTTGTTTGTAGAAATCAAGCAGATGTCGAGTTATATCGGATAATAATAAATTATAAGGACAAAATTTACGCGAATGACAACTCGGATTGTCAACTTTTATAATCAGAGTACCCAGAAAGTCCAGAGTCACAGTGCCTAGAAAAGTGGGAAGGGCATATTGTATTAAACTTTTAGATTCCCCCTAGCCAGCACAAACCTGGTCGCCTATAAGTGATTTTATTGAACTGGTAATCCGACTTAAGATCTAGGGTTCTGTTTCGGCTACAGAACTCTTAAAATGCCGACTCAATGACAGGGGCACTTAGGTGGCAAAATTAGGTAATAAATAACATAATGCTGCACACCATTACTCGTAACAATCAGATAGTAGTAGAGTAGAGGAATCTACTAGCTTTAGGTTAGCAGATCGTTACGAGTCTCAGAGAGAGAGAGTTGCCTCAGGGTAATGAGAGCGACTCCCAGCACGTCCAGAAACAAATCGATTTACAAAAAATCTGTGTACTAAATATACCCCGCCGGGAATCAAACCCGGGATCCTAGCTAGAATCAAGTTGCGTCCCCATTCCAGCGAACAAATAACTTGGCACGTCACGGACGTGCAGATCTTTATTGAATTAAATGGGTCGCCCGAGTCCGTTGTTTTGTTTTGCAGATTTTATGGAATAGCCATTTGGAGTTCCAAGTTGGAATTTGAGTTATAGCGGCGGACGTGCGATGTTGTGATTTGAATTTGTTAGGCTGGGATAGATTGATTAAATTTTGTACAGCTGAACTCTGGTACCTACTCACTTTGACTCGCCAGAAGGGCGATTTTGAGCATTGTTAGCTTAGATATAAGAACTGAGATATTCTTTTGGTAGGCCATCATCATTATTTAGTCCCAAGCTATCGCTCCTGAACCCGGCGTCGTCCGCTTTCCTTGCTCTAGCTCCTCATCAACATCACCTAAGTGTTTAAACCCAAGCTGTCACTTCAGAATCCGGGGCATATTTTTCTTGCTTTAGCTCGTCTTCTTTGCAAGGTCTTGGCCATAAAAATTCAGTCCTCAAATTCTAGAATATAAAGCACATTTTAAAGCCCTTTATAAATCATCAGGCTCAGTGAAATCCTGCTTTTTGATGCTGACAATAAAGTTATTCCTGAGCATCAAGTAAATATAATGAAGTTAATATATTAACCTACTTGATGGTCAGAACTACTTAAACTTCAGATACTTAACGACCTCCAGGTGTTCGAAGACCACAATTTCAGAAATACTGTAGTGCACAGTTGGGTAACAATTTTATTTCACATCTATACTATTAATAAAGAGGTAACGCCTCGGCCTGTGACTGACTGACTGACTGACTGATCTATCAACGCACAGCCAAAACTACTGGACCTAAAATCATGAAATTTGAAACATAGGTAGTTCTTGCTATGTAGGCGCGCACTAAGAAGGGGTTTTGCGAAATTCACCCCCTAAAGGGGTGAAAGGGGGGATTTACGTTAGTATGAAAGTCTTTCAATTTTGATGTTAGAGATTTGAAAATTTGGATTATGGTTGTTTATCAAAAATAAAAATTGACCTGTTTTAGTTTTTTTTTAAATTCAAGCCATAAAGGGGTGAAATGGGGGTTAAAACAATGTATGGGAGATTTATTATTTTTAAAGCTAGAGTCTTGAAAATTGGTATTTGGGTTTTCCATATAAATTAAATGAAAGTAATTTCAGCATTTTTTTTTTCTTCAGCTTACGGGGTGAAAGGGGGTTAAAACGTCGTATGGAAAATTCGTCATTTTTAAAGCTAGAGCTTTGAAAATTGCTATTTGGGCTTTGCATGCAAATGTAAAGAAATTGAATTCGGCATTTTTTCTTCAACCTAAAAAGGGGAGAAAGGGGGATAAAACACCGTATTGTCAATTTTAAATTTAGATTCTTGAAACTTGGTATTTGGGCTTTGCCTACAAATGTAATGAAAGTGAATTCGTTATTTTTTTCTTCAACCTAAAAAGGGGGGAAAAGGGGGTTGGAACGAAGTATTGTCATTTTTGAAGCTAGAATCTTGAAAATTGGTATTTAGGCTTTGCATAGAAATTTTATAAAAGTCCCCCCTTCCCCTTATAGGGA
Organism: Cnaphalocrocis medinalis; assembly: GCA_014851415.1. NCBI lineage: Eukaryota > Metazoa > Arthropoda > Insecta > Lepidoptera > Crambidae > Cnaphalocrocis > Cnaphalocrocis medinalis. The sequence goes on from CM026279.1 coordinate 2,409,525, forward strand.
GTGAACGGGGGAACTGATTAAATTTGACAAAGTAAAGTTATAGAGTTTCCAACATTTTTTAAATCAAATCTTTTTGAGATTCCTTCATTAAGGTTTACGATCACCAAAATTATCAATCCTATAAGTATCAGTAAAATTTTTTTTTTGCTAATTACTTGAATTGTTGTGAATTCTACTTCGTTCAAAAAATTAAAATACCGAAGCGAAGCGAGGGCGGGCCACTAGTGTTTTAATAAAATTAAAATGTAATAAAACATTATCTCCAGCGGCAAGATTTTATACGTCCGTCTGCATCAGTAGATGATGAAATTAAAATACGTTCTGCTTTAACATTAACCTGAGAGTGGAATTTATTTCGCAGTTGCGTCGTGGCTGGATATTAACTTTTTGGCGGTTTAAATTACGCTTCTCAATTAACTTGAGTTACCCAAAAATGCTCAAACGCTTTCTACTTTATTCCTTTACGTTAATTTTACTGTATGTATAAGGCTCTTGACTTGCGATTAATATAAGCATGGAGTATAAAGATAATAACCATAAATAAAATTAGATTTACAATATAATTTGTTTCTTTGGAATAAAGAAAATTGCGTTGTAACTGTGATCAGAATAGGTCTATTGAACTATTACAATCATCTGAAACGTATGGCTTTTATGGACGTACCTAGTTAATTATGTTCTAATGTTCTTCTATAAATGAAAATAGTAGGTACCCGCCCTGACTTGATTTCAGGACGTAATTTTGCTATTTTTTATGGTTTTGAACTAAATTATACCAACAGATGGCGCTGGGCGTTGATTACATCGCGCTAATGTTTCGCATTTTCGAATTGTATAAGCTTTGTTTATGTTTACCGAATTCACCTCTTTATAAGTAGTATAGAAAAGCTATGAATGCAGTTTAATTTTATATTTCCATGAAAGGCATATTTTACTACCATCCTGTATAGAAGCAATATTTTAGTCATTGTTAATTACAGAACAAAACGTCCCATTACCGTATTCGAACTATTAAAGCGATAAAATGAATTCTCTTCATTTCAATGTTCCGAACGTTGGACACACGTCCGCAATATTCGTGACAATGGGATTTCATAATCGATTCGCTGAATTTGATATCGAATTTTCGTCATTGAATACTATTTAAATTATAGTAGGTGTAATTTTGCGTGAAATAGTGAGAAGATAATTTAATTAAGTTATCACTATGGGAGAGCCACGATTCAGCTGGCCTCACAAAAGAGCGCCTGCACTATGTTTTGCCGAGTGAGTGAGGGTAGGTAAGCCCTTTTTTTTTGTTGACGCTGGGAAAGGGTAGGTATGCCCTATCGGGGGGAAAGGATATTACAAGGGTTGGGAACGCACTGTCATTCTAACTGGTGTTGCGGATTGCTATGGGGGCGGCGGTTTAGCAATCGCTTACTATCAGGTAATACGTCTGCTTATCTACACACCAGCTAAGTATCACATAAAAAAACTTATGAATGAAATTTAAACGGTTTGAGATAGACAAAGTTTTGGAAACGAAAGATGTCTTTAGTAGCTGAGATAACGTTAGAAAAAATCAATATATCTGTACTTTTACATAAGTTCTTATTTCAACTTCCAACTCACACTCAAGGACTTCCCTATATCATGTGAGCACTAGATAATGAGACTCAGAATCTCCCAGCACATCCAAACAACCAGTAAACGCAGAAAAACCGTATCCGAAAGCAATCCGCCCGTGAGGTAGATTGAAATCGATGGCATTTATTCCACATTTATACAGCCTAAACTAAACGCCTTCAATATGTCCCCGTCAGCAGCTGTTACCCAGTTAGACGTTTGACACACGAATCTTAGCGCCATTCACCTCGTCTTGTACAGACGTAGGCTCCACTGACAAGCTGATTTAGGTAGTTCCATTATACTGAGTGAACAGCGTATGAGATTGCTCGTATTGAACTATCAAATCCCATTTAGAAGACAACGTCTTGGGGGTACCGCAAGGCAGTATTTTAGTTCCTTTCCTTTACATAATTCAAATTAAGGATTTATCGAACACAACAATACACAAATAATTACTATTGGCTGTTTTTTAACACTTACCTACCTAGTATCAGTACTAGAATTCTTTTTTACTAACAATAAAATCAGAAAACAATTTGAACAAACCGATAATTGAGCCCAAAACCTAAACTTTAAGCTTCTCATATTCACCCATCGGCATCGGCTACCAACAATAGTAATTTCCTGACTTACCAAATCCTAGGTTATGGTCTAAACGTACCCTGGGGCTCAAATAAATCATAGGTGTAAATAATTTCCTTAGAGGTGTATCCCTGAGATATACTTTAAGATTACACAATCGATAATGTTGATAAACAGGTATGGTAAAATATATATATTTTTTATTACATAACATTCTTACACAACATTCTGTTAATTATATGCTTATGTCTAAGTTATGTAATAGTCTTTCTATTTGATTACCTTACTCAGCTACAGATCCATTTCACTGATTGAATTGATTATTGAATCAAGATATTAAGCTGCCGACGTTCACAAATAGGCGTACTATTAGTGCCGCAGTTACGTCTAAATCACAGATGCCAAGTTAGTTTCAGTCTGTGCTACACCAATATTGACTGAGAGACAGTGACCTAAAGTCCTGAATTAAGCCTCCTCTAGATAATAGTGATTCAATGTAATAGTCTGTAATCTAATGAAGGCGACATCTCAGCCAATTCTGGCAAATTCCCATCGTAACCGTTATGCCAACGTTCATAATGCGAACTGTTATCACCAACTTATTATCACTCGAAATCATCCAAGGTTTTGTGTATATGGACCAAGTTATAAATTGGGAATTATTCAAACGCCCGATTATCAATCACATTACATATATCAAAACTATTAGCTTTTCTTAATTTGATTATCAAATTATTTTTTCCTGCAAATCTATGAATTAGTTAGTACTCAATGTTTCTATTTAAAATCCATTCCAATTCCCTAGAATTTACCTGACAACAAGCACGGCCGAAACCAGAAACAGATAAGGTTCCGTTAATACCAAACTTTAGCGCCTTTGATAATTACAACGATCAGCTCCAAAATCGATAGGGATCGTATTACACTGTCGAGCATGTGTAGCGAAGATGGGTTGAGTTTGTAACAAGTTGGAAACTTCGCTATAAATGGTGATCGTAGGCAATAGACGGCGCAACGTAACTTACGATACTATCCGGTAATACTTAACGTGATTGATTAGTAGCTAAATCAAAATAAAAAGCCTTTTAATTCATACTTATAAACATCAGTCATAGGTAATCCAAAAAGGCATAAAAATTTTGCGATGTAATCACCTCCTAGCGACATTTATTGGGTCTAAACTAAGGCCCGAAAGCAAAATCAAGTGAGGGCTGGCTACTAGTTTTTTTTATAAAAAGTAAGAAGTTTCTTGTTGTACTGAAATGACAGCCAAAGTACCTACCTACTATACAGTACAGGCACGTACAGGTCTGGTTACCTTGTTTAAAAGAGTTGCAACGTTAGGACACTGCACATACCAGAGTTATACCAAATTCTCTGTTGGGGTACAAGCGTGGTTATGAAGCGACGTCTAAATAAACATTTATATTTCTATAGACGCAACGCAAATGTCACGCTGAGATGTTATAATAAGAGGAAAACGCACAATATATTTCCTAACAAAAGTGAGTTTGTCTCGTAAGGAATGAAAGAAAGTTTGTATACAATTATAAATTAATTGTCTACGCAAATGAGTCTGAAGGGCTTTGCACGAAAAGATATACATCGTAAACAATTTATGTGAAAATGTTTATTCTAAAAAATGCGAAAGATTAATACGTTTTGAAGGGAAACCAGAGTTATGTTTATTCTATCGTAGGTTATACTAAAATTGTTAGCACAAACGTCAGAAACGATAGAATCGTAACGTGAGCGCATACGTCCACAGATCAAACAAGTAACGTCTCCAACATATTTCTAAAGGGAATCGGCACGAAGTGCTCGATACGATTCGTCGATCTTTATCGACGAATCGTATCGAGTCACTTCGTGCCGAGTACTAGTAATCGGAACTTGACGATTCGTTGCAATGTTCTACTGAAATGTGCTAGCCCCTCTGGTTTGGTGTCTATTAGCTCGATTCTGCTTCAATTTCCCCAGTCTCATATACGGAGCAACTTCTTAAACTATATTAACAATGCACCCAACATGGAGTCGATAAGCCTTTGCTTAGCGGAGTGCTAATCGGTACACCTGCCTGTTTGCATTTGGAACTTGGAGTAACCGAGACTGTTAGTTTGTATTGTGAAAGAAAAATATTTGTAGATATTGCATTAATTATAACTATTGACTCAACGATTATAGAACTTACGCGATATTACATAAGCTGAGAGAGGGGTATTTATTTTGGACGGACGGACGTCAAAATAATACACTTGGGTATCATTAATTAGGCCTTTGTTTGGATATTTTTCTACTTATTTCTTTATAACCTTCTTTTATTTAATGTTTTTTTTTTACAATAGAATTGTCTCTGTTTCGTTTCTTCTTGTTTTTACTCGTAGTGTTTCTGTTTAGTGTAAATATTTGTAGTACCTAGTTAACTGATGAATTTTTATTGTTGATCCACCACCACCATCAAAATCTCACGAACTAAAAAGTTGACATTAATATTTTAATTTTTTTTTTCACGTTACACATTTTATAACTGTTCATGCGAAAAGCAGAAGTTACTGAGGACCTGACACCTAACCTGTTCATTGTATAACTACCAGACTAGTCTAGAGCTCTGTATACAGCAGACATAACGGTACCTAATATAGAAAGCAAAGCATTCTGCGTTATGAAATTAAGCCACTTATCAAGCATTTCCAGTCAAGCATTAATGTCTTACCACTCGATAGGCAAGTATTGATTGAAAGTGTTTAAGTGGGGCGATGAAACCGCTACAGTTTAACGCCTCAAGATAGCTCTCAGAAACACGGAACAAACTTTGATGGACGTTATCTCATCGAATGGTCTGCTTTCTAGAGTTACGGAGTTTACACACAGTGTATCGATAAACATTAACAACCCTGTAACCAAATCTTTTGTCGAACATTCTGGACAATATCTGTTCTACGAATTGAAAATGGTTGAATATTTTTTCGAGGCTTCATACAAAATTAACAAGTAAAGTGACCGGTTAACGCGACTTGCCAAAAGTCATAGCACAAATGCTATTCAAAATGGTTGGATGCAGATGTGGCTTATGGGATATAATGACGTTTACCGAAATACTCTATAAGATATGACATAGTGTTCAAGGCATTAGCTAGCTTGCGCTTGAGTGATACAAGGTTCTGGAACCATTATTTTTTATTGAATCAGTCCAATTTTAAATTGCGAGCACAAAAATAGTTCCCCTCGACTTGCAAGATGATTTTTATTGTTGCAAATTGTTCAATTAGTCGCAGTTGACGTACGAGCTACCCAAAAGACTTAGGTACCTACATGATTATACGAAACGAGTCTCTTTTCTAATACTGTGTTGTCTATCTGTATGTTATTTTTATTTTTAAATAGATATTCTTTATTGCACAGAAATAGGATACATGAGTGAAACAACAGCAATAAACAGTTTACAGTACAATAAGGCGTTCTTATCGTTAGTAGCTAGATTGATAAATAAATGGTATAGGTAGTTGATTTTTTAACTAAAACTTAACTAGTAGTTCCGATCAATTTTTAAAGAAATATGAAATGATCGTTGAGACCTGGTATAAGTCAAGCCGCAGTAATCACCCGGGCTTGGCTTGGAGCCAGCGCTGCAGCTAAGTACTATTATTCTTTAATACCTTTATCACCAGGCTTAATACGCGAGATGACCTGATCTTCAACATCAGAGCTAACTTTTATGACTCCATTTATCCTGGCGCTGGTAATATTATTTTAAGTACAGCTTTCGTACGTATAGCGTTCACGTTAAATCTTTTACGGCGTGATATTATGTGCAAGTTTAGAGGCGTTGGAATAAATATTTAAAGTGGAAGAATCGCCTTTGGCTATAGATCTAGCTGGCAACTTGTTAGTTGTTGATTCTAGTGGCAGTTGTTGATTCTAGTGTTGCTAAGAATAGGATTTTTTTTCTCTGGCATTTTTTACTTTTCTTAACTAGACCAACGGGACGTCCCGGATTCAATTCCCGGCAATGCAAAACAGCAAAAAGTATGTTTGAATTTTTCGAACATGGCTCGAGTTTGTATTCCTTATGCCATCATAGTAGCGTTGACTTGATTTCTATGATGGAGGCCTTTGCACTGCAGAAGGATTGGTTTAAAGGCTGATGTTTTGTTTTCTACTTAGAGTAGTCTTAACTTGTTAGTTGCTTGCAGCTAGACAGTAGACAGTTTGTCATGAGAACCTCTTTCTTTCGCTCATCATCATCATCATTTCAACCAATAGACGTCCACTGCTGGACATTAAGTCTCCCCCAATGTTCCCCACAAAGATCGGTCCTGTGCCATCCACATCCAAGGAACTCCCGCGACCCTCACTAGATCGTCGATCCACCTTGTGGGGGTCCTGCCACGGCTGCGACTTCCTCTACGCCAATGTGTGTGTTCCTGTGCTAGTTACTCGTAAGTAAAGCTCAAACAGTGCGAGTAACTATCATGCACTGGTCACGCTGTGTAAACCAGTCTTTACAGTTGGACCTATTAATTAATACGAGTAGATACGTTAAAGAGCTTCGATGTGATATTTTCCGTAATCCGCTTATACTGGCCATGCGGGTTATTGAATCAAAACCATCGTTAATTCGCCACTAATGGAATGGAGGATGAGTATTGTAATCAGTCAGATTTAATTAATTTTCCTGATAACTATGTGAAAAGATGAAATTATTTGCTATAAATTATGGTTGAAATGGTTTTCATGTTACGCTTTCTTTTATTCAATAGGTAGATAGAAGAGCGGTCGTAGCTCAGTGGGTAAGAACACGTGGGTTCGAATTCTATCCCTAACCTTAATTGATTTTAAATTAAATCTTTATTTTTTTATTATATCAGACAAGCAGACGTATCACCTAATGGTATGTGATTGCCCGGCGGCAATAGGCCTTAAACCCCTGCAACACCAGTAGAGTCACAAGTGCTCTGCCAAGCTTTAACTCACTTTCCCCCCAATTGGACCTCCTGTACTCTCACTCTATGAAACACAGCGCAGGCGCTACTTCAGGCCGGTTCTGTGAAGCCGTGTTATCACTCCGGTCAAGCCCACCCATTCATGCCGAAGCCTGGAACTCCTACAGTAACATTGGAGCTAATTAAACGAATCCAAAGTAGCCGCAAAACATTCCTACAACAATGCACCGAGAAAAGAGCATGCATGTTAGATGTTAACGCCCGAGATACCCAGAAGGGTGTTGAAAGCCGTAGAGTGGGAATTTAAATGGAAAATTCCAAATGGAGCAACGGAAAAACAAAGGGCTTGGCTGACACAGTTCCACAAACGGACAGATACGAAAAAACCCGACCTACATTTAAACCATTGGGAATTTAAGGCCGGTTCAGTTAAATCTGGACTTTGGGCACATTGTAATAGAATTTAATATATAGTGTCTAATTTAAGGATGGTGTTTTACTGAATAGCCTTATATTTTATTTAGAGGAAAAATCTTTGCAGCAAAAAAAAACATTACGGACGAAAAAACCGAAAAGAAAAAAATAATCAACAACTCAATTCTTTATTTATTTTAAGTATTAAACTTGCACTTGTACTGGAGTTGGCAGAGCAAATGGATCAACTGATAGACCTTCTATCAGTTGATCCATTTGCTTGTTTGTCTGTTACGTATGTTTACTACTTACGAGTATATTTTATTTCGTAACAGAAAAAATCAGGTACACGATTTGGCCCGACTCGGGGATCGTGCCTCGGACGCACGGTTCTGCGCCTGGTCCCTCTTTGGTGGTGTCACCCTGGTGTCCATCAAAATATGAGAGGGAAAAGAGCACGCAAACTCTTGTCCGCTGTAAATGTCCTGCATCGATGGATGATGATGATGATGATGGCGCACTCCCCAATTCCTCGCACACTCGCTGCACTCAACGCACTCCTAAGCGTCAACCCTCGATGCGATCTGTTTGCATTGATGCACAAGATGCATGGATGAAGTTGGTGGCCAAATGTCGGAGATTTTGTGAACGAGATGTATGAGAGTGCCTGTGCTTGTTCAAATGGCATAATGTTATTTATTGACTGTAGTTTATTATTTCGATTTTATTAATTTAAGTACTCTAATTCAACTAATGTAATTGGCAATTTTGTGTTTTTTGAATTCAAATAAATAAACAAATAATAAATAAATGATCGTTAAGATTAGCCGCCATAGCCAAAAATCAGTTAGGTGGACATTATCTTCTTCTATACTATTTATAAAGAGATAACTTCTATAGACAACGACAAGGCTTATAGGTAAACCGAAAACACGAAACGCTTGCGCGATGTAATTTAGCACAACGCCATCTATTAGTTCATTTCTGAATTACGGTCCCGAAGCGAAGTGAGGGCGGGCCACTAGTTATACTATAAAAAAAATATCAATGTGCGTCGGTGATAGCTTTCCATCTGGATCCTCGATTGGTCTTTTGCCTGCCTTCCTTTCTTCGCCGGCTCAGTGACCTGAAACGAGTCTTGGCCTCCGAAACAAAAGAACGCCACTTCGCTCAAACAGCGAACTTAGTTCCATCCTGCCTTAACATAAAAAAGAAAAATATTATATAGGTACGTCAGTGAAAACTCTCCCAAGCAGACTGTTTCACACCATCGACGATATCCGCGATCCAGGTCACAGGTTCAAATCCGCGAGAGTAATCCGATTGCGAGGATCTGAAGAACGCTTTGCCGGCCGGCGCGCCGCACTAATTCAATTACTATGGCTAACGTGACCTAATGGGCCGTATGTCACACGTACAGGCGTAAGGCTGCGTTCACACCGCACGTGCAATCGACAAAAAGGTATAGGTTATCTTTTTTTTTTAATAACTTACAAACGCATGGTCATGGATGGGTTCCTGTCACTTTGAAGCGGCGGGGTTCCTGTCACATTGGAGCGGCATGTGGAAACAATAAGGATTTTTTGACACCTTGGCATTTATTTATAACTAGCGGCCGCCGTCGTCGTTCGTCCGCGTGGAAAAGTAACTTTTTACCCCCCTTTCAACCCCTTACAACCCCCTTTTCGCAATAAAAAGTAGCCTATGTTCTTTCTCAGGGTCTAGATTATCTGTATACCAAATTTAATTTTAATCCGTTGAGTAGTTTTGGCGTGAAAGAGTAACAGACAGACAGACAGACAGAGTTACTTTCGCATTTATAATATTAGTATGGTTTTTGGTCCTGGTTTCCACAGTATGGAGCAACTGTTCATGCCTCTAACTCTGCTGTGGCAGTCCTTCGTCTAACCAGTTTTGAAGAGACACTTCCCTGGTCGCATCGAATTCTGTAGACAATCTCTTATAGGTTACCTTAGATATAAAGACTGCAAAACAAGTCTGTGGTCCAATTTATGAGGTAAAAAAAAAAACCCAACAAGAAATTTCAAGCAATCAGAGTTTTTTGAGAAAAGTTTTGGTCACCGACTATTCACACTAACTATTCCCAAAATAAAATGGAGCTTGGTTGAAATTTTTTCATAAAATAATTTCCATTTTAGTTTGATTACTACAAATTAACACCTAAAAATATGTTTTTAAATTCGAAGGATTTATAAGAAACTTTGAACCCACTAAGAGGTAAGTAGTAAATATTACCATCTTTATGCAACGAAGAGTATATTTTTATCTCTTACGCTGAAAGGTACCTAAGTGGTGAATTGGATATCTTTTTTCTTTAAGGAACATACATGATAAAAACTATTGGTAGCTCTATGATCGGTGTGAACACAGTCTAATAATGAACAGACTCTGACTTACGGCGCTTACCGCAAGCGGCAAAAAAGCGGCTGGAAGGGACGCGTTCAACTCATTACAGAGACTGCACATAATGTTGGCGGAAAACGCTGTGGAGCGCTGATTATTTTCAAACGTGTTGCAGTGAAGGCGCTAGACCGTAATCGTATTATGATGCTAAGCGGTGGAAGTATTTTGTTCTTTTATCTAGATCAGTTATCCACGCGACACACAACATTGCACACACTTACAACTTACAACTTTATTACGAAAAGCTAACAAGATAAACCACCGATACAAGCGAAAAGAAATCGTTGTAACTTAATTGGAACAAGGTGGAGTATGGGGCTCTACCTCTAACCCAAAACACCTAGGATGTCCATCTCAGCGCAATCGCGACTGTCCGCTTATCTGATCCCTACTTGGCGTAATGCAGCTTCCTAATTCCGCTACCTACCAAGCCACCTAGTAAAGTCTTCCTGAATCGTATACTGAGCGAGTCACTCTTCAGTAGTGAGTACGCTCACGTACTCCCAAGGCCCGTTTAGTCATTTCTTACAACAGGCCGGGAACATCTTGGCAGTTAGTATTCAGAACGCCCTAAACCATAGGGTCCTGTTTCTGATATTGTGCTGACGTTAACCTTTAAAGTAACCCTAATCGGAAATGACATAAAGAATTTACGAAAAGCAATCTCAGATAACATGAACTCCACACTCTCACCTGAGACAATCCTGTAACTTAATAAATAAGACGCGTTGAGGATAACTTGAGAACATAACTTGTCCTTCCCGGATCCCATTCGATTGGGCATTTGGGCTAGTAACTTTCCCGTGGTACATACATCTATGTACACGAGTATCTTTATGAAGCAGTGAAATGAATGAACTGTCTCTTGCCTCTACCCAGTCTCTACGTATTATTATTAGGATTAGCCATGTCCCATTGCAGGGCAAAGGCCTGTCTACTATTGCTCTACATTTTCTTAAGTAATAGTTAAGGGGGCTAGGAAAACCTAATGCCGCCATTAGCTTGTTGAGTACTTCCACGGCAGTATTTCCTGACGGCTATAACTAAAGACCTTCAAGTAAAGAGCCTACTCCTTCCTAAAAGCCGGCAACGCATCAGCGACCTCTTTGATCTCGCAGATGTTCATGGGCAGCGGTAATTACTTACCAGCAGGTAACCCGCTTGTTCGATTGCTGCCTCTAGTATAAAATAATAGCTTAGATTATTTTTTCAAATAGCAATGTCAGGCTTCATTTTCTCCCGTTTACCATAGTTATTGTACTGAGTGAGAAGAGAGCCAAAATAGTTACTAAACTTATTCCAGAGAGCATGACGTCACTAAGTAACGAATAAGTAACCAGAGTATTAAACATTTTATTCGAAACAGTAACGAGGGTAGCAAAGTTGATGATTATTATTATGCCCTCATAATATCCCTCTAAACAGCGAAAGATCCCTTTACCTCTGTCTTTTACGAGCTCAACCTAGCGATGTTTTTGTTGCTAATACCGCTTTACCCATTTTCGACATTAAACGCACTTTGGAAAATACTGGCGGGCCCTAATTTTTTATTACTTTCGGAATTATTAAAAAGAAAAGAACTGTTACTGTTCTCGTGGTCTGATGGAATACAATGAAGGGACTATTGTCAGACTTCGCATGCAATCCTTTCATAGGGGTCCAAGACTACTACTACTACTACGCTGGCTCAGCGATCCAAAATGGGTCTTGGTCTCCGACATCAAAGTTCACAATTTTCTGGCGGTCCTGTGTGCTAATTCCGCCCAATCGTGCACATTGAGTGTTGGGGTCCAGGACTAACTATATAAATCAACTAAACAAAACTTGTGACACACTGGTGTTGCAGGCATGTATGGGCGATGGCAATTGCTTACCATTATACCGTGATCCGTTTTCTCGTCTGCCACCTATATAAAAAAACAAATAGTTTCAGAAACTATAACTAACGTGCAGGTTTCCTCGATTTATTCCCTTACCGCCGAGCTAATGGTAGAGGTACGCACATAGATTTGAAAAATACTTTGATGCATGCTCTTGGGAAGGCCTACTTCCAGCAGTTTGTTTCTATTACAATGCGTAGAATAGGTAACCATTTCAAATAATTTCGTTAAAAGCCTATGAGGAAAAAGAAAACTTCCACCCGGGTAAGTTTGTTTGTTAATCTGTTTTTATGAAATCCCTTCTCTTAGCAAAGGGCCTCTTCGCTATGTTATTACTTTCCACGATGAGCTTATAACATAAGCTTGGAGGGGTAGAAAAAAAGTTAAGTTTGCAGAGGTGCAAATTCCTGATGAAATATTTTCCGTCTAAAATGGTATCATGAAGGAAAGATGGATAGATTAGATTAGCTTTTATAAATATGTATTCATTGCTAGCAATTCAGATTTTTTTATCAGGTTAGTTTTTTTTTCTTTTATGTCATAGGTAGCAGACGAGCAGGCGGATCACCTGATGGTAAGCAATTGCCGCCACCTGCAGCACCTGTGGTGCCACAAAGGAAAACGTAGTGAGGAAACCTGCATGTTTCAAACAGCGTCTGATACAGGTAACCATGATTCACTTGGTCTGGTTCCCCTGTTAAAGAGCTGTAAAGGTCAGACGACAGTTGCTTCATTCTATTTACCAGACTCCCCAATCTGGACGTAACCGTGGGAGAGCTTCACCGTGAATGGTCTCGACCGGATTGATACCACGGTCTAACAGAAACTGGCGTGAAGCAGCGCCTAGCTGTGTTTCGTTGAGTGAGTGGGGGGTGCCGGAGGCCTAATTAGGGGGGAAAGGTGTTTAAAGGTTGGCGGTGGCAGTCGCTTACCATCAGGTGATCCGTCTGCTCTGCCACCTGTCATATAAAGAACTGCGAATTTCACGCTGGGTTGAGAGAATGGTATCTATAAGAAAACCTGCACAAAATTGGACGTGACCTGCACAACGCGACGCCTCATATTTCCGACGCGGGCACCAAGCCAACCCGTTCCGTTTAACGTAATACGTAGTTTTGACTTATACTACGTGGTTGCGTTGCGGCAAAAATGCAATATTAGGAACGTTCACTGTTTGCAGAGTTCTTTTGTTTAACCTGCAGTTGTGTTTATATGGCGTGTTATTATGACATTTGTTGGCGACCTGCACTGTAATAACCTCTGTGACCTAGGTAAACGTATGTACACGAATACATACTTCATGTTTCTTGAATTACTTTCTAGGTAACAAAGGTTGACAAATATTAAGAACACGATATGTTCACGTCGTCAATGGACTAGTACAAAAAATATCTACTGACAAAACTGTTCTTTTTGGTAGCTGTGTGTCACGAAGAGGGAGATGATCAGCGATGATCAATGAACAATGATATAGAGCAACGTTAAGGTTATACTCGTAGGTAAACCGAAAAGTCGAAACACTTGCGTGATATAATTGGCTCCCAGCGCCATCTGTTGGCGCTGATCAAAATTAATGTCCCGAAACTAAGTGAGGGCGGATCACTGTAATAGATGGATTAGTGATATCATTCTAGCAATATTTTGGCTATGGCGGCCAATGTAAAATTATCAGATAAAGCCTCAGGCCAGGCCACAGGCCGGGCTGTCAATAAAAATAATATCTTGATGGAAAAACTTAAGAGCCAATCCTTGATGCGATCCAAAAAATCGATGGACCCCAAACGCAACCACCTATACCTAGTGCGACCCACTGTCCACATTGAAAAAATGACACAACATCTCATACATTGACCTGACTCCGTATTAAGTATCTTAAGCACTTGTGGTGTTACAGATGTCAGACAATAGAGGAAACACATAGTTTACCGAAGCAGGCAAAAAAATACACAAATACCTATACACATTTCATCTACTTATAGGAACTACGCACGATGCTAAATTGGGCAAATCTGACTGAACGTATTTGATTTAGAGCACCCTCGACGCGGAAGCATTTTTCTGCAACATTTACCCCACACGTCAGATATTAACGTGGCTCGGTACAGTTTTCAACATTTCCCACTCGTAACAACTCGACCGGTTGAATATTCATCTACGGTTGGACGGCGAGTGGTAAGGATGCGAAGATTTTATCGATGTTTATTTTTTACTAGCAGCCCCGCCCTAACTTCGTTACAAACCCTACCAAGACATCATCACGCAAGTATTTAGATTTTTGGTTTAGCTTTTTATAATAGTAAAGATAAACACGAGACGAGATAGGGTAATCCTTATCTAATCTTTATCTTTTGACGAGCAGTCGAATAAACTGATGGCAAGCGACTATTAATTACTGCACACACTTGCAACACCAGATGAGTCTTAAGAGCATGTTATTAATTGTAATATATGTATAGATAAATACTTCTTTTTCGACACCTATTTGAACATCAACCTTTATACAATGTTTATCGTTAAATATTTACATCCTTTTAACCACATATTAGTGACGTGGAAAAAGGATGTAGATAAAAATATTAACAATACACTTTTTCATTTAATAATTATTTAAAGCTCGTCAGTGTCCCACAGCTGGGCAAAGGCCTCCCATTCTCCACATTTCACGATTTTAGACGACTATGGTCCAGTTGGGGCTATAATAGGAGTCGAGCTCATCTCGCCATCGCTGTCACTTACTATAAATAAAATTCTACATTTTTAAACATCAACAACATCGATATTCAAGCAAATATATGCATCACTAAACACGGGTAATGTGCCGTGAGGATGTTCAGAATAAAATTAACGTTAGCCGCGGCCGCGCAGTCCGGACTCCAATTGTGGTTTCATTTAAATATCCGATGCAAAATTAACTCAAGTTTGTGAGTTGATACTGTTTGACGAGCGAGTTATGTAGATGTCGGGGTGTAATCGGAAATTTTGGAATAATCTAAATACAACTATTATACTTACATAGGCGTATCCAGGTTTCGGGGAGGTTCAAGAAAGTAAAGCAAATAAAGCTACATAACACTGCATTCTCAACAAAATAACGTAATGCAATTATACTGATTCATAGTCATAGAGACCTTTTTCAAGCAGGGGATGACATAGGCTAATTAGAAAAATACAGCTATACTCTGATTCATAATCATGTAAAGTAAACTGACAGATGTCAATGTGTCATCCCCATACATTATCACTCAATTTGACACATGCAAAATATCAAAATGCATAGAAACTTGTCTTTTTCATCTGTCAGTTTACTTTACATGATTATGAAGTTTGTTAAATTTTCTTGTTAACATCATCATCATCATTATTTGAGCCAATGGACGTCCACTGCTCGACATAGGCCTCCCCCAAAGTTCTCCACATAGATCGGTCCTGTGCCACCCGCATCCAAGGGACTCCCGTGAACTTCACTAGATCGTCGGTCCACCTGGTGGGAGGCCTGCCACGGCTGCGGCCTCCTTCTTGTTATACGTAATAAAATGTCATCAATATCTGTGTTGTATGGGGGGTATTAATGGGTAGAGGAAGAGGGCGGCCGAAAAGAGATGGTTGGATTTGTGAAGAATGACAATTGAAGAAGTAGATGATTCAACGAGTAATGTAAGGGACGTTTGGAGACACGGCCAGATAACCTGGGATCAGAGCAGAGATATGATGATGATGGAGGATAAGTACTAGACATCTTGCCTATGAAAATTGAAACATTTTATCAAAAACGGAGTTAAGTACCTATTTGATTTTAATAATAAAAGTTACAAAAAAAGTAACAGTAGGTATCAGTTTTAAAACAAGACCACGTTTAATATAGGGGATATATTTTTTTGCAATAGCTCCGTTCTACTTTTCAATAATTTTAATATTTACTAGAACTCAGTCCAAACTTTCATATTTTTGTTTGTAAACCACAAAACGGGATTTGCGGCGAAAAATAAGCGCTTTAGAAGAAAAATTGAATGTGCAGTTTGATTTTTAAAACAAATATTTTCGTGTTGACTTTGCCGCAGCAGCGGTGAAAATAGAAGGTTCCTCCGTTTGAGTTTTGGAGGTATTTTTTATTGCTGTTTTTATGTAGACCAAGGCAAATGAATACCTTTTACGGTCTTTTGGAGCTGGTGCCTGACTGTAGAAATATCAAAACTAGATTTTGTACAATTCCCAACCTTATACTAGAAGTGGCATTAAAAAAAACCAATGTTATGCAAACCGAAAAGGCGAAACACTTAGCACTAGCTCACTAGGAAGGCAAACGACCAAGCGGGTTACCTGATGGTAAGTGAACACCCCCGCCCATGGACATCAACTACACCAGGAGTGAGGATGCGTTGCCGGCCTTTTAGGAAGGTATAGGCTCGTTTCTTGAAGATTTGAATGTCGTACCGATTCGGAAAGACCGCTGCGGGAAAACCGATTAAACAATTATGAGACTGACTATGCAATAATAGCAAAAAAAAACTAAAAGAAAAGTCCCCCAAACATTGTAATGTTCATGAAAATAAGAACCGCGCGCCGCTGGAGTCTCTTGCAATCCCCAAATATTAAGTTTTTCCTTTTTAAATTACTCACTGGGTAGGCGCAGGTCCTTCAGATTTTCAATTTAACTTGTAATAAGTTGAGCAACTTGTCGAAATTAACTTGTGGCTATATTCAGCGAGTTGAAAAGTTGGATTTGGGAAATACAATTTTAGACAACGTACGAAAAAAACATCTACCTATCCTTTTGTATTTTATATTATTGAAATAAATTAAATAATTTCTTTATAAATTCGATCATTTATGACATTAAAAGAAAAAGCTTTGACTTTTGGATACATTTTTTTAACAAAGATTACATTTATTGTAGTCAGAAAATATGTAGGTACGTACGGCCACACATCAAAGTGTACAAAACTGTCAAATTCTTCAATAGACTCTCCTCATCTTACTGTCATACACATTATGTTGAATATCAATCGAGGAAATTTAACAAGCTGTGGTAACATGATGAGATGTGGCTGACTGTACTTACCTACATAATTATTTTAGTAATATTGAGTAGAAAAACAGACCAGAAAGTAGTACCTACAAAAGAATCAACTAAATAGTACACAATATGTCTGCCAAGTTTCCAACGGTCCGCAATTAGTTAGAAATAGATCTAGTTTAGTTTTTAAGAATTTAAAACGATTGGCAGCGCTACCTGTTCCTACCTTTTCACCTTACAAGACTCGCCACCAAAACCGACTCAAAATTAAAATTACTGAGAGTTCAATCCAGAGTGAACTATCTATATCAGCCCGATAAATGCTAAAGCAGACGCAAACAAACAGATACCCGGAACCATTCCCTTCTGTTTATATCCATCATGGTTCGTTAATCCTCGTTAATTATTCCGTGACGATACATTAGCCGCAGATTTGCAGAAACGGCAAACTCATCAATACCCCTATCAAACTTGTAGTGCTAAAGAGCAAACTGGCCGCTCGGGCAGCGGACTAGTTTAGAGAAGCGAAAACTAATGATAGTTAAGCTCAATTACTTGATACTAGTGGCCGCCCGCAACTTCGTATGCGTGAACTTTATGACTCTTGACTTAAAGATGATTATTTAAATAGATATAAAAAAAATATATTACTTATTATTATAAATGTTCGTTTACAGGTTAATAGATTTTTAAGGCGGCTCATTGATATTTTATACGAACTGCTAAGGAATGGAACAACTTGCCGGCTTTTGTATTTCCAGAGAGCTACAATTTGGGTGTCTTTAAGTCGAGAGTGAATAGGCTTCTTCTAGGAAAGCACGCTACATCAGAGACCTCATTGTCACTTTCCATCAGGTGAGATGAGGTCAAGTGCAAACCCATTTAATATTAAAAAAAATGATATCAACTTCTAATGAAAGTAACCCCCAAATTATTTTTATTCCATTAGGGGATGTAAGTGTTCTATGAAAGTTTGAATCTTATATTTTATCCATCAATTCTGTCAAAGAATGTGTATGCAAAAATTGGAGTAGATTGGGCCAAGGAATCACGTAGTCCCATGAACAAACTTGGAACCCCGTTTTCGCTCCATTAGGGGTTTAAGTTCGGAATATCCTTCCTTATAGGATCTCATCCAAAAATGCTCATCACATTTGACAATTTTACATTCCATTTAATCCCATATTTGTTATAGTGGAGCTGGGCTCTTAGAGTTCCAAACCAGATGTTCCATGATCTTTGATTTTTTTCATGGTATCATAAAATGCTCATCAATTTGAACAACTTTTGTTAAAGTGCCATTGACCTACCTCTTATAGTTTAGCTGGGCTGTTGTGGTTCTACATCAAGGAGCCTGGTCTTCAAAATATAATATATCCTATAAGTTGCCCTGATATTACAGCTATACAATAAAAAAAGTTTCATTCGAATCGGTTCAGTAGTTTCCGAGATTAGCGCGAACAAACAGACAAACAGACAAACAGATAAACAGACAAACAGACAAACAGACAAACAGACAAACAGACAAACAGACAGACAAAAATTTTAAAAATCATTGATTCATGTTCTGCTACTGTTTTTTAGTCGTCCTAAGTTATTTTGAGATAAATATCTTCAATGTACAGACACAGTTTTTTTACATTTTTATTATATGTATAGATAAACGGGACTAAACGCGACGAGATTTAAAATAAGTACATTACCTATAGCACTTACTGCTTGACGTTTCGACTGCGTTACAACAGCCGTGGTCACAAGCGAACAGTTCGCTTTTATATCAAGTAATTGTATAATGCAACGCGAAAGTTTAAAAACATATGATAGGTAAGCTCGTTAAAATCCGATGATTTGCTTTTTGCCTGCAACACCAGTGGACATAACATTTTAATAAAGTACAGTTCTATACAATCCCTTTTAGTCAATTACTTAAACGTAGATAAATTATACTTAATTTTCGGGTAATGGCAGAATACCAGTTTTTGGTCCGCGCACGGGCAAAGTTAAATACTGAGCCACGGCTTTTTTGAGCTGCTGTAACGTACACCCGGATCTTTAGCAGGTGAACATTGTACCTACTGTTAATTATTTGTACTACACAGCACTCTCTGATTTATGATATTTTAATATTGTGTGTGTAATGCAGCAGTATGAATAAACGTATTATCTATCTATCTAGAGTCACAGGTGCGCTGCCAACCTTTTACCTTTAACGTCGAATGCATCGCAACAGACTTTCGTTTTTCGAAAAGTATATATTAAGATTTTTAAAATGTTGTACACACGTAAATACTCGTTTTTAAGCTTACTGACATACTTTAAGTTTTCAAACATTATTACGAATAACAATATAAAATATCGGTTTTGATGTAAACTGTCACGTCTCTAGCCTATATACAATGGGTGGTTAGTCCAGCATTTGCATAATACAAGCTTGGTAGCAACTTAGTAGATTAATGTTGTTTATACACTAGCTTTATGGTAACAATATGCATGGTTTATCTGTGAACATTTACATCCCTTAAACCACGTCTTCTACCAGCCATTATTAATAAATAAATAAATACACTAGTTAATCACACCAATCAACCTGATCTCAAACTAGGGCAACCTCTGTACTATGAGTACCAGATGACGATAAATAACTGGGGGCGTCAACCCAGAACACCAAGACGCAAGAAAACTTAGAAAATATAGTTTCCTAATTTGACCTGACCGGGTAGTGAACCCGGGACCTTTTGCGTTAGGGTGAACACAGCTTAGCCACGCGCCATCGAGGCCGTTGAGGATATGTTCATTATCCTCAACGGCCTTCGATTTCGATCGAGGGACGATTCGGCATGAATGGGCCGTAGACGGCCCTCTGGCCTCTGGTCTAGAGACCAGAGTGATATGGGCCGACTAGACAGGAGTGATAGCACGGCCTTACACAAAACCGGCCTGAAGCAGCGCCTGCGCTGTATTTCACCAAGAGTGTGATACACCCTCGGTATCACAATCTTGGTGAAATACAGCGCACAGAGACACAATTAAGGGGAAAGGGGGTTAAAAGCTTGCAGAGTCTACTGGTGTTTCAGGTGTCTATAGGCGGTAGTAATCGCATACCATCAGGTAATCTGTCTGCTCGTTTTACACCTAACACCATAAACATTTGTTAACTAAACCTTAAACTGTACTTATGCGAACAAAGAAACATCGACTACCCTCGAAAGGAGAAGCTAACAAAAGGCCTAATACCTGCAATATGGTAAATATTGATCGTAAAATACAGTCGCGTGCGTTCACGATGTTGGCCTATAAGCATGACTGTATAATTGGACCATTCAGCCACTTGGCTTACAATACACTATTTGTGTTAGCACAAAACATGATCCATATGAAAATAGGCTGATATGAAAATTATCGCTACCTGGACCTTTCCGCCCCAACGGCCGTCTGTTATCCTCGCAATATGCCTTGCCCATACTGCCTATTTAGTGGAGGCCGTGTATAGGAAGTCGCACCCGTGGCAGGCCCCCCACAAGGTGTACCGACGATCTAGTGAATGTCGTGGGAATTCCTTGGATGCGGACAGCACAGGACCGATCTGTATGGAGAGCATTGGGGGAGGCCTATGTCCAGCAGAGGACGTCTTTGCTGAAATGACGATGACCCAATATGGTAGCCCCGATGATCGCTATACCTACTGCCGTGCTATCAATATTTTTTTTTTTATTTTAGCTAACGATAAGTGCGATAAGTCGATTTATGACAAAACTTTATCTTTTACATCGTGTTGTCTGGGAGAGATTGTGATGTGTAGTGTTGTATTAGCGATAAAACCGCCTAATTTGTACAATCTATGTGTTTCTTTTTCTTGCTTGAAAGAAATCGCTACAAACGATAAGACCGTCTTATTGTATTGACCATTGTTGTTGTTTCACACATGTATTCGGTTTCATTGAAATTAACCGAAACCAGTTAAAAGCTTGAAATAATGAAGTTTGGGGAGAAATACCTACACTCTAAAAGGGGCTTTATACAAAGATTCAAACTCCCAAATTACTCTAAACTCACATAAAACCGACACAACAAACAACTGCCCTATCGATTACCCCGCAAATCAATCATTTCTGCATTTAGCCCCGAAATAATTGGACCCCGGAGCTGCCAGAATAAATAAACACGGCAGGAATAGACCTTCAGCCCACCCAATATGAAATAAAAGTGTCACGGACACAAATAAGACCGGGGTTGTCAAAAATGATTTTACGTACGGTTTTGTATTAGTGTTTTATATGCGCGTATATGCTACGATGTGTATTTATGATTTGGGAGTTTTCAAGAGAAGAGTTAAAAGGCTGTTGCTAGACAGCCATGCTACTGCTACACCCTGCCACATCATCACTTACCACCAGAGATGTGAATTATTTGAAATACAAATATTTCAAATGCAAATACAAAATGCAAAATACCCATTTTTATTTTATATTTGAAATACTTTTTTCTAAATGTATTTTGTATTTTATTTGAAATACTCTATGTGAATATTTAGTATTTATAAAATACAAAATAGTTTCGTTGCATTTTTAATTCATTTTAACAATTTTTCATTCTTAAATCCATCCAATCATTTCAAATATAATACCTGCTTACCGAGTTCTGCCCCTGTAGAACGACTATTTTCATTTGGTGGAATGATTATGAGACCCCATAGCACGGTGGTTCCGCTTTCAAAGAAGGGCGGTCATACGCATTTCGCCCGGTTAACAAACGCTTAACTATACTCTAAACTATTATTTATCACAATTTTAGGCTCAATTAGGATAAATAATAAAACAATTAGTTAATTTCGTTAAAATATATTGTATTTTAACAGGTAAAAATAATATAATTCGTTACTACAACATAACTAATGCGTTCAATGAAGTGATTAGCTTAAGTATGATCATTTTTCATATTTACAGTTAATGTAATGACCATTTTCACATTTTAATAACTACGTACACATCTTAAAAAAATTTTTAGTATTATAATTAATTTAAAAAAACGATATAAATTATTAAAAAAGAAAAACAACACAAAGTATTCTTATTCTATATTATTATGACAATAAATAATACCTCTTTTGGTAGAACAGACTTCTTCTTTCGTGGTAATTTTCTTAAACTAGAAAACGAGGCAGAATTAAGAAGAAAACTGTTCATAAGGTCGGTATTTGTCACAACTCGAGTCATTTTTCTCGTGTTGTCGCGTCTAAATCGTTTAACCAATTTATTGCGAGATTCGGCGGCCTTTTCTGAAAGCTCACCAATAGATAAAAAGGTATGTTCAATCACTTCCGGTCTACAAAACCTCGTGGAAGAAGGGCGTGGATTTTTCCAAACTACTTGATCTGGATCGAAAGTGGTTGACTTACAAATTAATTGTAGCGGACAATATGACGTTACAAACAAACTGTCATCCCCAATACTAAAATCTGAAAATTTTTGTTTGTACTCACTGTGCCCTGTACTACCGCCAAACCCCCATTTACCAAATAAAACGAAGTCTTTACTCATATCTACATTTTGAAGAGCAACTTTTTGAGATTCTAATATTCGGAATGTAGTATGGTCTAACAAACATTGTAACTCAATTTCGGTCGATGATTCCGTAATACATTTCCCTAACGGGTAACACCGCTTCTTAGCATACAAAACTTTTTTATATTAAGGAAACGCATTTGGTAACTTAGAATTTATGAGGCCCTTTAACAATAAATACTGGTGCTTGATGAGTTTAGCTTCAGTTATAGATTCGTCAGTGTTGAATACTAGAGAAGAGGTGTCAGATTGGTTGGAATCGCTTAAAAGAGAATTAACTGTGGAGTTATCTACCTGGCGAACGTGGCGATCCTGCGTCGTTGCGATCTCTTATTACAATCTGCAAACTCTTTTCTGTGCCGGAAGCCGCTTGTAGAACCATCACTAGCCGCTGGCAGATGGACCTGCTCGCAAGTCACAGCCGACAGTGAAGCAGACAGACTGCAAACTTCACTTTTGTTGAGCCAATCGCTGTAATTTTCGATTAATCTAGCACGTGTTCGATTTACCTTCGGCCAATAAGTTTTCAGTCTCGAACAAAGGTTATAAATTCTATTCTGTAAGTTTTCAGTGTTAACATTTTCAACATCTGGCAATAGCTGCGTTAGAGTTTGAAAAACACGTTGACTTCTGTCAGGGTCAGATGTACTGTCTTTAATGGGCAACCATGTGTCTAACACAAGCATTCTAGTGAAATAACACTTTAAAGTTGAACCTAAAACCAAACAAAGAGTGTTAGTTAAAAACTAGAGATTAATCGGAATCTCGTAGCAAACTCGTAGCATTTGCTACGAGCTGGCCACCAGTCACAGAGGCAAGTGAAGGCAGATAAATTGACATTAATTAAAATTAACAGATATTCCTTTATATCGTCACATAGATATCAATCGTGTAACTCTGTGAGAAAGTAGTTAAAAGTTTCGATGAAGAACACAGCACGTAATAAAAAGTTACTTTATAGGCCTTGTCGTAGCACGGTTGTTATAAATATAAAGATATGAAAAAAAATACCAATAATGCTAAAATTAAATAATACATACCTTCAACTTGAATATCCATTGCACAAAAACTAGTCAAAAACAACAAATTCTTGGTGAAGTAGAAAAATTAAATTGCTAATTAGCAGTTCGTAGTAAAGCGCGGAAGAGGTGCGTGCGATGTGCTCACTTCCGATGCACAAAAACAAATGTAACAATTTTTTAATTAAAATATCTTTTATACCCTTAAGTAGTAGCACTAATGGTAAGTAGTTGGGCGAAGTATCATGGCCTTATTCAAACATCGAGATTGTACTTGAATGACCTATGGGGAGCCCACAGTGCATAGGCGAAACATGAAAGATGAACTCTTTGAACAAATACTAGTTTTAAAATCAGTTCAATAAATAAAAGGTTATGCTTAACAATGTATTTTATTTTCAAAACCTATTTTAAAAATATGTATTTTGCATTTTGTATTTAAATACTTTTATTCAAAACTATTTTGTATTTCTATTTGAAATAGTGCTAGCAACTATGCATTTGCATTTTGTATTTAAATACTTTTACTAAATTATTTTTCACATCTCTGCTTACCACCAGGTGAGATTGCGGCCAAGCGTATAAGCGCGTTTTGGCAGTCTTACAAGCGTTTACGCGCTTCTAATCGACTTAAAAGCGCGTAAACGCTTGCAAGACTGCCGTGAAACGTAAATGCAAAAACGTTGCTATGGAAACATCATGGGTAATTATTATGACGTTCCCATAGTAACTTTTTTCCGTTTACGTGAACACGCTCGGTTTTCCAAGGCGCTTGTAAGCTCATGTTGAAACAACCCATAATACGAGCAGAAAAATACGCAGAAACCACTCTCAAAGGTCTTTTTTTTATTTTATGTCACCAATTATAAAAATGAAATCGAAACCAACTTTTAGCTTATGCAAGGTCTATTAGTCTGATTAAAATGCCAAATCCAGCTATAATTGGTACAAGTCGTCTAACTTATAGGTATAAAATGTAGCACAGATTATGCTTTATGCCCCGTTAATTTTTCCACCCCGTATAGATTGCGAACGTGAAGCCAGTCGCAATTGTAACTTTTTATAACCTGTAAACTTTAATAATACCATTAAAGCTAAATTACTGTTTGACAACCCTATTCACACAGAGAGGGACAAAGTAAACAGCGGGTGGCGAATAATAAAGATACTTTACAAATAAATAAATAAAAAAAATCGCTTTCCTGAGCCAGTGGATAACGGTCTTCCTTCTTTGGTAAACACCATTACCACCCCCCCTCCTCCCCTCCCCCCATAAACCCGCCAAGATAAGAGGAATGGGGGCCGTGACCGTAAAAATGGATGTTTCTCTGTGAACACCATATGACCGGTCTCATTTTTTGTGTTGGATATTTTCTTTGAGTTAGTCGCAATTAAACGCTGATTTGACAAAATGTACCAATGTCATTTATGTTGAAGAAGTACAGAAATACTTTCAATGCTTAATGAAGATTCTTAAGAAACAAATCTGTAGAGAATATCAAAGTGTATTTTAAATCTAAACTACGTGATGTAAAACCGATTCTTCTCGGTAGAAATCGACTTCCCGAATCAGCGGTAATAAATAATATTTGACATTCATAAATATAATAATGTTCTGTACGGACATAAATTGAATAAAGAATATTTCTATCTCTATTCCTATTTCGGATATAAAATTTCCGTCTGTAAGATCTAAAGGTGAAATAAGTGTTGTTATTAATATACAGAATAAAAGCTATTTTCGGTCGCATGTATTAAATATAAGTAACCTTTTGTCACAGGAATACCTAAGAGGTGTTCTACTGATGAAATCATCTTCATAATTCTGCACTATTATTTTAAAATGCCGTTAAGCCGCATTTGATTGATCTTGTATTTTCAATCTTATAGGTAAATAATAATTAGTAACAAGGTTGAAAATTCAAAATCAATCAACTGCAGTTAACGCCCTTTTAAATATAGCACGGTGGAATTGGTGTTTAATATCCACAACAAAATACTCAATGATAAGTAGGTACATAATATTTAATCTATTTCCTTTTTACAGTGGCTTAACCATCTTTGTTTTATTGAAACTTATTAAAGTCTTCCAGTAGGCAGTTGGTCGTCACATCTTGTCACTTTTACTGCCATCGTTCTACATTTTATTACTAAGTTTGCGTCCATTTTACTGCTAGTCCTAGATTTAAGAGCACAGTCGCTTTTTACGGGCCCCTATTACTTACCTCCTCAATTTATAAACGTTACTTCACTCACTGTGACCCATTTTTAGACAGTATAAAACATTTTGATTTGTAGAGACACTTACTTTGTTTTGCTTTGAGCAATAATAGCTGGTTCTTTATTACAAAACAAAATCTGAGTTTGGGACCAGGACAATTTATGTAATATTATCTCAATTTATATTGTTTTATTCATTTAATTTAGAGCATTAAATAACAAAATATCTTTCTAACATGTATCTTTATAGATTGTCACTGAAATCCATACTAATATTATAAATGCGAAAGTAACTCTGTCTGTCTGTTACTCTTTCACGCCAAAACTACTGAACGGATTTAAATGAAATTTGGTATACAGATGATCTAGACCCTGAGAAAGGACATAGGCTCCTTTTTATTGCGAAAAGGGGGTTGTAAGGGGTTAAAAGGGGGGTAAAAAGTTACTTTTCCACGCGGACGAAGTTGCGGGCGGCTGCTAGTAAGTAATAAAACCTTGGTAGTATCAACTATTAAGTATTCTGTGGTAGTGTTCAAAATACCGATTGTCCCGAGATAGAGGGCGTAGACTCTGGGAGGAGGGGGGACTGTGATATTATACTAAAACGGGAAATAACGTGACGTTGATTGTTAAGTACATTGTATTGTACTTAGCTAGACTGGGGCGAAAAATATACAGACAGGCCAGAAATTATCGCTCCTGCCTGATACCTACATTTTCGCTCCGCCCCTTAGTGATCAATTTCAATACATACTTCTTCTATATATTCTTCATTAAATACTACATTCCAGTATTCTATCATAAAAACGTAAATTGAAAAAACAAAAGCACAGTTATACCTACAATCCTACATCAAAGTAGAAGCCAGTGATTATGATGTAGAAACTCGCAAACACAGTAGACAAAACTACTGAACCGTCATTCGATTTAAAAGCCATGCTATTTCCAATATTCAGGCGTATTGTCTTTAGATTGGTTCGCGATATCTCGATAGTGGCTCGTGAAACAGTCGTATTCTGATACTTTTGTATCTAGTAGGCACTGATGACGTATCAAATGCATAGAGATAGGGTGATTGTAGATAACCTTTTACTGTATTGTATTGTAATAAGGAAATGTAAGTGGTATTGATTGACCTATGGAACAGTTTTCTATGGTATTACAGAAGTTTCTTTGGAACGTTTATGAGGCCCTTGTTTTATAGGTAACTAGTGGCCCGCCCTCACTTCGCTTCGAGATCATAATTCAAAAATGAACCAATAGATGGCGCTGTGCTAAATTACATCGCGCAAGCGTTTCGTGTTTTCGGTTTACCTATAAGCCTTGTCGTTGTCTATAGAAGTTATCTCTTTATAAATAGTATCGATAGAAGATTAACGAATAAACGAAGAAACAGCAACTGCAGTCGTGTCCTGTGCCACACTGTTTAAACATATAAATAGATATTTAAAGCCCAGGCCATAGGGTCATCACACTAATGTTATGACACCACGGCCTCACAGAAGACCGGCGTGAAGCAGCGTTTGCGTTGTGTTGAGTGAGTGAAGGTACCGAAGCGGAGGCCTTATTAGGGGGAAAGGGGTTAAGCTGTGGATGCAGGTGTTTATGGGCGGCGGCAATCGCTCACCATCAGGGGATCCGTCTACACGTACCACCTAATCACATAAAAAAGAAATATTTTGGCAAATACTTAATAACAAAGTCCAGTATGTACTCCTAAAGCATAATCTCCTTCAATGGAGCTACTCTGTATGCATTTGGTACGGAAGTTCCATCTGTGTGTATTGAATCGGAACGGCGTGTTTACCGTCAACAGCGCCGGCTCAAACACAATAGCATCAGTGCAATATGTTTGACGGCCACCTTCGTCGGCAATCTCTGGATATTGCGAACAAAGCGATTTTGCGACGACTGTCGGGGCTGAGTTTAACCTCTGACATAAAAAGGTGTTATAGTTTCACATGCGAATTGGTTCCTACTGCATCGCTATGCTCTGTAATGAATTAATTAATTTTGTTAGTAAATAATGCACTCAAAAATCCTTGAAACATCATCGGCCATGACAAACTTTAGTTTTCTTTAACTAATCAGGGCTGTCTTACCACATGATTTTATATTGATAAACGTATCTAAGTGCGCATTATACTAAAAATGTAAAAAAAAACTGTAAGTAGGTGTTACAATTATGTAAAAAGAAAAACAAGTCATACTGGTAAACACATCAACACAAAGTACGGGTTTTATGTACTTTTTTTAATTCATTGGCATGCGGAGCCAAAAGTATTCACTCTTGATCCTGTCGATCGTTTCAGTATAATATTGTTTAATAATCAGAATTTATTGTTTTTAAACATAAACTAAAAAGTGATGTCCTACTTATTTCAAGTGCACCAACTCAGTGGGTGGAGATATGTGGGTCCCACAGACACATTACACCCAACCACTTCGAAACCACTCAATTTAGGACATAGAGCTAGATAAAGATACTCCCTACTCGTTGAAACTCCTTGGAACAAAGGCTCTAACTTTCAGAGCCGTTGAAAGCTCTCAGTTTGATTGCAGCGATGTGGTACTTCGTGTCGCTGCGCTTTGGTGTCCGTTATAGTAGGACTAGCCACAGTATAGATGTTGGCAGGCAGTGAAGTTAAAGTTTTCACTGTCCGTGAAATCCAGTCCACGGAGCAAGTTTCAGTAACCATAATACTAATTGTACCTCCTAAGTTGTTTTTTGATTTTTATAATTGAGTATTAGTTAAAGGATTTTTTTATACTGTTACACTTTAGACAGAGTGGTCTATGTAATGTAAATCTAATGCATTGGTCTAAAAGTTTCAAAGTTCAGGTGCAGTCGCTTCATTTTAATTACCTACCAGAGTTCACAAATCCTGTGTCGGCCAAAACTTAGGTAAAGATTCAAATAGGTACTTAAAATAAATTCAATAACTATGAAACAAACGACCATCCGATAGGTTATCAGGTTTTTAACGTTTCAATATTCATTTGTCTCAACAGAGACTCCTAGTTTGTGACTTTATATTTTCTGGTTTATGTGGTCATTCAGATGCTCTTCTTCAGGTTCAGAATTATCCATCTACCTTTTTGTTTATCTTTTATATTTAATAATGGCCCGCCCTTTTTTCGCTTCGGAACCGTAGTTCAAAAATAAACAATAGATAGCGTTGGGCGTCGATTACATCGCACTAGCGTTTCGTGCTTTCGGTTTATCTATAAGCGTTGTCTTTGTCAATAGAAGTTATCTGTTTACAAATAGTATAAATGTAATTCCTGTTATATTCAAAGTCCTTCCTCTCTGTTATTCAATGCAGTATGTCCTAGTGTTTGTAGCACGCGCCACTAGCAGCCGTGAGGCCTGGTGATGCATTTTGGTGCTCAACTGGCATTCATGTCCTAGTTGTTTTTGTGATCAGACTGCAGTTTTAACACCGAATCCCTGATACAGTGTACAGGTAAATTTCTGAATTCAGGATGAAGGTTTTTCTTAGGAATATTTTGCAGCATATTTTTACAGCAACATGCAAAGGATTAAGGTGTACTTATAAAGTTATACTACTATTATACTATATTAAGGTACTTAACACATCTTAGCGTTAAGAATAAATCAGTATTAACTCTTACCCTTTCATTACATAACGTCGTCTGAAGTTAGTCTCGGTTTAAAACTTATTTTTTTTTTTAAATAGTATAGGAAGGCAAACGAGCAAGCGGGTCACCTGATGGTAAGT
This sequence comes from Cnaphalocrocis medinalis, assembly GCA_014851415.1. Classification (NCBI taxonomy): domain Eukaryota; kingdom Metazoa; phylum Arthropoda; class Insecta; order Lepidoptera; family Crambidae; genus Cnaphalocrocis; species Cnaphalocrocis medinalis. The sequence goes on from CM026279.1 coordinate 2,438,936, forward strand.
GAACACTGCCGCCCATGGACATTAGCTACACCAGAAGGAGTGCGGATGCGTTGCCGGCCCTTTAGAAAGATATAGGCTCGTTTCTTGAAGATTTGGATGTCGTACCGGTTCGGAAATACCGCTGCGGGAAGTTGATTCCACAATGAGGAGGTGCGCGGCAGAAAATGTCGTGTAAAGCGCACGGTAGAGGATTGCCAACCATCCAGATGGTATGGATGGAACAAGTTTATGGCGTGTCATTTGTGACTTCTATAAAAAATGTCAGCATTATTTTTAAACCACGACTAACTTTTATCTCCTCTATGTAATATGGGGGGAGAGTTTTCAGTTTATGGACTTTGACTCCCGTGCTTAGTTGTTTCGTGTTTTCGGGTTTCCTTTAAGCCTTGTCGTTCTCTGCAGATTTAACCGTGACTTTGTTAGGTAATAGTATTTTTTACTTTATCTATATTTATGTGTTTCTCCTTATGAGTTCAACATAATATTGCGTTGATCAACGTATATACATATTATTGATAAATAACTGCAGTAAAAGAATGCACGATACTTTTCCAAATACGAATGAGGTCATAACGTCTGATAATTTCCCCACGCACGTCGCCACTCCAAATGAATAAAAATTAAACCGTGCAATCCGACATTTTCCTCACAGATGTCAACATGTATTCGAGCGAGTAATTTCAAGCGGATAATGAGTGCTGCCGCATTCGCTCGAAATTGCTCGATTCGCTCGAAATTACTCGATTCGTTCGTCACCCATGCAATTACTTGCACTGCGCTCATCATCGAACGACGCAGTAATGTTACGTAGTTCTGAAGAAAGATTTAATAAAATTAAAGGCTATAAAGTTGGCGCTTTGTTTTACGTTATCTAAGTTATTTCATCTTAGCTAATTCTTTACAACTGTCAAAATTTTACCATGATTCAGAATTTGGGGAGCAACGCCCCGTTGGTCGAGTGGTTTAAGTGCCAGGCCGTGATCTCGGGGTTCCGGGTTCGATTTCCGGGTCGAGCAAAAAGTATGTTTCGAATTTTTCGAACATAGCATAGCATAGGTTTGTGATCACCAATCCGCATTAGGCAAGCGTGGTGATTAAGCCTAATCCCATCATAGTAGTGATAACTTGATTTCTATGATGGAGGCCTTTGCCCTGCAGTGGGACAGTATATAGGCTGATACTTTATACTTTACACCAATTACAATTGAAACGACTGCCGTTTATCCTTCGCAAATAACTGAAACACTTTTGTTACTATCTGTTTTTACAAATTGGAATTCCAAGTAAAGCGGGCCGTTCCCATCGGTTCCGGCTGCTCGTCCCAAGATGCGCCGCTCAAGTCTCATAGACACTGTATTTATTGTTTGGGCAATCAACTTGAAAGCACTTCGTCGACTCTGGAACTTTCCACATTGCGCTAAGTTGCGCTTCGAGCAAATAGAACTTCGCTTTGTGTTAATTAGGTACAACATGTTGCAATAGTTTCGTTTAAAAACTTTATTTGAAGTTACCAAACGAGCGTTCACATAGTAATGCGTCATTTAAGTCTCATAAGCACTGTATTCATTGTTCGGTCAATACTTGAAAGTACTCTGTTGAGTCTTAAACTTTCCCCGTTCCGCTAAGTAGCGTTTAAAGCAAAATAAAACTCCGCTTTCTGTTAATTACAGGTTGCTGCGAAGTTCACTATTTTTATACTCATTGTGAAGCCTTTAGTCAGATGATGATTAAAAAAATTGCATTTACTGTCGCACTAAAATGTTTTTAACTAATGTTTTTAACCAATTTAGTTATCTGTAATGTGAATATTAAAATATCCTTGATAGAAATTTGGGAATATCAACGACGATTTTCAAATTTTAAAAACTTATACATAGTTATAAGCAAAATGTATAGTAGTCTATTTGACTGTCAAATAATAACCAAGTTTTAAGCAGTATCATACTTTACATGTAAGAAATAAAAAGGAAACAATTAATTTATTTGCGCTAAGAAACAGAACTCCGCTTCGTTTAGTATGTATAGCGCGCTATAAGGAGAAGCGGAGAAAATGATAGAAAATATATACCAGCGGTTACAAATGTAACTGCTGATATATTTCAGCCCACGAGTTTGTTGTACGTAGGTAATGCAAGCCCATATTTATTGTGCCTATAATCGTAAGTACTACGCATTTCTCTGAAATGAGTTTGTTGTGAAATGTATTGTTCTGTCTTTGTTGGGAGCATAATATTTGCAATTTATGTTTATTTAGGATTTGAATGTTCGCAAGGGAATAATTATTTTGGAAAGATAGGTATTTATTCAAACAAACCCTGATCCCAAAGGTCCTACAACTTTTTTATGCTAAATACGTTTTCGTTTGTTATGACGGTTCGGTTTCGTTGTACGTCCTCTTATCTACTGGTAGATCTGTGACCTATCTATCATTCATGTAACACACTTATTATTTTTTAAAGTGACAAGATTTATAAGAATCTGTACTATACGAGTTCGGTTCCGTCAGAGGAATTCAATCTCAATGTGTCGACTGATGATGTGGTTTTAAATTAGTGTGTAGGTACTTAATGGTTTTCTTACAATATTTTATGGATTTTGTGCAGTGAAGTAATATCTATACAAGAATCATTAATTCTTATCATTTTATTTATGACTAGTGAGTCGCTCGCCATCACCTCGTTTTGAGAAAGTACTTCCACTGTCTACAAATAGATGGCGCTGGGCATTGATTAAATCGCGCTAGTATTTTGCCTTTTCGGTTTGTAAATAAAGTTTGTGAAACACTTGACATTGACGGAATCAAAGCCTTGCTGAGCGCGTGTCCACAAAAAATAAAAAATAAGTTTGTAGATGTCTAATAGAGATATCTTTTTAAATAAATAATACCTATAGAAAATTGATAGAAGAATCTTCTTCTCTATCTAAATATTATTGTATGACGGGTGAGTTGTCACGTAGACAACTTGCTTTTTCATTGAATCTTCGACTTTGTAAATAATGGTTTAATGACTGAATTTAAAGGGTTATTTTTCACTTGTCCTCAGGATGCAACAGAACATACTATGGTGATATCGGTCGGACATACGAGATGGAGCTACATAGACCTCGAGAAGACCTGGTGCCGTACGTCTGCCTCATCACGATCACAGCAGCTGGCGGGATCCATGGAGACCTGGTGCAGGTGAGTACAAGATTATCAGAAATTGGTAGGTCGCTACCACTACTAAGCCGGCTTTACCGGAGTGATACCCTAGTTGTGACAAAAACCCCAAATTTGGGGGATCCCCTAACATGGCATCATGGTTTTATGACTACACTCATAGTCTTTCGTTTAAATACAAGCGTAACCCCTCCCTCCCGCAAGTCGATACAGGGCTACACTAAGGGCCTATAGTATTCGCACAGGTCGCTACATATTGCCTGAAGCGTCTATCGTACCACATCATCTATCCCACCTTTACCCTACATAATTTTTGGAAGAAATACTATGTTCTTTTACTTCCTGCCCAGATGGTATATTGATTATACCCATCAGTAGTGTTCGTGTCTTGCATTAATTACGCCTAGTTCAGGCCTTACAAATGATCGCTCTATCGATTGAAATTGGATTAATACGAGGACCTGGCTGGTCTTGACGAATATGACACTAATGACGTTTCGTGTCTTGTTAATGGTGTAAGAATATGAATAGGTATATAATATACTTATTAATTCATTAATAGTAACCAATGGACTAAATCACGTACAACGTCTATAACATTATACGTTGCGTAATAGAGCGATTGTAGCTAGGTGGATACGAATGTAAGGTAGCCTTGCTTAGGGAGGTCGGGGTTAAAATACCAGCACCTCTAGATTTTTAAATCTATGTGTGCGTTTCTACCGTTAGCTCAACAGTGAGGTTTGCCATCGTGAGGAAACCTGCTCGGCTAGGATAGTTTCTGACACGAGTAACCATGATTGGTTGGTCTGAAACGATGAATTGTTCCGTCTGGTTACCATTGTACCAGACTCCCTAAATCCAGATCGTGACCCCAGAGTATCCGAAATCCCGGGGTTCAAAGCAATAGCTTTGGTCGCAAACAAATTGTACGATAAGAGAAACAGTCTGCCGTGTTATGTTAATGGTAACTGCCCCAATGGTGCAGTATGTAGTCGATCGCACGTTAAAGCGACGATCGTAACTGTAACATAACATGTTTATTTCATCATCATCATCATGTCATCCCACATCCACCAATTGTGAGTATAGGCCCTATACTTTACTACGCCACTGTTTACGGTCCCCAGCCAGCCTCATCCATTGTTACCTATTATTGTTACTCTTACAATATTATCGTCGGACCAACGGGCAGGTAGTCTACCCACAGGACGTCGCCCCAATCTTTTAAATATTTATCTTTTCAATCTTGTTTTGTTTTTTAATTGTTTGTTCATATTTTCTCGTGCTTGTGATTAATTCGTGTGTCATTGTCTGTATCATATATAATACCTAGTGTCTAAATGAATAAATGTTTTTTCTTCCTTCTCTCTTTCTTTCAAATCAAATATTTTTTAATCAGTCAAGTAGCCGGCACTGGAACTTGGAGATCGCCTCACGTACCGCGTCTATCATTCTTCCCGCGTAATTCGTACGCGTGAGCAGCCCAACATTCGGCTAAGAGGCACTAAACTGCAGAACGCCTGCGTCGACAGATTTATTTACTTCCCTTTGAGTAATGCGGGCCGTGATTTTATTTATAGCTCAAATATGTAGGAGGCGGGGAATAGCAGTTTTAAGTCTGAGAGTTTGTTATAAATCAGCGTTTCCGTATTGAATGCCTTTTGTGTTATGGATAGTTTTGAATTAATAACTTTGGTATACGTAGTTTTTTGGAACTGAAACGGAAGAATTGTTCAATAGCTACATTGCTCTGTTGAAACTTTGTTTTTATATGAGTAGTGTTTGCCACATGATAAGCTATTACAATATTCTTATAAATGTGCTTTATAATTATTTCCTTTATAAATGTTCCTGCTTGATTAAAATCTTCATAAAAGTTTATTTCTATATTAAATTTGGAAATAAAAACAAGGCTTGAAACATTGTTCAATATAAAATTTAATTTTAATAAAACATAACTTTGACAGCATAATTTGCATAAACAGAAAAATTCCAATGTGAGGTTTTCCTAAGTAAATTACAACTTTTGTCGTTGTCATTTCATTGATCTTCGTCCTCGATAAAGCATGCAAGACCCAGGTCATAATTTCTCATACACAGACATAGGATATTTCAAAAAGCCTTCCAACTTACAAAGATTTTCCTCGCTCTTCTGAAAATTATTCCATTTCATGTCCTCGGCAAGTGCCAAACGCGGAGAAAATAGTCGAGTCTTTTCCAAGCTTCGGGTAGATATGAAAATATGCTCTCAGGATCATACGAGTGTCTACGATCAGCGAAACGATAATGCATACAAGACAACATTGACTCTTGTCGTTCCAAGCTAAGATCTACAAATAAAAAAAGAAAATCCCGGGAAGTTCCGTTCGTTTCGATGAGGAAGTAAACTAAAAACAGTTTATCATAATAAATTATCATAAAATGAATGCCGGCTGGCACGTCCGGAGTAATACCAAGGCCTCACAGAAGATGGCGTGAGGGTACTAGAAGCCCAAATGGGGAATAGAGTGTTAAAGGCAGCGCACTTGTGACTACTGGTGTTGCAGGTGTCTATGTGCGGCGGCAATCGCTTAAAATCAGATGATCCGTCTGCTTGTCTGCTATGCATGCAAAAAAAATGTAAATTACCGTTTCCCTAGATGATTGTCAGTTACCGATACATAGCCGTCTTTCGCGCGTTTTAGATTGCTGTCGTTGGCATACAATCGCTAGTCTGTAAACTCCCTAAGGCTGTGAGCACAAGTACCTACACTTCTGGCAAAGCAAGTGGCGTTGGTTGAACGCACTGGCACGCCACGGTTCTGCATTACACAAGGCTAGTGTTGTCCAAATTAGTCTTGCAAAATATATGAGCAACTTACTAATAAAGCAAGACCTTTTACAAGACTTACCTACTACTTATTTATGTTTTTAAAAGACCGGCTTGTTGCTTAGTGATCATTTCCCTTCTGAAAACGGACCCCGAACAAAACTAATTGTTGACCCCTGCTCTAGGGTTTGGGAAGTCTGGTAATTACAATGATGGGTGCGCTTAGACACAAAGAAGGCGAAAGCAGGTATGTTTGCTTTGTTCTGTTATGTACTTTTTGTTTGTTTGTTCTATTGTAAGTTACAACCAGCGGAATGTCCTCTAAGAGGCGCCTAGGCTGCCTTTTCTCGCAAAAAAGAGATGGCATGAGAACATGGACATAAATTCCGCTATTGCACTCTATTTGTGGAGAAGTCTCCACAAATAGAGTGCAATAGCGGCATTTAGGGAAGGCCTTTGCCTATCAGCAGGAGTAGGCTTGAAAAAAAACTAATGTGTGTGTTATTAAATTTAAATAGACTAGATAAATCTTGCATTTGAGCGACACTATGCAGGATGTGTACATTCTGTTCAACCCCTGAGGGTCCACCGCTATAGTATGAAAAGAGAGATAGTTGTGACGGAATGTGCGCTTAGACACAAGAGAGACACACACACAGATTATACACAGTAGGTATACCTACTGTGTATAATTTAAAAAGTACATTAAATTAGAACACAAAACCAAATTAATTGTCTAGATAAGTCTTGCATTCGAGCGACACTATGCAGGATGTGTACATTCTGTTCAACCCCTGAAGGTTCGTCGCTAAAGCATGAGGTGAGAGATAGTTTTGACGGGATGTGCCCTTAAACACAAAAGAGGCAAAAGTAAATATGCCTCTATTATAATAATACTGTGTATAATTTAAATAGTAAATTAAATTAGATCAAGAAACCAGAGTAGTTGTCTGGATTAGTCTTGCATTCGAGCGACACTATGCAGGATGTGTACATTCTGTTCAACCCCTGAGGGTTCGCCGCTAAAGCATGAGGTGAGATAGTTGTGACGGGATGTGCGCTTAGACACAAGGGAGGGAAAAGCAAATATACCTCTATTATAATAATACTGTGTGTGTATATTTTAAACAGTAAATTAAATTAGATCAAGAAACCAGAGTAGTAGTCTGGATTAGTCTTGCATTCGAGCGACACTATGCAAGATGTGTACATTCTGTTCAACCCCTGAAGGTTCGCCGCTAAAGCATGAAGTGAGAGATAGTTTTGACGGGATGTGCCCTTACACACAAAAGAGGCAAACGTAAATATGCCTCTATTATAATAATACTGTGTATAATTTAAATAGTAAATTAAATAAGATCAAGAAACCAGAGTAGTAGTCTGGATTAGTCTTGCATTTGAGCGACACTATGCAAGATGTGTACATTCTGTTCAACCCCTGAGGGTTCCCGCTAAAGCATGAGGTGAGATAGTTGTGACGGGATGTGCGCTTAGACACAAGGGAGGGAAAAGCAAATATACCTCTAATATGCGGATAATATTAACAGTGTAGTGTAAAGCAAGTTTTGAAGATTAGACTTGTAGAAAAGTAACAAGGTATAGTCTGCGGCAAGAAAGTGTAGTTATGACCTTGAGTGCGCAGTAAACCAATTTTAATAGAAAGTCTTCTTTTTTACAAGTGCGCAAAATAACGGTCATCGCTATTCTTTCGTGCCGCCAGTTATAACTTATGCATGATTATTTCTTCAGTCAGTAATTTATTTGGCCAGTTAAAGAATTTACTCAGCATTTTTTTCTTAGCAGGAAAGTATTTGGATTGCACCTATACCGATCTATTGGTACTTCATCACCACAAATCAGATGAGATCAAAAATGTAATCTAGGTACGATGTACATATTTTTAATCAACGTTTTGTGAAACCGAAAGTTCGAATCTTTGGTTAATATCCACCCGTCTACAAGTAAGTAATAATAACGGCGTAAATATAAAAAGTACAATATTCCTTTTTATCAGAAAAAATGTCACGATGATAAAAGCGTCTTGTTCAGAATGAAATAGGTTGGAATTCCTCGCACGCAGAAGCTAAAACATATTTGTTACAATATCCATGTTTCACATTTTCGAACCTCTTTCAATACCTAGGATAATAAAAATGTATTTTTATTCATCTGAGGAACGCGAACGGTTGGCAGCGTTTTTACGCCAAAAATTTAGTAGCGTTATAACTCTTCGTGGTGGTTACACATCCACAGCAAAGTAAATGACCGCCATCACTCACGACCACATACGGGGTTTATCTTTAACCACGTGTTCTACTAACTATTCTGAACAATATTTTGTTTTATAACTTTTGGAAAGTTGCATAAAAATCACTTTTCATACAAAGTCGGTCACGAGACTTGCTCGTTTTGTATAGTCGAAACATTTTTCGTAAGTCATAGAACAAAATATTGTTCAAAATTTTTGTTAAAACACGTAGAGGAATACCTAAATGTTTACATGCAGGGTGTATCTGTGAACATTTACACCCCTTTTAAAAGAACCTACGTCTTCTACCAATCATTCTGCACAATATTAATTGTTCTACGATACTCGTATTTCAAAATGTGACAATTTATTTTTTCAATTCTTCATACAAAAAGGCAATTGCTTAACATGGGGTGATCTGTCTGCTCGTCTACTGCCTATAAGTTTAAAAAAACTATCGATACTTGGACTACACTACCCATCGATGGTTTAGTGACCACTAACTGGGGATGTTTATGGACGGACCTGTTTGTGCAACGAGTGCTGCGGTTGCAACTGAATAATCGGTGGTGTTCATAAAAAGATACGAGACTATTAAACTATACGTGAGTGCATCAAACCGCTTTGGTGGGGTTGAACTTTTGTAGGTCCGTAATAATGCGGTACTAGCAAAATTTTATACTAAAGTTGAAACTGTTGCAATTTTAAAGTTGCTATAATAAACGGAAACTACCTACATGATGTATCTGTGAATATTTACATCCCTACTATGATTTTTGAAATTCGCATACAAAAATTCAACTTTTCATACAAAGTCGGTCACATGACTTGTTCATTTTGTATAAGGATCAAAAAAAATTCAACGAATTTTCTAAACTCGTAGAACGAATGTTGTTCAGAATGGTTGATAGGGATGCAAATGCTCACAGACACAACCTGTATATTATAGCTTAGTTACTTACATAAGAATCTAGACATGCTTCAGGGTGTCCAGTCACAGTTTAAAGAACATCAAAAGGCGAGCACTCGGGCAAGTGTAATATTACATGAAGCATTTAAAGTAACTTTTGACCCCCATATAACTCAAAAACTATTCCACATAATCGTATGAAATTGGGCGATATAATGAGATGAGCCAAGTAGGTCTCACCATTGAACTTGGCACCCATTTAGATCACCTCAACGAACAAAATTTATTGAATAAACTAGCGGCCGCCCGCGACTTCGTACGCGTGGAGTTAATTATTGACACGTCATATTTTGGACAATCCACACAATATATTTTTATAAATTGTAGCCTATGTGTTATTCTGATGTATAAGCTATATTGTGGTAAAGTTTCATTCAAATCCATTCAGTAGTTTTTACGTGAAAGTGTAACAAACATCCATACATCCATATAAACTTTCGCCTTTATAATAGTAGTAGGATTAAACGTAGCTCTCATTTCACATTTATGTTTTTGTTGGGATTTTATTTACTGTAGATATGCTAAGTATTCACAAACTTTCATTTATACAATGCTCAGTAGATAGATACTTAGCTTCACTTATACGTAAATTTTGTAAAGAACTTGCAAACATCGTTAGGTATGAGCTCCATTCTTGGAGAAGCCAAACATTTGAAACGCAAATTAATCAAATAAAAGAACTCATGTCTCACAAAGGAAAAACAATGAATATCAAAGAAACAATGTAATTCAGAAATTGCATTGTAATTTGACGGAATGGAATTAACAAAGACTCTGAGCACATTGTTCAACGGCGCGAAATGATTGATGAAAGGAAATGGAATTTCTCGGTAAGAACTTTTACCATGAAAATTATGGCAGTTTTTCCATGCACACATTGTGGGTATACATGTACTGTTTGCCTTTTCATTGTTATGATGATGATGACAAAGTCAAATACTTTGTTTGAAATAAAGTGTTTTATTTTATCGACAAAATTTAGCAAAAGAATTCATTGAATTGTTTGTCTTTACATGCAAGGTCCTATAAAAGGTCGATGGGTCGATATCCAGCTGGATACCTACTATGGATACCTACCTGGATACCTACTACTGGATACAGGCAACAAGCTAATTTTAACAAAATTCAGACCAAAAATGAATGATAAAGTTTCTTCTTTCAGAAAATTACACTTTTTTAAGTTTTATAACTTTACCGTTGTTATGTTATCCTAAATAGTGCACTTACAACAGGTAACCTTGTGTAACCATAAAGAGGAAGCCAATTTTTTGCTGGACGAAATTTTGCTACTAATAGATACATAGATAAAAGATACCACCTTACATGCGACAACGCCTAATGCAAAAATAGATCTCCTGGCCAGCCCACGACTTGTGTCGACAGCATTACTCCGAAATCACTCTTACACTTTTATCCAGGATTTAGTAATTAACCTAATCTCCGTCAAAGGAATCAAAACTACTAGACTGTATAAATACGAGTATACTGTGACCAATGTTGACTAACGATTTTAGCACAATCAACAATCGCCTTGTGATTACTTCTATCCGACCTCCCGGCTCGATCGTATTTCGAAACGGCACTCTTTAATTTGCATGTAATTACTGAGACTCGGATTTCTTATCGAACTTTCTCATTATCTTTGCTTAGTTTGTTCTTCCACTGTCTGTAATTTAAGGCTTTTTTTATTAAATCGCATTTAGTTATTAGTACGGAAAGCCGGCATAGGGGTGATAAAAAATATTTTAATTCTTCATAAGTAACTTCTATTTGTATCCCCCACCCTTACACCGCCAAGGTCCCCCCCCCCCTCCCTGCTGATAACAACAACTACTCTATGAAACCTTTGAAACTTGTATTCCGTATTCACAAAGGTTGCTCAATAAGTTGGTATTGACTAAGGACGGACCGACATAAAACTTTAGCCGATTCCTAAAACGACTAGAATTGCGCAAAATAGTTCACTCAACTGTGGAGATTTATGCAGTAATTGTGATTGTGAATCTAAACAACTGAGTAAATCATCTAATGAGGATTTGCGAAAAAAGAAAACGAAAGTAGTTCACATCGAATAAAATGTTAAGTAGTTGCAATAATTGGTGAGGAAAGAATTATGATAGAGAAAATATTTTTCTCCAATCTCTGCTTCTTATTGCAGTAATCATAAAGTTCAATGGAGGTGCTAATTATGGCCATGCTTCTGTACTATTCCAACTAAGAATACCTACCTGACTTTGAGTATCATCTTTATCACTATTTCATCCAATAACACCTTACACTGCTGGACATAGGCCTCTTCCAATGTCCTCAAACAGTAATTGGTCCTGTGCCACGAGCTTCCAAGCAATCCTCACGACCTTCACCAAATCGTCGGTCCAACTTGTAAGGGGCTAACCACGGCTGTTAGAATACTAACTATTTACTACCGTAGTATTTAAAATATATATATATGTATTTTTAAGTATGTCTACCGTACAATTACTGCTTTATATTGGATTGCAATCACTTCTCTTTGCTATTCAACTCAAAGCGTAATATGCTTAAGGTCATCTGAACTAAATGAACTAACTTACTAAAATACTCATACAAAATAACTGAGAACAGACTTGTCAAGTGAACTGGTCTGTTTGAACTACTCGCTTACAAACTACACAAGTCTTAAACTGAACCAAAATGTATTTGCAGTAAAAATGTTCCCGTACGAGAGCCTCAATCCTTTGATCCTGGGAAACACACTATTTTCAAAGTAATCAGTTTCGGTGGTACTTTACGAAAGACCAGAGTAAATTGCTTCTGGTTTTGGCAAATATGTGTAATTCAAAGTTGTTTGTTTAGGAGATGATGAGTTTCCCTAGATTAACATGGAAAATGTTTTTTTTTTCTTTCATTAGGAGTTCTACTAAAATACAGCAATAATTTATTTAACTTTTTTTTTCGAGAGACAGCTACTTCGCCCGGCGAAATTTCCCTCGCTATCAAACAAAGTAATACTGCTAGCATTTTGGGGACATTGCTACAGGTGCCAACTCTGTTAATTTAATTTTTTTTTGGTAGTGTTTTAATTTTCTGTTATTGTTTGTCCTTTCATTCGTTTTTCTTATTTTGTCTAATAATATAATTTTATTGTATTGGTTTAAAGATAACTTATTTATTTACTAGGATATCCAACAGCAAAGGCATAATCGTACATTTATTAAATCGCTAAATTGTCAGTGTGTGTTTAAATAGCTCACATTGCATGGTACAGTTATACATTAAGTTACTCTTTTTGCACCTGGCACCGTCTTTATGCCCGTGTTTACTGGGGCTATTTTTGAACAACAATAGGGAAACTTGATTTGTCGTTGATTTAAACTAGGTTTTTTTTTTCAATATTGTGGTTGACACCGAAGGCTGCTCACAATGTGCCCTTACAATACTCGATGGCAACAGACCACATCAAGTCCAGTTCCTCTGGACCAGTGGTCGTCAAACTTTGGCTTGGAACAGACTACTATGAGTATCTGAACTAATAACGCACTTTTATTCACATTTAAAATGTCATAAAGTGTAACATGTATTACAGCCAAGAAAACGTTACTACAATTTTATGAGTACAGTCAACAGCAAAAGTAGGTAGATGATCAAAATCAAAAACTCTATACTCACTGTTGAGCGGAGTTCGCGTCAGAACTGTATGGCGTCAAATTCACACAGTTCTGACGCAAAACTCCTTTTAGCCTCAAAGTCATTTAGAGCATCATTTAGATGCTTGGCAATCTTCAACTGTGCGTTTCTTAAGAAACTTTCTGCCTCGAACTACAAAACTATGGAATGAACTGTTACCAGGAGACCTATTTTTGAATTTTCGCTTCGTCCAAACAAAACCACTCGTTTTGCAAGTCACGTCATCTCGTGAGTCGCATGATTCATAATTTTCCCTATTTTTGAAATCACTCGCTTAGTGTGTCGCCAATCTTGTCAAAGTATAGTCCTTTTCACGAAAAGAGTCCCTCGGATTTTTGATGAACTAAAATGACATGGCAGTCTACGTGATGAGTGGGAAAGAGATAGAAAGCCTATTTGTATGACAAGTGGCGCCGCTCCCAGGGGACTTTTTTCGTAAAATGGACTTTATAGTGTTAACTCGTTAATATTTGACGTAAATGCGACCACTCGCCTAGCGGGAAAACGAGTGGTTTACACCACTCGTTGCAAATCGCTCGTTTTCGAATGATTCAAAAATGCGGGTGTCAAAAATCATGCGAGTCACACATTTTTTAGTGAGACGACAATTCAAAAATAGGTCCCCTGCCCCTGAACCGATACGACCTACAAACCTATAAAAAGGGAGCGTATTCCTTCTTAAAAGGTCGGCAGCTCATTTGCGACTCCTCTGGTGTTGCGGGTGTCCATGGACGGCGGTAATCACTTACCATCAGGTGATCCATCTGTTCGTCTGCCCCCTATCTCATAAAAAAAAAGTGATTTCTACCTACAAAAGAAAGATCGGCAAAATAAGCCATTATTCACGTTTCTCGACTGTACACATTATTCCCAAGAATTAACATAATGTGTATCATAAAAGACCAATAATCACTAAGTCATTATTGATTTTCAAGTTTACACTTCATGAAAGAAGCCAGTCATCACATGCCACATTATTCTTATGTACGGAGAAGTACTTAGAAGTTTAGGGACATTTGGCAATGTACTTTTGGATCCTGCTCAAAAAAGTTTGACAACCACTGTTCTGGGGTGAAGCAGGTCAGGCGTTCCCAACTCCGGGCCGCTCGCTGACCGGAAATTTGGTTTCTTTCTACGCTTCGATATATTTCTCTTTCCTTTTAGTTTAACAGCAGACATTCGTCAAGTTAATAGTCAGGGTTCTCTTGGTCAATTAAGAACTGATTGAGATTTTCTACGCAAGTTAATGTATCTTATTTACATCATAGAACGTTTCTTGTTTGTAGATTAGAAGCATATATAAATCAACCTTAAGGTTAAAGTTAGGGTATTGATCACTCTTATAGGTATGGCCAAGTGAATTGTGCTACAGTCAACAGTAAAAGTAGATGATCGAAATCAAAAACTCTATACTCACTATTGAACCGAATTCACGTCAGAACTGTATGATGTCAAATTCATAAAGTTCTGACGCAAACTCCGTATAGCCGTCCGTCTCCGTAGCATCACAGTGATTCATACAGATCTGATGCGAACTCCGCTCAATAGAGTATAGAGTTTTGGATTTTGATCATCTACTTTTGCGTTGACTGTACAGATGAGTTGTCAATACCAATACAATATAATAATACATACGATATGAGTGTACCAGTAAAATTATTTCTAAAAGACCGGCTTTTAAAAGTGTAGGTAAATCTATCCCAAACAATCAGTGGCTTGTTCAAATATCGTAAACTCTGCAATACGTGCAAGTGTAACCTCTGGCTTTAATAAAGAAACCAACTCCACGCTATTACTCTCGAATTACAGACCATTAAAATCATAGGACCACAATTTCCACCATAAACGAGCTCGTTTGTTACTAACCGTTTTAACTAAAATACACTGGGTACTTATATACTCTAAACTTTACAAGCTGGACCACGCATGAGAGCGCTTGCAGCAAATTTTGTCTGACTGTTCCAGTGCTTTGCACATTTGTTGCACACGGGTCAGGAGCGTTGAAATTTCCAACTTCATAAATTAGAGACAGTATTGTGTGTTGTCTGCAAAGCTTGAAATTAACATGGCACTCATTTTAGTAATTTTAGTTTCGTCCAAAACTTATTGTTTTGGAGATAGAGATACGCTGAGACGCTTTTGGGAAGTCTGGTAATTACGAGTACAATGAAGCGATTGGCATCTATTGTCTACTAATATCCGGATATTCAATGATTTTCTGTAGGTGCGTACATATTATCTTTTTAATTGAAAAGACTGTCACAAAATCTACATTGTTATCTCTGAATACTCTTTAAAGTTTGAATGTATAATGCATAAATCAGTTCATTACAGTTTAGTAGATGTCATATTTATTTAACGTATTTAGGACTCTTATTTTAGCTTTATCAATTTTGGCATCTACCCCTCTTCTATTTATCAAATGTCCTTTGCCCAAAGATTGTCTGGTAGAAATAATTTTGAGCGATAACACCGCCGAAATTGTACATTAAATTTCTCTAATTTCTAGTTTTTAAGATTAGAATTTTGTGCAAAAAATATATCTATCTATCATACATACATACTTACATCATGCCCAATTCATTTTCTCCATTTCCATTTTAGTCTCATACAACCTATGTATACAACCTATGTTTCACAAATAAAGATTTTTCTAATTGTATTTGCACAAACGTTTTAAAAAAGATCCCTTGCTACCCCTTTTGTTACCCATCAGCTAAAATTGTTTCAGACACAGAGCCTGATTCCACAGGAATCCATGTCGTAATTTGACGTAATTTTCGGGTCCGCCGCCCGCGCAAATGACCCGTGCTCCGCGGTAATCGAATACCTACATATTTGCCCCGTTTTTTATAGACCTGTTTTTAACACAGGAGATAGTGATGCATGTCGATAGTACATCGATATTTTATTTTTAGTTAAAGGGTACAGCTGTAGACTACCGTATTATATGGGGATTGGATTAAACAAGGTGGGGTGTGTGTATTTTGTTCAAAGTGACTAATCGACAATTTCACGCGCATTTTCTAACAAATCTATGAATGCCCTGATATACTCTTGTCGTGGAGCGACAAATAAAAAGAGTATTTACAATGAAAATGGTATTTATTTACAATGATAATAATGATTAAACGAATTCACTGGGAGTAGGGGAGGGAATAGCACGGGAGGAGAGTGTAAGTGTGAGAGCGTGTAGGTGTAGCGGTGTGAGTGATGTGAGTGAGAGAGGAGGCTGAGGAGGAAGAGGAGAGAGGGCGTGCACGGAGAGGGACACGAAGAGAGACACGAAGAGGGCAGAGCGATGAGGCGTAGCTGGAGGGCCGAGCGACGAGTTGCAGGGCCGCGGGTCCTCGGCAGTCCAGTCCCGCTAGGCGGCGTCGGAGTGGCAGCGCGGCGGCGGAGCGGCTCGTGCAGCCGTGGCCTGCGGCCGACGGAGCTCTATACTCACTATTGAGCGGAATTCGCGTCAGAAATGTATGGTGTCAAATTCATAAAATTCTGACGCAAACTCCGTATAGCCGTCCGTCTCCATAGCATCACAGTGATTCATACAGATCTGATGCGAACTCCGCTCAATAGAGTATAGAGTTTTGGATTTTGATCATCTACTTTTGCGTTGACTGTACACATGAGTTGTCAATACCAATACAATATAATAATACATACGATATGAGTGTACCAGTAAAATTATTTCTAAAAGACCGGCTTTTAAAAGTGTAGGTAAATCTATCCCAAACAATCAGTGGCTTGTTCAAATATCGTAAACTCTGCAATACGTGCAAGTGTAACCTCTGGCTTTAATAAAGAAACCAACTCCACGCTATTACTCTCGAATTACAGACCATTAAAATCATAGGACCACAATTTCCACCATAAACGAGCTCGTTTGTTACTAACCGTTTAACTAAAATACTGGGTACTTATATACTCTAAACTTTACAAGCTGGACCACGCATGAGAGCGCTTGCAGCAAATTTTGTCTGACTGTTCCAGTGCTTTGCACATTTGTTGCACACGGGTCAGGAGCGTTGAAATTTCCAACTTCATAAATTAGAGACAAGTATTGTGTGTTGTCTGCAAAGCTTGAAATTAACATGGCACTCATTTTAGTATTTTAGTTTCGTCCAAAACTTATTGTTTTGGAGTATAGAGATACGCTGAGACGCTTTTGGGAAGTCTGGTAATTACGAGTACAATGAAGCGATTGCATCTATGATCTACAATATCCGGATATTCAATGATTTTCTGTAGGTGCGTACATATTATCTTTTTAATTGAAAAGACTGTCACAAAATCTACATTGTTATCTCTGAATACTCTTTAAAGTTTGAATGTATAATGCATAAATCAGTTCATTACAGTTTAGTAGACGTCATATTTATTTAACGTATTAGGACTCTTATTTTAGCTTTATCAATTTTGGCATCTTACCCCTCTTCTATTTATCAAATGTCCTTTGCCCAAAGATTGTCTGGTAGAAATAATTTGAGCGATAAACACGCCGAAATTGTACATTAAATTTCTCTAATTTCTAGTTTTAAGATTAGAATTTTGTGCAAAAAATATATCTAGAGGTATCTATCATACATACATACTTACATGATGCCCAATCCATTTTCTCCATTTCCATTTTACTTAGTCTCATACAACCTATGTATACAACCTATGTTTCACAAATAAAGATTTTTCTAATTGTATTTGCACAAACGTTTTAAAAAAGATCCCTTGCTACCCCTTTTGTTACCCATCAGCTAAAATTGTTCAGACACAGAGCCTGATTCCACCAGGAATCCATGTCGTAATTTGACGTATTTTCGGGTCCGCCGCCCGCGCAAATGACCCGTGCTCCGCGGTAATCGAATACCTACATATTTGCCCCGCTTTTATAGACCTGTTTTTAACACAGGAATTAGTGATGCATGTCGATAGTACATCGATATTTTATTTTTAGTTAAAAGGTACAGCTGTAGACTACCGTATTATATGGGGATTGGATTAAAACAAGGTGGGGTGTGTGTATTTGTTCAAAGTGACTAATCGGACAATTTCACGCGCATTTTCTAACAAATCTATGAATGCCCTGATATACTCTTGTCGTGGAGCGACAAATAAAAAGAGTATTTACAATGAAATGGTATTTATTTACAATGATAATAATGATTAAACGAATTCACTGGGAGTAGGGGAGGGAATAGCACGGGAGGAGAGTGTAAGTGTGAGAGCGTGTAGGTGTAGCGGTGTGAGTGATGTGAGTGAGAGAGGAGGCTGAGGAGGAAGAGGAGAGAGGGGCGTGCACGGAGAGGGACACGAAGAGAGACACGAAGAGGGCAGAGCGATGAGGCGTAGCTGGAGAGGGCCGAGCGACGAGTTGCAGGGCCGCGGGTCCTCGGCAGTCCAGTCCCGCTAGGCGGCGTCGGAGTGGCAGCGCGGCGGCGGAGCGGCTCGTGCAGCCGTGGCCTGCGGCCGACGGAGGTAGGTAGGGCCGCCGCAGCGAGATGGCACTCGGCAGAAACCCCGCAGCCGCGTCAGGCTGGGCGGGCGGAGCAGAAGTGGCCTTGGCGGGCCACTAAGTCGGCGGCAGCCGGTGCCCTAGGCAGAGCAACCGGCAGCGGAAAATGACGACGTGAAGAGTTTGTGGAGCGACGTGAAGAGGTTGTGGAGACAGCTCCACGTGAAGATGCAGATTGTTGCCCGCGAGATGACTAACAGCGACCTTGCTTGAGTCCCGGGGCAGCTGGCCCCGGGAACAGGCCTTAAAATCTTCGACAGCTCGTGGCGAGCTCTACCAGCGCTTGGCACTTTTGCCGAAGAAGTGAATGATCAGTATGGGGCGCCCGGCTTTATATAGGCCGGGCTTGTTCGAAAATGGAATGAAGAATTTTGAAAATTAGAATCGAAATTAAAAGAAAGTGACGAGAGGTTGAATACTAAAAATTCAGAAAAGCCACGAAAGAAATAAGAGTAGCCATAGCAACGGCAGAAGACAAATAAACAAGGACGTCAAACAATGAAAAATATTTTAGATAATTTATGAAAATGTATGAAGATGATATGAAAATGCAATGATATGATGTTATGGGATGATAAGATGTAAACGGGAGCGTGAGGAACAGATGCACGGTACATTTCCCCCACGACCCCGGAAAATTTTCGACTGGAGAGAAAATTTTTAAAAGAAAAAGGCCAAAAGATAACTGAGAAACCGTACTTCTTCCGAACATGCAACCTATCACGCAACCTATCCAGCAAATGTTCATTCATCACACAACATACTATCATATTCATTCCGTTAGGGGCGGAGTTCACACTCAATGACTACCACTCCAGTAGCGCTACCATGAGTTGGCATCGAAAAGTAACGTAACGTTACTACAGTCGATAGCGAGCGAGTAAACGTGCGTCAAATAGATTTCGTTTGAACACGTTACGTAGGGTTTAAAAACGTTAGCGTTAACTCGATAGCGAGTGCGTTATTTACGCAGAAAGTGACGTGCTTGTCATCACGCCCTATGTAGCTGTTTCTTTCTAACTGCACTCAAAAGACAGAGTTCGATAGATATACCCAAAAAGCTTATATCCACAGCCACGAAATTAAAAAGATAATCCGACTTATTTTAAATGTCTTATAGCAGTGGTTAAAGCTGATGTTTATGATGTTTTGTAAATTGTATTGGTATTATTTTTGTCAATGTGACAGACTTAGAATAAATTCTAAGATGACAGCATGGGTGAAAGACTTTATTAGGTGAATTTTAGTGGCAAAATTGAAAGTTTAGTTGCTTGTTTTAATCTCTCTCACGTCTCTTTAAATATGAGAACCAGTGCGCCGCAGTGGCGTGGCGTCGGCTGCAAGGACCCCTCTACCATCCGACAGAGCAGGGCACCGAGCTCGTCAGAGTCCTCCCTTGCCTCTAACGCTTCGCCGGCAGCGTAGAGGCTGTTTCCAAGACCCGTCATCCCCCATCCCCAGAAGGACCCGTACATGGATGCAGTCAGATCTAGCAAGGCAGGTTTTTGTCAGACCTGACTGAATAGCGGAATATCCAGCAAGAAACAGAGCGGGAGAGAAACAGGCGAAGAGAACGAAATAAGGTGTCTAGAACGGTGGCAACAATTATTTGGGCAGTTTTTAGAATTAGGAATACATTATTATATTTTAGAAATAAAATAAAGAATAGTTAAATAATTTTGTAATGTGTTAATATATTAAAATATTATATCTTTTTATATCTTGTTTCTCTTGAGTTTTTAGTCTTCTTGCCAATTGGTCGCGTAATGCTCTTCCCAATAATAAGTCAGTGGCTGTACTGGCGCTTTCATTTTCTAATACCTCTTGAACAAAATGCCCACCTGAAAGTAAAAATATAATAATTAATATATCCTAACTAATATTATAAATGCGAAAGTAACTCTGTCTGTCTGTCTATCTGTTACTTTTCACGCTCAAAACTACTGAACTAAATGAAATTTGGTATGCAGATGATCTAGACCCTGAGAAAGAAGATAGGCTACTTTCTATTGCGAAAAGGGGGTTGTAAGGGGTTAAAAAGGGGGTAAAAAAGTTACTTTTTCACGCGGACGAAGTCGCGGGCGGCCACTAGTATTTTATAAAGATCATCTCCAAAAAATCTACAATCAACATTAGATTAAAATAACGTCTCTGATTGTGGCCGTAAGTATCATTTCCTACCTTGAGGTTTATACAGGATATGTCTTACCTTAGACTCCTGGGAGATTCTTTGCGTGGATCTTAAATCTGTGTAATGTGTAAGTAATACGCCAGCAAATCACACAAATCCTCAAAAACCACCGCATTAAGCCTATATTTGTGTTCAAGAGGATTTCCAGCCCACTTGTACATATCAGCTTGAAATTTTGCTTGTGAGTGTCGTTCATCTTGAAATGCAGCCGCCGTCAATATTGTTCCACGCTAGATATCTTTTTTCCGACATTATACTCAATATTTGTTAAATATTTTGTAAAATCAAAACACCTTTTCACACCATATTTGACAAGTGAGTTACTTAACTACAATCCTACAATCACAACAAAAGTATTTTTCGATACCTAACGTCAAATTTGTAACTCGTGGTATTTCGAAAACTATCGCTTTGTCTCTTTCATTGTGATGCATTTGAAAGAGACAGAGCAATAGTTTACGTTATGTCAGTTTTCAATGTCAACTTGTAGCGCTACGTAAACGCTACTCGCTAGCGAGTACGTTCACGTAGCGCGTAACTCGATCTACAGATTTTAGTTTCTCAAGTGACCGCTAGAGGCGCTGTACACTTTTTCATACATTTTTTTTACGCAGTCGCTAGCGAGTTCTGTCACTGTAAACTCATGGTAGCGCTACAGAAGGGGTTCCGACATGATGATAAGGCTTATTTAGGGAGTTATCAGCCGCTCCATAAATGGAAAACCAAAATGTTGACCTAGGCTTATTTTAGGAGTAGTCAGCCGCTCCATAGGAAGTGGAGAAACAAGTATGTTGACCTAGGCTTATTGAAGGAGTAGTCAGCCGCTCCAAAGCAGCATCAAGCTACAAATGTAGGTGAAGAAAATCATGTTGTAGGTTATAAGATTCAGTCTTAAACAATTAATAAAACCAAAACAAACAAAAATAGTGATAGAATTAATGACAGATGAAAATGGAGAATGCAATGATAAAACAATGATAATTGAGATGGAGTTTAATGACCTAACATCTAATGTCCTCTAGAGTCAAATTAGCTATATTCCCTCCAAGATAGCTGAACGTTGCCTTTAGTTAGGCGAGCTTCTCCTCAATAGGAATAGGTGAAGTTCTATAATCGAATTTAATTAAGCGAGGCATCGTCAAGACGTAAAACCAAAAAACAATCCAATAAAAATTAAAGAGAAAAACCAAAATTGCCATGTTTTCTTTCCAAATGACTGACGATTGACGAGAAAAAAAAGAGGACTACTAGTCGATATAAAAATACAAAAGTTAGTTTTAGCGGCCCGACTAAAGCAAACTAAATTTCTAATGAGGTTAAATAAAATTAATGACAATTAAAAATGAGATAAAGTCTTGCACGTAGTAAAGAGTTAAGTCCCTTTAGTGAAGAGAGTTAAGTCTCTAATAAGTGAAGGTAAAAGAGTCCCTAACGAGTGAAAATATTTACACCTAAGCCGAGATTAAAACCTAAGCAAAAAAAAACGTTAAAACGAAAGAGAAAAAATAAATCAACGATAGTCGAATAAAATTTTTCGACTATGGTTGTAAAATGGTTAATGGTAGTGCGAAGTGAAAAAAGGTTAATGAAAACGAATGACCTATGTACAACACCAATGAAACACTAAACCAAAGAATAAAAGATAAACAAAGACCTAAACGCAACGACCCAGGCAAAAAAAAGAGAGAAACTAAAAAGACGATGAAGACGTGGAGCTGGTCGTGGTGGCAGCTCCACGTGAAGATGAGGTGGCCATGCTTGAGTCCCGGGGCAGCCGGCCCCGGGACCAGGCCTTAAAAACCTCGGTCGGAGAGGAGAGCTCCGACAGCGCTTGAGAGTTTTGCCGAAGAAGTGAATGATCAGTATGGGCGCCCGGCTTTATATAGGCCGGGCTTGC